>BSYO01000014.1:19292889-19692001 GCA_033239525.1 Nepenthes gracilis | reverse complement strand
AAGACTCCGACCAAGGGGACAGACTCATTGCAGCTGGTGCCCAATCGGAGAAGAACGCCGATGGGATGGACCTACTGACACTCTTTAGGGCCAACTCCGATGTGTTTGCCTGGGTTTCTGCTGACATGCCCAGGATATCGGCCGAAGTTATCGTTCACAAGCTGGGCCTTGACTCCAGCCGAAAGCCTGTTCGATAGAAGCGAAGGAACCACTCCGTCGAGAAGTTGGTCGCCATAGGGGAAGAAGTAAAAAGACTCCTGGACGCCGGATTCATCAGAGAAGTTCAGTACCCGGAGTGGCTGTCCAACGTTGTGTTAGTGAAGAAAAGCAGTGGCAAGTGGCGGATGTGCGTCGACTTCACTGATGTAAACAAGGCTTGCCCCAAAGACAGCTTTCCACTCCCAAGGATCGACCAGCTCGTGGACTCCACGTCCGGACACGAGCTCCTGAGTTTCATGGACACGTACTCTGGATACAACCAGATTCGGATGGACCCGAAAGACGAGGAGCACACCTTGTTCATGACTAACCAGGGGACGTATTGCTACAAAATGATGCCCTTCGGACTCAAGAATGCGGGCGCGACCTACCAGCGCCTTGTGAACAAGACGTTCGAAGCTCAGATCGAACGGAATGTGGAGGTATACGTTGACGACATGCTCATGAAGAGCAAAGTCGCCAGCAACCACGTCACCGACATGGAGGAAACATTCCAGGTCCTCAGGCGGCACAGGATGAAGCTCAATCCCACCAAGTGTGCATTCGGAGTGACCTCGGAAAAATTTCTAGGCTTCATCGTGTCCCAACAGGGCATTGAGGCCAACCTAGAGAAGATTAAAGCCATACTCGACCTGAACCCCCCGCGGACGATAAAGGAAGTGCGGAAGCTCACCGGGCAGATAGCAGCCCTTTCGCGGTTCTTCGCTAAGTCGGCAGAAAAATACTTGCCCTTTTTCAAGGCGCTAAGGGGCACCAAATCGCAGGGATTCAGATGGAATGAGGAATGCGACAAAGCTTTCAAAGAGCTGAAGACTTACCTCACCAGCGCGTCACTCCTAAGCTCGCTGCGTGAGGGGGAAGACCTTTACCTCTACTTGGCTACGTCAACAGCGGCTCTCAGCTCTGTGTTAGTTGGAGAGCACGGAGGCAGACAACAACCAGTGTACTACGTAAGCCGAGTGCTGACGGACGTGGAGGCCCGCTACCTGCACGCTTAAAAGATGGCGCTCGTGCTCATCTATGCGGTGCGGAAGCTGCGGCCCTACTTCCAATCGCACCGGATCGTCGTACTAACAGATCAGCCGCTGAAGTCGATCTTGCAAAAGCCGGAGACGTCTGGAGGATTGGTCAAGTGGGCTATCGAGCTAGGGGAGTTCGGCCTGGAGTTCTGGCCCCGACCAGCCGTGAAGGGACAAGCTCTGGCCGATTTCATCGTAGAAGCGGCAACCCCAACTCCGGAAGAAGACGACAACTCAGGAGGCACGAGAGATAGTGACCCTCCCGCGTGGACACTGAATGTGGACGGGTCATCCACTCAACCCGGCAGCGGAGCGGTTGTCGTGCTGAAGACACCAGAAGGCGTAGAGATTACTTACTTTGTCACTCTGGCCTTCCCGGCTACAAACAACGTTGCAGAATACGAGGCCCTCCTCGCGGTCCTGCGACTGGCTAAGGAATGTTCTGCATGGTCGTTGGTCGTGTGCAGTGACTCCAAATTTGTGGTCAATGAGGTGAAGGGAAACTTTGACGCCTCGAACCCACAACTTGTGAGGTACTTGGCGAAAGCAAAGGCCTTGATCCCTGAGTTCGATCGGTTCGTGATCGAACACATCCCAAGGTCGGATAATGAGCACTCTGATCGACTGGCCCGGGACACCGCTGCCGGTTCCATGGAGCAGTACACAAGAGAGCCCAAGGAAGTCCTGACCGCACCTAGCATCGACGCCGAAGATAAAGAAGTGCTGCGGGTCGACGCAGGAAACAATTGGATGACGCCATACATGAAGTACCTGGCTGAAGGAACCCTACCCAACGACGCCAACGAGGCCAAGCGAATCAAGAAGACGGCAGGATGGTACACGATCCTGAATGGAAGACTGTACATGCGAGGTTACTCTACTCCCCTCCTGAAGTGCCTCACGCCAAAGGAAGCCGACTACGCGCTGGCCGAAGTGTACTTGGGATTATGCGTCTCACACGTTGGGGGTAAAAACCTTGTGTTCAAAGTCATGCGACAAGGGTTCTTGTAGGGTCCCACATCGGATGGGGAGGTGAACGAAGCGTGCCTTATAAAGGGCGTGGATACCTCTTCCATTGTGGACGCGTTTTGGGGGCGGCTGGGCCGTCTGCGAGGAACAAAACCGTGCAGGCTGCGTGTTGGCTTGGGACGCCGTAAGTTCCCCCAGCCCAAAGCGGACAATATCCACAGTGCGGATGCGCCGGGGACGTTACAGTTCTACTGGCCCACCATGAAGCAAGAAGCTATGGAGTTCGTCCGGAAGTGTGAGTGATGCCAGGTTCATGGCAATATGACCATTAGCCGCACACGGAGCTACACTATCCCCAATCCCCGTGGCCGTTCGCACAATGGGGGCTCGACATACTTGGGCCCCTACCTTTGGCTTCTGGACAAAGGAAATTCCTGATCGTTGGCATCGACTACTTTACCAAGTGGGTGGAAGCTGTCCCTCTCGCCAAGATCACCGAGCAGAATGTGACGGAGTTCCTCCGTCAAGGTATTGTTTGCCGCTTCGGGATTCCAGAGGTCGTAGTGACCGATAACTGAACCCAGTTCACCGGTAAGCACTTCACGAAGTACGGCCGCGACCTCCGCATCAAGCTGATCCATACGAACGTGGCGCACCCTCAGGACAACGGACAGGTCGAGGTCACCAACCGCACATTGCTACATAGATTGAAGACCAGACTGGAAGACGCAGGGGGCTCCTGGATTGAAGAACTACCGTCCGTGCTCTGGTCATATCAAACAACCCTGCAAGAGCCGACAAGGAAAATGCCCTTCAACCTCTGCTTTGGGGCTGAGGTTGTGGTCTCCGTGGAAGTGGGGATGCCAAGCCTGCGGATCGAGTGCTTCAACCCAGCCACCAACGAGCAGAGGCTTCGAGAAAGTTTAGACCTGCTCTCAGAGGTTCGAGACGCGGCACGACTGCGGACCACGACCTATCAGCAGCGCGTCGCACGGTACTACAATAAACGGGTAAAGGCACGCCCTCTAGAAGTTGGAGATCTAGTCCTCCGGAGCGTAGAAGCGGCGGGAAAGACTGCGAACGGGAAAGACCGGATGGGAGGGACCGTTCCTCGTCTCTGCAATCCTCCGGAGCGGAGCGTACAAGCTGCGTGCCCAGAACGGCAAACTGGTCCAGCAGACCTGAAACGCCGCCAACTTCAGGAAGTATTACCAGTAGCACTACGTCAACCCAGGTAAGACACGCGCATGCATCATGATGACTGCTTGAACATGTGTGATGCCTTTTGCTAATGAAAAATGCTTTTTCTATCATTTTGCATCTCCATTCATGTGAATTGTTGGCATGCATGACATCCTTAAATCATACGACCTAGACTGCCCCTAAGTTGGGAGGACAAACGTCCGTCCGTAAAATTAGTCCTTGGCCCCGTGCCAGGCGGTCTAAAAGCGACCATCCCAGGACTTCGTCTCTACGCCAGACAGCCCGGGGATGGCCCCATACAACTCAGCTCCATGCCAATAGGCCCAAGCGGCCCCTGCGCTTTGGCTCAGCGCCAGAAGGCTCGGATGCAGCCACCCACAGGCTTAGACACCTTGTCAAAAGGACCCAGGCCGTCCGCCAAACAGGCTTCGCGCCAACGGCCCAGGTGGTCAGAACATTAGGCCTGGGGGCTTTTGAAATCCCCAATCTATGGCCAACAAAACCTTAGGGGGCGAAAATCGCAGGCGTGCGGCGACCTTCTTGAACAGAAGAGAGCACCCTCAGTCTACAATGGTCGTGGGCTAGGACCTTAAACTTGGTGATTACAGCGCCTTGAGCAGGGGCCACACACCTCCCGCAATCATACGCGACCAAGGCCTAGACCCTGGAGTCCAGTTGCCGCGGCCTGACAGCCCGGCTGACCCCTGCTGTGGCTCCACGGGACTTGCGATGACATCCGTCCTACCGGATCGAGCTTCCCATTAAACGCGTGAGTTGCGATGACATCCTCTGATGAAGGACGAGCACAGCGCAAGAAGGCGCCTGGATAGGGCCTTAGCAACAATAGCTCTGAGAGCTTAGCATTCAAGTACGGGGAGTGATCCCTCAGATCACATTAAACGAAGATTGCAAGCGGCGTACCACACCAGAAGAACACAAGTGCAAAGGAGAAATAGCCACTTTTCATTCAATAACAAGAAGTCGGTAAGATACAGAAGCAAGGGATGTCAGCAAAGGGCAGCCTAACGACCTATACAGACGGAGGCTATTCGGGTAGACAGGATGGAGCGGCCTCCTCGTGAAAGTTCCTTAGGCGAGATGCCTCCCGGATCCTGGCGTTTCCTGGATGAAAGACTCCCTCCGGAACATGGGGAGCTAACAAGGAAGCAATCTTGCGGCACAGGCGGATGCCGTCCCAATATTGAGTCTCCAACGCAAGCCAAGACTCCGATGGAGAAAGCCGACCAACCATGTCTCTGACCATCCGCGCGTTATCGTCCTCCGTGGCGACGAGCAGGGCTTCTAGTTGTGCTACTCTCTGTTGCAAGCATCCGTTCTCCTCTTGAAGAGAGGCGACCCGGGCCCTTGCGCGAGGGATGACCTGCTGCAAGCCCCCGTGGAAGAGGGTGGTCAACTCGTCGTAGGAATCAGCACCTCCGAGGACAAGCATAAGAAGCAACGTTAGAAGCACTCCCAAAACATGCAACAAAAAGGGAAGGCCAGATTGAAGCACCCATACCTGAGTAGGAGCAGAGCTCGGAGAGTGTGCAAGATCACCCGACAGAGCCTCTCCCTGAGGTTCCTCTCCTTCGCCCGCTGGAGGCAAGCTGGCTGGAGGGGCGGCGGCCGTAGGAGGGCTCGGAGGCTCCCGCCACAAGGACGTCCCGACTGCCCCCTCGCTAGCTCCGACCGGATCAGCAGCGAGCGCGACCCCTTCCTCCGGAGATGAAGCCATGCCTTCGAGAGCCCTATACTCCGAAATGGGCTCCACGAAGATCACAGTCGACTCTACAGGCCCCCTAGCCTCCGATGTCAACGCAGGCGCTGCCAAGCATGGCCCTTCCGGGTCATCAAGATCCACCACATCATCCCTCGCTTCTGGAGTAGCGTCCACAAACGTCTCTACAATGGAATGAGCACGGGGACCCCCAGAGGGTTGAGACTCCACCTCGCAGACTTCGAGAGCGGCTAGCCCTGCGGCTGAAGTCGACGATGGCTCGGCGGCCTCCCCCTGGTGACCCACGCTCGTGGCTACCTTCGGAGCCGGACTTCCCACCACCGCTGAAAGGATGGCGACCTGTCTTTGGGACCTCCGTGTTGAAGTCCCTCCGGCCTCCCTCAACCTCTTTAAGGGAGCCTCCTCCTCTTCATCATCTGATGACGACTCTAACAATGAATAACTCTCCTCCTCGTCCCCCCGGACGATCGAGGAGCGGTCGTATCTCAAGGTTCTCTTTTGCTAGGGCCAGCAATTTTCCATCCCGACGGAGGCCCCCACTTGGAGGCCTCGAATGTGATGGAAGTCAAGAAGTAACCTTGGATGGAGAACTTCGCCTCCTCAGATTTGATGACCGAAATCAGCTCCGCCGCCTCCACAACATCCTCTGCCGGCGTCTTTTCCTGGAAGAATCCCGAAATCGAACCCAACACGCGTGAAAGCTCAGAGTCGGAGGGCTCTTGCAGGAAGAAGAAGTGATCTTTCCAGCCCTTCACCGAATCAGGGTTGGTTCCACGAAAGCGGAATCCCGCCTTCGGTGACATTGACACCCAATCCTCCGACTCCGTGAATCGAAAGATCAGCCTTACTGCCTTGGCGTTAAAAGAACCACCGTGCTCGTACACTGTGATGTAGCCCGCTGGGGGGGCTGGCTCTATCGAGTACGCCTGGAGCGCGATAACTCCAATCGCCGGGGATACCATAGTCAACCATAAGGGCAGCAATAGCGCCCGCAGACAAGACGGACTTGGTGTTGTGAACGCCGTGGTGACTCGTCTTGGGAACCTGGGAAGGAGAAGAACTTTCTCTCTTTTTCGCCATGTCTCTCTCTATCGACACAAGTGTGCTACAGGAAAAATCTCAGCAGGAGGAATAAGTCGTCCTGACTGATTTAAATAGGCAACGGAAGAAGCCAATCCAGAAGCGAGAAGTTCGGAAGAGGAAACGGTGCGATGAAATAACAGATTTTATTGCAGCAACAGGCCCCGTTACTACGACTACACAAATGTAAAAAAAAAAAAGGAAGGGTATGGCAGCGTCAAAAGTAGCTATTAACTAACGATCTTAATGGCCTGTGGAGGAGCTCCGGATGTGATAATCCACCAACTGCTCGCGCGATCGGGCCTGTGAGTTATGAGGGTCCAGAATGCCAACTCGGAAGTTCGAATCCTCCGGCGAGGCCAGCCTCCGGCAAAGCCTGATGGCGTCAAGGTAACTCCTCTCCAGAGCACGATTCACACCCTCCGGCCAGAGCCTCGTCCTCAGCTCTGTCCGCAGCTTGGCAACCTCAGCCTCATGCGGCTGCCTCAGCTGCTCGATCTCCCCTTCAAGGGCTAGTATGCGGGCCTGAGCCCCCATATTGGCACCAACGAGATGCGTAGCCCTGGCCTTCGACTCAGCCCAAGCGCCCTCCAGGTGTGCAACGTGGGCCCTCAGCCACTCCACCTCAGCAGCAGCCGCCCTTGCGCGCGGCTCAACCCTCTCGAAACCCGGAGGTGCCCTCCGATTCTGAGAAGGACCCGCGACCGTAGCTTCGGAGTGAGCTCCTCCTGAAGTGCCAGCTCCCGAAGCCCTGGGAGCGTGAGAGCCAAGCTCAGATTCGTCAGAAGAACGCCCCGAGTTGTAAGACGAATCCTCCATCAACTTCACAGCAAGAAGATACGCACAGAGAGAGCAAATTACTGATAAGTACACAGGCGCAAGAAAATGTAAGGTTCCAGGAGAAAATGGCGTGTTTAAATAGACGAATTTTCTCCTGAAAAGGCGACACCCCTGAAAGGGTGGGAGACGCCAGGGCTCAACCAATGGGAACCCTCCACGTGGAAGGCCCATAAAGCCTCGCGTGTTTTCCAGGCAAAATTTCACGACATGACGTCTCCTGATCACGAAGACATTGAATGCGCCAGTCACACCAGGAGACGCGACGGACAACAGTGGCTCCTCTGCTCCCATAGAGTTGCACGCAGATCTCCAGGAACAAAGCGCTTGGCAAAAAGAGAAGTACGCACAAAGGAAAGAGGAAAATGAAGGCAAAAAGGGTTACTTCTTTTATTAATCAATACTTTCTTACAAAGTACAAAATCTGCAGCTATAATGCTACGAGGAAGACGAAGGAAGATGATGGTGCGAGGTCTCGGAGACCCCTTGCCATGCCCAGATGAGCTTGGCGAGCATGATCTACACGAGATCCCCACGGCCAGGAGCCGTTGGTGGTTCGCCGAGCGGACTGGGGCAGACAAGAGGAGCACTCCCCCCGATGGAAGCCGCCGAAGCACCATCCACTAGGATGGGATCATCACCGAGGCCGGAAAGCCCTCCGGGAAAGGGGGGCACCCCCCGACTCTCCCGCTGGGTTTCTGGCCTCGACCCCTCCACGGTCTGCGCTCGAGCCTAGCGAGTTGGAAGAGCATGTGCGGCAGCCTCCGCTGGCAGGAGACATACCCGCAGAGGTTCCGCCATGACTCTACCCCGCGTCAGGTGAGCCATGGCCTGGGAGAGGGTACACGACAACAGCAGAATGGCCGAACCACTCTGGTTAGCATGGGGAGAAAACTGCGACACGGGAATTAGAATGGCCTTCATCAAGAACTTCGAGTATTCAGCCGATCCATCCAACTCCTTCTCGGACCCCCGCCAAGGGCGGGGTGAGCCAGAATCTTCTCATTGCCTCTCCAATGGTTGCCAAGGGATGAACATCACTCGCTCGAGTGCCCCTCCTATTTATGGGCGAGATGCAAGCCACTCTCTTGCCTAACGCAGCACGGCAGCCAGCAGGCGTCTTTCACGAAATAGGAAAGACCCCTAATCAGACATGACCCAAGGCATGCGAATCTCGCCCAGCAGAGTGACAAATCACAGCAGCGCCTGAAAAGCCTGTCCAATCTCCTGGGGAAGGCACGAGTCCGAAAAATGACAAACGGTGGCGCGGCACGAGGAAGGTTGTGAAGTCGCCAAATGGGCCCAAGGGACATGCCAGGCCCGACCACTGGCCGGCCCAGGCATGGGGGGCTAGTGTTGGGTCCCATGTCCAGGCCCATGAAGAGTTTCAAAGCCCGCGCAGGATGGCGAACCCAGCCCAGTTGCGTAGGAAGCGTATGAAGAGCCACGCTGGCAGAAGGTGACAAAAACTCCGCAGCGCATTAATGCGCTGCTGGAAAACCGACAGAAAGGCGGAAAGGCCATCCAATCGGGAAGCAGCTGGCACAGCGCCAAAGCTCATGCTGCCGCCTGCAGACAGCTAGCTAATCCCCGACGTGGCCGGCAGCGCCCAGAAGCCTGCTAGCCCCGGCAAAGCGATAGCCGACATGACCGGTGGTCAATGACAGCGACCAGCAGCAAGGGAGCGCTCGCAACGGGCATCTTCGCTCCCAGAGTCCAATGGGGAGGGACCTATAAGAGCTCCCACTCCCCGCAGAGAAGAGGATCCCCAATTTCCGATTTCGATTTCCAAACATCAAACTCTGATCCCTTACTCTCTGAACAAACTCACAAAAAAGTAAGAGTTGGAACTGAGGAGTGACTCACTTCCATTTGGCGCAAGTTTGCTCGCTACTGCTAACCCGACATTTTCTCAGACTACGGGAAAGTTAGCCACCCGTCGCGGTGCACCAAGGAAGCCAGGCCTTCCATGACCTGCTTGCTGCATTCTCCATACCATCATACACGCATCTCACACGCTTCTACAGTATTCATCCGCACACCGCTCATAGCGCGCGCTATTTCCGTTCATTGCGAGAATTTGCTAACTTGAGCATCGGAGTGGCTTCGGTGGGAGAAATCCTACCGGACTCCTGACCTCTTGTTTGTTGTTTGTGTTGTGCAGGTCCAGCTTCATAGAGATGGAGACCGAACCCTTCGCCTGACGCCACTGCATGCTTGGGAATCCGAAGGCTTTCTAATCCGTACGGTAACCACGGATCCGGGACGCAACGGTTACTTAATTATATTATTAAACTATTAAAAGATTGTAATATTGTATACTTAAAATATATTGATCATTTTAATAAATATTATCATCATATGGATCAAGTAAAAGAATATTAAAAAAAATATCTGACATAACAAGACATATGATTTATTGATTAAATTTACATTAAATGATATGATCATATATAATTAATTTTTATATATTAATTATTTATAATTAATTAAAAAGATCTTTAAAAAATATATTTCTTCAAGACATAACATTTGATAAAAAGAATAGATATTTTAGTAATTTAGAAATGGTCTTTTCTCAATCTATAAAAGACTATCTATACCCATCATTTTGAGATGCATAATAATTATGAAAAATATCTACAAGTCCTAAAATAAGATAAAAGAGAAAAATTATCTCCCAATTTTTTAAGACAATAATAATTTTGGTATTATTTTAATTCTGTAAATTATTTTTGACAAGTTAATGTTTAATTCATATTAATCTAGGTATATAAATTTATTTTTACACATAATTAATTTATACAAAAATATAATATTGAAAGTCACATATTGTAATAATATATAATATAATATTTCATAATATTATATTTCTAAATACATAATATTTTAGAGATAAAATATTCTATAAATATTTTTTATATCTTTATAATTATTATTTTTTATATAAATTTTGTATTTATCACTCTATATAAATGACCTATTTTT
Source organism: Nepenthes gracilis (assembly GCA_033239525.1). Classification (NCBI taxonomy): domain Eukaryota; kingdom Viridiplantae; phylum Streptophyta; class Magnoliopsida; order Caryophyllales; family Nepenthaceae; genus Nepenthes; species Nepenthes gracilis. The sequence goes on along the minus strand of BSYO01000014.1, from coordinate 19,681,948 downwards.
CATATAAGCTTGCTCATTCATAATGCGTATCCTTTATTTATTTATTATTTTTTAATTGTAGTGAGCTTATTTTTTATATTCCTTTCGATCTTATTTATTTTGTCATTTGGGGTCCAACACCCATACCCATTAAGAGGGGATCAAAATAATTTGTTGCTTTTTTTGACATCTTCTCTCATTGTAAATGCATATATCTTTTATATCATCAATCTAAATTGTCAAAACTATATCAAAAATTTTCCATTATGATATATATTTAGTTTCCAATATGATATATATTAAGAGGGAATCAAAATATTAGATTCAATAATGTAAGGAATATTTTGATTCATCTCTCCTAAATACCATCAAATCATATGGCATCACACACCAAAAATTTTGCCCAAACACATCTCAACAAAATAATCATATTGAACGAATACTTAGTTATATTATCAACAATATTTGATCATTTCTTATCTCAACTTCTCTATCAAAGAAATTTAGGGAGAAACCGTCATCAATATCTCTTATACCATCAATCATCTTCTATCATCAACTATTCAAAATCATATACCATATGAGTGTCTTTTTGATACACCATCTTACTATAACGTACTCCATCTCTTTAGATGTGCTTACTTTGTTTTATTTCAATCCCACAAATGAAATAAACTAGAGCTCTAAGCTCGGTTATGTTGATTTCTTAATTATAGCATTGAACATAAAATATATAGATGTTATAACCTTATCTCTAATAGAACCCATATCTATTGTCATGCCATCTTCTAGTAGCACAAAATATTAAGCATCTTATCCCCTCTCTCTCACACACCCATGATATACTCTAAAGTATTTATTGATCCATTATCAATATCTATTTCTTAATCCTATTCTTATTACCTCTATCTTCCACGTTTCTAATCCAACTCCAATAGATAATCCTCCTATGCTTGTTTAAGATGCAGTTAATCTATCCAGAGATCCACCACAAATCCATCGCTAATTTTTCTCTTCGTCATTCTATTTGGGTACATGAGCTCCTTTTTTACTTACATGACTTTCATTATTTTTTCACACATACTGTATTATATAAATATATTACCTATCAAAAAGTCAAATCACATCCATCCTAGCAACAAACAATGACTAGTTGAAATTATTGCCCTTCAAAAGAATTGAACTTGATATTTGTTTGACCTTTCTTCAAAAAATCAGTAATTAGAAGCAAGTACATATATAAGATCAAAATAAAATCCAATAGCTTAGCAGAGTGTTATAAAACTTATTTTATTATTTATGATTTCACTCAGGAGTATGAGATTGATTATGATAAGACTTTTGTACTATTGGCTTATCTCACGTATGTTCGTTCTTTAATTACAAATGTCGCCATTCATCAATGGTATATTTTTATATGGATGTTAAAAATATATTTCTTTTTAGTGACCTGATAAATAAAATTTACATACAGCCTTCGCTTAGGTACGACCACCCTCAAAACAAAGTCTGTCGCCTTCATCGAGCATTATATGACCTTAAACAAGCTTTATAAGCTTGACTTTCTAAATTTAGCTCCACCATTGCTACACAGAGTTTCATATCTAATACTTATTACTCAACTTTTTTTTACATATAGAGCATTATTTAGCTCTATTTATATTTTACTTATATCGATTATATAATTATCACTAAAACTGATCATACCGACATCTTATATGTTAAAACTTTTTTACATCAATAGTTTGAGATGGAAGATTTTAAAAATTTTAATTACTTTCTAGGATTTAGAATAACCTCATATTCTAATAGATATAATCTTCTTCAAGCAAATTATACTTTTGATTTGCTCAATCATACCGACATAACTGATAACATGTCTGCTCTCATTCCATTAGAATCAAATATCAAACCTACATCATAAGACATAGCCTATGATTGGCAAGTTATTGGAAGGCTTGTTTATTTAACTATTATCCGTCATGATATTACTTATGCCATTTATCTTGTTAGCTAATTTGTTGCTACACTACAATCTACTCACTATACTATTGTCTTTCATATCTTTTAATATATTAAATGATCCTTATTCTATAGATTTTAATTCTTTACTCGTTTATCATTTCAGTTAAGACTTTTTTCTGATACAGATTAGATAAGTGACCCAATAAATCAATGATTTACCACTGGCTATTATTTTCTCTTGAGCATATCTCTTATTTTATGATGAAATAAAAAGCAATATATTGTAACATAATCAAGTATACGCACTAAATATCGAGCCTAGCTGACATTACTATAGAACTTCTTTTGTTAAGCTAGCTATTTGAAAATATGGGCATCAAATATTTTAATACAATTATCTTACATTTTAATAGTTAACGTGCAATATAAATTACACATAATAATATATTTTATAAGTCTACCAAGTATATTTAAAATAACTATCATTTTATCCGTCATTACATTTGGCAAGGCTATGCACATCTTTGTTACATACCATCCGCTGGCTGGCTCATTAACATATTTGCCTAGTCTCATGCCATATGATGATTTTGTGATCTAGTTTTCACACTCAAGTTAGTCTCTATCTTACCTATTTAAATTTAAGTGGGGATGTCATATATATTAATAATATATATTATAATATTTAGTAATAATATGTTTTTAAATACATAGTATTATAAAATTATAATATTCTATAAATATTTTCTGAATCTTTATAATTATTATTTCTCATATATTTTTTATATCAATCACTCTATATAAAGCGTGGTCAATATAAGGTGAAAAATACAAGTTAACGTATTCACATTATGTGTTATTCATCATTTTTTAACAGTAAAGATTATGAAAATTAAATCCACAAAAAACATGCTCACAAATCTTACAGATTATATATAATGAAAAATTCAAACACCCCGCTCACTTTCAGACGAAAGAAAAATAATGAGAACAATCTCTTACAACGACTCTGTTTGTTTGAATACATTGGAAACACAAATGGTACCATGCAATAAAAAGCAAGACGTAAAGAAAACGATTGCATTTCTGCATGCTACTTTTCAGACTTCCTTAGAATGCACGAACTGTTTATTCGTAACACGCTTATTTAGTAAGTACTGTATTATACCCGTGCGTTGGCCAAAGGGCAAGCGTATTGCATGCACTAACCCAATACGAGTGACAATCGCCAGTTTAAAACTTAGGAAGAAAAGAAGCACTTGAAAGCTGCAGTTTTACCTTAAAAGAAATAAGAAGGCCCCAAATTGAAGGGGTCCAAAGAGGGATCCGAGCTAGGATGGTTTGAGACAGGAGGCATTGAGCTGAAGAGCGGGCTGTGGACGTACCCAGCGGTGGATTCAAAATCAAAGTACGACCCACTTGATCCTCCCACCTCATGATCAAGCCCGGTCGTCACTCTACCCAGACCCAACTGGATCAGAGGGTCGGCCCAGGAGCCCTGACCCACCTCATAACCTGAACCCAAAACCTCATCGGGCAACGGAGGCAGCTCCGAATCACTACTGCCATTATACTCATAGTTGAATAAACTCTTGTCGTCTATATGATGATGAAAAACACCGGTAGAAGTGGCAGGGGGCACTACTTCTCCTGCTATAAAGTGGTCGCCTGGTGAGACATCGTTGTGGGAGAAGAAGGGCTGCTGGGGAGGAGGGTTGGAGTGGCGTTGGTGGTCGGAGACGGAGGATGATACTGGCAGGACGGCAGGATGGGACTGGTCGGGAGGGAGAATAGACGTGACAGAAGAACCGAGAGGCATGTCGGAGTAGACGAAGTTGGTTCGGGCACATGATCCACGCATCGAGCGAGCCGCTCTATCGTAAGCCAGTGCGGCCTCCTCCGCAGTGTCAAATGTGCCAAGCCAATTGTAACGACCCAAAATTTTAAAAAGAAAAATTTTAACCATTAAGTCCGGTCAACGCAAGTTGATCGGAAAACGAAATAAGAAAAGTACATCGGCTTAAGATGGAATCAAGTTAGGCCTTACGAACTCCGAATTTTTGGGATAAGAAGAAGTTCGGATTGCATTGGTGAAATTCTAGTCCGGATTTCTGGATGAAAAAGAAGTCCGGATTTCCTTGATAAAACGAAGTCCGGATTTCCTTAATAAAATGAAGTCCGGATTTCCCTTGGTAAAAAGAACTCCGGATTCCGTGGGGAACAGAATTCCGGATTTCGTTGGAGAAAAGAAGTCCGGATTTCCTGTCAATTAAGAAATCCGGCTTCTGATACGAAAAACTACTCCGGAATTTCCTTTGTTGAAAACAATCCGGATTTCCTGTGGTTAAGAGCTCCGGCATTTGACACTAAAACCTACTCCGGATTTTCCATTAAAAAAACAAGTTCGGCCTTGGAGCAGGTTTTGAAATCAAAAGTTGTTCAAGAAAGTGAAGGAGTCGGAGTGATGACTCATGACGTTGGGAACACACGACATAAATGAACTAGCTAATTCCAAAGTTTTGAAAATACAAAGTCATAAATGACCCTTTTTGGAAAATGTAAAATCATAAATGATACCTTTGGGAAGTAGGAAATCATAAATGATGGCCACCTAACTCACGGGCTATAAATAAGGGCTTAAGAGCATCAGAAAAAGGCACCCACTAGAAATTCTTAGTAAAGAAGGAGACCGAAAGCTAAGGCAAAGTAGAAAAGAATTCAGGCAAGATATTCACCCCTATTTCTAAAACTCATGTTTATTTATGTTGCTATGAAAGTATATGATATTCCGTATAAAGTATGCCTTTACTGTTTTATGACTTATCGTTCTGAAATGCATGTTTAAAAAGAAATTCTGTTACGCATGATGTTAGATTTATTTTGTTTATGATTAATTGTCAATTGTTATGAATTTTGATAAATGCATGTTTACGAAAAAAGAATTTAGGCCTTAAAATGGAACAAGAACTCCTGCGATTGATCTCTGTTTCTGTTAAAAAGATCTCTGAATTTAAGATAAATGATCTCCGACATTTTACAGAAAATGATTTAGAACTCCGGCATTTTAGAGAATGACTTCGGATTTAGAGCTCCGGCATTTTGAAAAATGAACTTCGGATTAGGGCCTTGATTAACAGTAAATGAACTCCGGATTTAAGAACTTCGAATTTTGTGAGTAAAGTATTCAATTTAGTACTTGGATTTTAATAAAAATGCACTCGAATTTAAGAACTTCGGACTTTAATGTAAAAGCACTCGGATTAAGAGCTTGATTTTTAAACGAAAACACACTCCGGATTTTAGAGCTCTGGATTTTTGAAAAGAAAAGTACTCCGTTCAGTTATGAAAAAGAACTCCGGCCTTCTGTTTAAGAACTCCGGTCAACAGTAGAAAAAGAGAACTCCGGCTTTTTACTCCGGCTTTTGATAACAACTCATGATACAAGAACTTCGGCATTTAACAAAAGAGCTTCGGTTTTTGAAATGAACTCCGGCTTTTGAACTCCGGATTTTAGAGCTTCGGATTTTATAAGAAAGTGAACTCCGGATTTATGAACTTCGGATTTTGAAAGAAAAGCACTCCGTCCATTTTAAATGAAACACTCCGTCCCTTTAAGCACTCCGGATTATAGAAAAGAAAAGCATTCCGTCCATTTTAAATGAAGCACTCAGTCCCTTTAAGCACTCCGGATTTTTGGTAAGAAAGGCACTCCGTCCCTTTTGAAAAGAAAGGCACTCCGTCCCTTTTAAGAAAAGAACTTCGGTCTTGTTTAAAAATGTACTCCGTCCTTTATGAATAAAGAACTCCGGTTTTGATGATCTTTGGATTCAGAAAAGAACTCTGGCTTTGATTAAAGAAACAAACTCCGGCTTTGTAAGAAAAGAACTCCGGCAATAATAAAAGAACTCCGGCCTCAGGAACTTCGGCCTTCCGTTTGAAAAGAACTTCGAAAAATTAATGAACAAGACTCTTTTCTTTTTATTGAATAAGAACTTCGGATTTCTTTTGAAAGATGAACTTTGGCTTTTGATAAGATGATATGGACTTCAATGAATGGAGTAAAGAATAAGACTATATGAAAACACATGGATTATGGACAGCAGGTGGAACTCTTCCGACTTTTGATTTATGATGATTGGCCATTAAAGAACACGAACCAAGAACCGAGTTTCCATTAAACTTGCTGTTAAAGATGGATAAAGGATATTGGAGTGACACTCGAGGATGCCTCCTGGGCCACGGGAGGGGACCTTTTGGTGGCATAAGAACTATGGACTATGGCCCCGTATGCCGGGTTAAAGGCATTACCTCCCGCCCCGGGGAGCATAATGAGGGGATACGGCTTTAGGTTGTGGGGTAGCACACAACCCGTCCTCGATGTTGTCCGCTTCCGTCCGGTCCCTAACGATGATACGAATTCCGAATTATTTTGATGAATTTTCTGAAGACAAGACGAAAAGAATAAGAATTGAAGAAGAAACGATATGATGATTTTTCTTATGCTATGCTATATTATGAATTTATGTTTTGATCAAACTATATGTATATGTTTTCTGCATGTGAGTATCCTGCTGGGCTTTGTAAGCTTATTCTTGCAACTTTTCAGATGACAAGCTTATGGAGGATGAAGTTGAGTAGAATCCTATGGTGTAGCTGAATGGTTAAGCTGGCCGGAGCAGATTTTTGAGAGCTTTGTTTATTTTATTTTTGAGGAGACTTATAAAATTTATTTCGCTGCTTATGAATGTTAGTATGTTTCCGTGATACGTGGGATTAATGAAATTATAAATCTTTAGTATGCATCCCAGGTTCAAAAGAAGAAAAGAAAAACTTTTATGTTCACCTATATATTTTTTTATTTATTTGTAAGGACTTTGGATTTGACGATGGCTTTTGATGGTAATAAAAGTCGGGTCGTCACAGTTGGTATCAGAGAGAAAACTGAGATGCTTTAGGATAGTTTGAATCAACACGGAAACTTAGGACAAGTTTAGTGTTGGCAAGAAGAGTGCTATCCTTACTTACGCTTTGGGACAAAGATAATTACGATAGTTATCTTTAGACTAATTGACTAACGAAATTGTTCTTTTCAGACGTCCCCGCAGTCATGTCTAACAGAGGAAGGAGAAATGATCAGATTAACAACACTCTTGATCGGGAGGCAAGATACGCGAACCTACTGGACAGAATGGCCGAAGTCATAGAAGCCTTGACTTCGGCAACTCCACCAACTCCGGTGACCACCCCAATTCCTGTCCATCAGGAGAGGTCGGTCTATGACCGGTTTACCAACGAACGAATTCCTGAATTTTTAGGGGAACCCGATCCATTGAAGGCTGAAACATGGATTCAACGACTGAAAAATGTATTTGCAGTAATCAAGTGCCCTGCTGGGGACATGGTTCTATATGCCACTCATAAGCTGGCAGGGGAAGCACACCACTGGTGAAAAATGCAGAAAATGGTTTTTAATATGCCAGAGCGGGAGATTAGTTGGGAGATGTTTGAAGTAGCTTTTCTGGAAAAATATTTCCCTGCTAATCTTCGTGGGCAGAAGGAGGATGAATTCCTTCGCCTAAGGCAGGGTACTCGCTCGGTGGCAGAGTATGATTCAAAATTTACAGAGTTATCTCGCTATACCCCTTTCATGGTGGAAGATGAGGAGAGGAAGGTTAGACGGTTCTTTCAGGGATTACGAGATGATATCAGGAGACACCTTTCAACTCTAACATTGACAACGTATGGAGAGGTGCTCGCAAAGGCGGTCATTTATGAGAAAGAATTGGAAAGGGGAGCATTGTCCAGACAAATGACTTTTAGTCAGTTATCCAAGGCCAGTGCTAGTGAAGGGCTTTCTAAGAAGGCAAGACCATCAAGGTTCTGTGGAGAACAGAGCCGATCGGTGCAGAATTCTCGATCTACGGCTAATGATGTATGTGATCATTGCGGGAGATCACATAGAGGGAAGCCTTGCTACAAGAAGCTGGGTGTTTGTTATAACTGTGGGCAGGCGGGGCACATGATCAGAGATTGTCCGCTCGCTAAATAAGCCTCAGGAGTTAAGTCTCCTATCCCAGCCAAAGTGTTTGCCATTTCTGCAAAGGAGGCTGAAAAGTCTACGGAGGTTGTAGAAGGTACACTTTCTATCTGTGGCATCTCTAGTCACGTACTCTTTGATTCTGGATCTACTCATTCTTTTGTCTCCCATGAATTTTTGAAGTATCTTACGACCCTTCCTAAAGTTCTTGATTACCCATTGATGGTTGCCTCACCGACAGGGTCGTCCGTAATTTTAAATATAGCATTTTCCGAATGTCTAATAAAAGTAATTGAATACTTAATGCCTGTTAACCTGGTTGTACTGGAAATGAAAGACTTTGATACAATCTTAGGAATGGACTGGTTACCCAGATATCATGCCAAGATTGATTGTTTCCGGAAAAGAGTAGAATTCACCATTCCTCGAAACAAGCCTTTTCACATTCAGGGTGTTCGGCGAAAGGAAGCATCCTGCTTTATTTCGGCTCTTCATGCCAGACACTTGATTAGTGATGGATGCCAAGCTTATCTAGCCTTTGCTAGTGTGACTACAGAAAATCAAGAATCTCTGGCTAGGGAGATTCCTGTGGTGCGGGGATTTGAAGACATATTCACTGATGAATTACCTGGATTACCACCCCAACGAGAGTTAGAATTTAGAGTGGAATTGATACCAGGTTCGGCACCAATATCCAAACCACCCTATCGGATGGCACCGGCTGAACTAAAAGAATTGAAACAACAATTGCAGGAATTGTTAGATAAAGGTTTCATTCGGCCAAGTGTGTCACCATGGGGAGCACCCGTTCTTTTTGTCAAAAAGAAGGACGGGACTATGAGATTATGTGTGGATTATCGAGAATTAAACAAAATCACCATCAAGAACAAATATCCTCTGCCGAGGATTGATGATCTCCTTGATTAGTTACAAGGGGCTTGCGTATTTTCAAAAATCGATCTTAGATCTGGGTATCATCAGCTTCGGATCAGCAAGGAGAATATAGCAAAGACAGCGTTCCGGACCAGGTATGGGCACTATGAATTTGTAGTAATGCCTTTTGGGTTAACTAATGCTCCGGCTGTTTTTGTGGACCTGATGAATCGAATTTTCGAACCATACCTGGACAAGTTCGTGATAGTATTTATTGATGACATCCTTGTGTACTCGAAAAGCTCTGAGGAACACGAGGAGCATTTACGCACTACACTTCGGATTCTTAGGGAGCATCGGTTGTTCGCCAAATTGAAAAAGTGTGAATGTTGGTTGGAGGAATTAGGATTCCTTGGACACGTCATCTCCAAGGAAGGAATCTCAGTCGACCCTATGAAAGTGAAAGCAGTGGTAAAGTGGAACCGGCCAACTTCTGTGACTGAAGTGTGAAGCTTCTTAGGCCTGGCTGGATATTATAGACGGTTTGTGAAAAACTTTTCCCAAATCGCCTTGCCACTCACACAATTAACTAAGAAGGATGCCAAGTTCGGGTGGACCAAAGATTGTGAAGAGAGCTTCCAGACGCTTAAAGACCGGTTAACTTCTGCTCTGGTCCTGACCATTCCAAACGGGTTAGGAGGACTGATTGTTTACTGCGATGCTTCGAAGATTGGATTGGGCTATGTTTTAATGCAACACGGTAGGGTAATTGCCTGTGGGTCGCGACAGTTGAAGGATCATGAAAGGAATTACCCAACTCACGATCTGGAATTGGCCGCAGTGGTGTTTGCATTGAAAATCTGGAGGCATTACCTATATGGTGAAAGATTCTTGGTCTACTCCGATCATAAGAGTCTAAAATATTTATTCTCCCAGAAGGAACTGAGCATGAGACAGAGAAGGTGGATTGAATTCCTTAAGGACTATAACTGTGAAATCCGATATGAGACAGGAAAGGCCAACGTTGTTGCCGACGCGTTAAGTAGGCAGCCTGGGATGCTAGCTAGAATGCAAGTTAAGCAAATGGAGATACTGGATTGTCTCATGAATTATGATGTCCAATGTTATGTGCATGAAAAGCGGATGATTTTGGCGTACCTTCAAGTTCAACCAGAAATGATTAATGAGTTAAAGGGATGTCAAACGAATGATTCTTTTCTTGTAAAGATCATGGGCGAGCTAGATAAAGAATCCCGAAGTGATTTTCAGATTTCACCGGATGGAGCATTGAGATTTAGGAATCGGTTATGTGTGCCAGACAATAAAGAATTAAAGGAGAAAATTCTTAAGGAAGCCCATCGATCCCGTTATACGATTCACCCAGGAGCCAATAAGATGCATCAGGATTTGAAGAAAATATTTTGGTGGAGGAATATGAAAAGGGATATTGCAACTTACATAGAAAAGTGCATTATTTGCCAACAAGTAAAGGCCGAAAGAAAGCAGCCGTCTGGGTTATTGCAACCAATGCCATTTCCAGGCTGGAAATGGGAAGACATTGCCATGGATTTTGTGACCGGTCTGCCAAAGACGCCAAGGAAACATGATGCTATTTGGGTGATTGTCGACCGGCTAACAAAGTCAGCCCAACTGTATGTGAACGAGATTGTCAGACTTCATGGTGTGCCTGTCTCTATTGTATCAGATAGAGACTCTCGCTTTGTATCACGATTCTGGAAAAGTCTACATAAAGAATCGGGGTACCGAATTAAAATTTAGTATCGCTTTCATCCGCAAACCGACGGCCAATCAGAACGGACTATCCAGATTCTCGAAGATATGTTAAGGGCCTCGGTCTTGGAGATGAAAAGGACTTGGGATGATTCATTAGCTCTTACAGAGTTTGCTTATAATAACAGTTACCAGGCCAGCATTGGCATGGCTCCTTTTGAGGCATTGTATGGGAGAAAATGTAGGTCGCCAATTCACTGGGAGGAGCACGGAGATAAAAGGATTTTGGGTCCAGACATTATCAAAGAGACGGCAGAAAAGATAAAGTTATTACATGAAAATCTCAGAGTAGCCCGGAGTAGACAAAAGAGCTATGCAGATAGGAGGAGATCTGCATTAGAATTCGAAAAAGGTGATTTTGTATTCCTAAAGGTATCGCCATCCAAGAGGAAATACAGATTCGGGGTAAAAGGGAAGCTGAAGCCACAATTTATTGACCCTTTTGAAATTCTAGAGAGGATTGGGGAAGTAGCTTACAGACTTGCACTACCTCCAAATTTGGCAGAAGTACATGACGTGTTTCATGTGTCAATGCTTCGAAAGTATGTCCATGATCCTACTCATGTAATTGAGTATGAACCTTTGACGATCGACAAAGACTTGTCCTATATAGAAGAACCAGTGAAAATCTTGGATCGAAAGGAACAGAGACTACGCACCAAATCAATCGCTCTAGTAAAGGTGCTCTGGAAGAATCACACACCGGAAGAGGCAACTTGGGAACGAGAGGAAGAGATTCGGAACAAATACCCATATCTATTTTCTCAAGGTTAGTAACTTTATTTAAAATTTCAAGGACGAAATTCCTATAAGTGGGGGAGGTTGTAATGACCCAAAATTTTTAAAAGGAAAATTTTAACCATCAAGTCTGGTCAACGCAAGTTGACCGAAAAACGAAATAAGAAAAGTACATCGGCTTAAGATGGAATCAAGTTAGGCCTTAAGAACTCCGGATTTTCGGGATAAGAAGAAGTCCAGATTGCATTGGTGAAATTCTAGTCCGGATTTCTGGATGAAAAAGAAGTCCGGATTTCCTTGATAAAACGAAGTCCGGATTTCCTTAAAAAAATGAAGTCTAGATTTCCCTTGGTAAAAAGAACTCCGGATTCCGTGGGGAACAGAAGTCCGAATTTCGTTGGAGAAAAGAAGTCCGGATTTCCGGTGAATTAAGAATTCCGGCTTCTGATACGAAAAACTACTCTGGAATTTCCTTTGTTGAAAACAATCCGGATTTCCTGTGATTAAGAGCTCCGGCATTTGACAATAAAACCTACTCCGGATTTCCCATTAAAAAAACAAGTCCGGCCTTGGAGCAGGTTTTGAAATCAAAAGTTGTTCAAGAAAGTGAAGGAGTCGGAGTGATGACTCATGACGTTGGGAACACACGACATAAATGAACTAGCTAATTCCAAAGTTTTGAAAATACAAAGTCATAAATGACCCTCTTTGAAAAATGTAAAATCATAAATGATACCTTTGGGAAGTAGGAAATCATAAATGATGGCCACCTAACTCACGGGCTATAAATAAGGGCTTAAGAGTATCAGAAAAAGGCACCCACTAGAAATTCTTAGTAAAGAAGGAGACCGAAAGCTAAGGCAAAGTAGAAAAGAATTCAGGCAAGATACTCACCCCTATTTCTAATACTCATGTTTATTTATGTTGCTATGAAAGTATATGATATTCCGTATGAAGTATGCCTTTACTGTTTTATGACTTATCGTTCTGAAATGCATGTTCAAAAAGAAATTCTGTTACGCATGATGTTAGATTTATTCTGTTTATGATTAATTGTCAATTGTTATGAATTTTGATAAATGCATGTTTACGAAAAAGAATTTAGGCCTTAAAATGGAACAAGAACTCCTGCGATTGATCTCTGTTTCTGTTAAAAAGATCTCTGAATTTAAGATAAATGATCTCCGGCATTTTATAGAAAATGATTTAGAACTCCGGTATTTTAGAGAATGACTTCGGATTTAGAGCTCCGGCATTTTGAAAAATGAACTTCGGATTAGGGCCTTGATTAACAGTAAATGAACTCCGGATTTAAGAACTTCGGATTTTGACAGAAAGCACTCCGAATTTAGTACTTCGGATTTTAATAAAAAATGCACTCTGAATTTAAGAACTTCGGACTTTAACAGAAAGCACTCCGGATTAAGAGCTTCGGATTTTAAATAGAAACACACTCCGGATTTTAGAGCTCTGGATTTTTGAAAAGAAAAGTACTCCGTTCAGTTATGAAAAAGAACTCCGGCCTTCTGTTTAAGAACTCCGGTCAACTGTAGAAAAAGAGAACTCCGGCTTTTTACTCCAGCTTTTGATAACAACTCATGATACAAGAAATTCGGCATTTAACAAAAGAGCTTCGGTTTTTGAAATGAACTCCGGCTTTTGAACTCCGGATTTTAGAGCTTCGGATTTTATAAGAAAGTGAACTCCGGATTTATGAACTTCGGATTTTGAAAGAAAAGCACTCCGTCCATTTTAAATGAAGCACTCCGTCCCTTTAAGCACTCCGGATTATAGAAAAGAAAAGCACTCCGTCCATTTTAAATGAAGCACTCAGTCCCTTTAAGCACTCCGGATTTTTGGTAAGAAAGGCACTCCGTCCCTTTTGAAAAGAAAGGCACTCCGTCCCTTTTGAAAAGAAAGGCACTCCGTCCCTTTTAAGAAAAGAACTTCGGTCTTGTTTAAAAATGTACTCCGTCCTTTATGAATAAAGAACTCCGGTTTTGATGAACTTTGGATTCAGAAAAGAACTCCGGCTTTGATTAAAGAAACGAACTCCGGCTTTGTAAGAAAAGAACTCCGACAATAATAAAAGAACTCCGGCCTCAGGAACTTCGGCCTTCCGTTTGAAAAGAACTTCGAAAAATTAATGAACAAGACTCTTTTCTTTTTATTGAATAAGAACTTCGGATTTCTTTTGAAAGATGAACTTCGGCTTTTGATAAGATGATATGGACTTCAATGAATGGAGTAAAGAACAAGACTATATGAAAACACATGGATTATGGACAGCAGGTGGAACTCTTCCGACTTTTGATTTATGATGATTGGCCATTAAAGAACACGAACCAAGAACCGAGTTTCCATTAAACTTGCTGTTAAAGATGGATGAAGGATATTGGAGTGACACTCGAGGATGCCTCCTGGGCCACGGGAGGGGACTTTTTGGTGGTATAAGAACTATAGACTATGGCCCCGTATGTCGGGTTAAAGGAATTACCTCCCGCCCCGGGGAGCATAATGAGGGGATACTACTTTAGGTTGTGGGGTAGCACACAACCCGTCCTCGATGTTGTCCGCTCCCGTCCAGTCCCTACTGATGATACGAATTCCGAATTATTTTGATAAATTTTCTGAAGACAAGACGAAAAGAATAAGAACTGAAGAAGAAACGATATGATGATTTTTCTTATGCAAACTATATGTATATGTTTTCATCAAACTATATGTATATGTTCTCTGCATGTGAGTATCCTGCTCGGCTTTGTAAGCTTATTCTTGTAACTTTTCAGATGACAAGCTAATGGAGGATGAAGTTGAGTAGAATTCTATGGTGTAGCTGAATGGTTAAGCTGGCCGGAGCAGATTTTTGAGAGCTTTGTTTATTTTGTTTTTGAGGAGACTTGTAAAATTTATTCCGCTGCTTATGAATGTTAGTATATTTCCGTGATACGTGGGATTAATAAAATTATAAATCTTTAGTATGTATCTCAGGTTCAAAAGAAGAAAAGAAAAACTTTTATGTTCACCTATATATTTTTTTATTTATTTGTAAGGACTTTAGATTTGACGATGGCTTTTGATGGTAATAAAAGTCTGGTCGTCACACCAATGGCGCTCTTTGGTGGAAGGATCCCTTATGATACGATCACTTGCTGATCGTTTACCGATTGAGTCGATTTCGGCTCTGGCGTGGTGGAATCAAACGGAAGGGAGATCTGGCAGAGGGGAAGAGGGAAGGGAAGAACAGGAGAGGACGAAGGGAGAAGGGAAAACAGACAGAGGAGATTAGAAGAAGAGAAGGAATAAATGAGAAAGTAAGATAATTGTCTATTCCTTCCTTCATTCTCATGCTGATGTCACTGTGCAGTACAGTATTTAACAAACCAAATCAGCAATTAACAAACAAACACCCGAGTCCATAACAAATAACAAATAGAAAAACAGAGAAGGGCAAAGGCGCTTTTGTTAGAGCGTAACAAGAGCTGCACGTGGGACAGCTTCACATGGCACAAGCAGACACAGCCATTAACAAAACAAGTTAGTCCCGGATATAATCCCGTAATCGCATCGGTGCTTGGGTGATCCGAGTACTCTTCCGTGCCACCGAAGTATCCCCGTTAATCAAACCGGTAACATTGCCGTCGACATCAAAAACGACATTGTCCTCAAGGTTAAATTCAGGAAAATCCTGTATGAAGTCAACTGCTGTTTCCCAGGTAGCCTCACTTGGTGATTGTGCTTGCCACTGTACCAAAAATTGGGGAATGAAGTGACCCTGGACAAGTATTTTTCTGAAGCCCAGCAATGCAGCAGGTTGGAGGAGCGGTTGGGAATCATGGGTCTCCTGCGGCAACTCCATTGAAGTAGTGGGAAGATCACCCTTGAAGTGTTTTAGGAGAGAGACATGGAAAACATTGTGGATCTTGGAGCCGTCGGGTAATTGCACTCGGTATGCCACCGATCCGATGCGATCAAGAATTCAAAAGGGTCCGTAGAATCGCTTAGCCAATTTGTTCGATTGACGGCGCGCTGCAGTAGATTGCCGGTAAGGCTGTAATTTTATCAGAACCCAGTCGCCCACTTGATACACCTTCTCGGTTCGGTGAGCATCTGCCTTTTGCTTCATACGCTGCTGGGCCCTCCGCAGATTGAATCGAAGAGTGGTGATGTGGTTGGTTCGATCCGTGAGGAGTTCATCGATGGCTGCCACAGCAGAAGTGCCTCGTGTATAGTCTAACAAGGAAGGAGGTGATCGACCATAAACCGCCTCAAAGGGGCTCATTTTGATCGAAGAATGCCATGAAGTATTATAATTCCATTCAGCCAAGGGAAGATATTGAATCCAGGAAGCAGGGTGATCCGCCACAAAGCAACGTAAGTAATCCTCTAAGCAATGGTTCACAACCTCCGTTTTCCCGTCGGTCTGTGGATGATACGCACTACTGGTGGCCAGTTTGGTCCCATGGAGTTTAAACAACTCACGCCAAAAGTGACTTATGAAAAGTGGATCTCTGTCGGTTACCAACTCCATAGGAAACCCATGTAAGCGGCACACGTCTTGAACAAAGACGTTGGCAAGTTCTTGAGCTGTAAACTGGGTATGTAATGGGGAAAAATGGTAATATTTTGAAAGGCGATCCACCACCACTAAAATCACTGTTTTTCCATGAGAAGGGGGCAAGTGAGTTATGAAATCCATGGAAATGGATTCCCAAATTTTCCCTGGAATGGGGAGAGGCTGTAGTAATCCCTGTGGTGCGGTCGTGAATGGCTTGACCTGTTGGCAGATGGTGCACTGCTGGATAAACTCCCGGATTTCCTGGCGCATTTGAGGCCAATAGAAGACGTGAGCAATGCGAGTGAAAGTGCGCTGGAATCCGCCGTGTCCTCCAGTAGGCGAGTTGTGGTACTCTTGCATAATAAGATGTTGCAATGCGGATTCGGGAGGGACCAGAATTTTGGCTCTGTAGAAGATGAGTCCATCCTTCACCGAATAATCAGCATGGGCGCTTGGCTGATTCTGTATGGCATTGATGAGATCACTAGAGATGGAGTTATGCTGGTGAAAATGTCGCAGTGCCTCTAGCAGTGCCAATACTGGTCTGGAAACAACCTGTAGAGCATGGTAAGATGGATCGTGGTGGCGAGACAGGGCATCCGCTGGTCCATTCTCCTTCCCTGGCTGGTATATGATATCGAAATCATAGCCTAAGAGCTTGGAAATCCAGCGTTGTTGGTCCGGAGTGTGAATCGTTTGTGCTAACAGGGCTTTAAGGGGTTGGTGATCTATTTGTATGACAAATTTGGACCCCAAAATGTAAGTGCGCCACTTACGAACCGCCTCCACAATCGCGCAGAGCTCTCTGACATAAGTGGAAGAGTTCTGCATCCTGACTGATAATTGTTTGCTATAGAATGCAATTGGATGGCCGGATTGTGTTAGAACGGCGCCTATTCCAGTGCCGGAGGCATCAGTGTGAATGGTGAAGGGCTGGAAAAAATCTGGTAATGTTAAAACTGGGGTAATAGTGAGAGCTTTTTTGAGGGCTTGAAATGCTTCCTCTGATGCTGAGTTCCAGACAAAGGCTGATTTCCGCAGCAGTTGGGTGAGAGGGGCGGAAATTTGAGCATAGCTGGCCACAAATCGTCGGTAATAGCCAGCCAGTCCAAGGAAACCACGAAGCTGTTCGACATTTTCTGGTGGTGGCCATTTTTTTACTACCGCAATCTTCGAGGGATCCACCATGACTCCTTGGTCAGTGACTATATGGCCCAGGTATGCTATAGAAGAACATCAAAACTCACATTTCGAGGACTTGGCGTAGAAGGAGTTATTCCGCAGCGTTTGTAAGGCCGACTGGAGATGCTGAAGATGATGCTCCCAGGATGGACTATAGACTAGGATGTCATCGAAGAACACTAGGATGAACTTCCGAAGAGCTGGTCTGAATATGTTGTTCATCTCGGCCTGGAATGTTGAAGGAGCATTAGAAAGTCCGAATGGCATGACTAAGAATTCATAGTGGCCTTCGTGAGTCTGAAACGCCGTCTTATAGATGTCGTCCTGATCCACTCTCATTTGGTGGTATCCTGCCCTCAAATCCAGTTTGGAGAAGAATTTCGCACCATGAAGCTCATCCAGTAATTCATCGACAGTTGGGAGGGGAAATCTGTCCTTGATGGTAATGGCATTCAGGGCTCGGTAATCCACACAGAAACTCCAGGTGCCATCTTTCTTCTTTACCAGCAGAACAGGGGAGGAGAAGGGACTGGTGCTAGGTTGGATTATGCCTTCGTCCCAAGATGTCTCGGCGACTTCTCAATTTCTTTACTGAAATGAGGGTAGCGGTATGGTCGCACATTAATTGGGGCAGAATTTGGTTGGAGAGGTATGCGGTGGTCTGTTGCCCGGTGGGGAGGTAGACCATGTGGGGTAGAGAACACATCTATGAAGGATAAGAGGAGAGTGTGAAGGATTTTAGCCTGTTCTGTGGACAGTTGTGCGTGGAGCTTAAATTGAGGGACGTTGTCTTTCGAATCATTGGGCAACATTTCTTCAGTAGTCATCTGTACGGTGAGTTGGAAACATGTGGCAATCGACTGAGTAATTTCTCCTCTCCGTAATTGGCCGAGTGTCATGGTGGCCATGGTTGCTCTCGGTAGTCCATGCAATGTGATTAGTCTCCTTCATGTTGGAAGCGCATCCATAGTGCTTTATAATCACAGAGCACCGGTCCAATGGAAGCTAACCACTGAACTCCAAACACAAGGTCAGCTCCATGTATAGGAAGTAGGTAGAGATCCACATTGAACTTGGATTCTCCCACGGCGGTAAGGACATTGATGCACAATCCCTCACAATGAAGAGAAGCACCGTTTCCCACTGTGACGTTGAGGTGTTGGGACGGCTCGATTGGAACTCCCAAATGTCTGGCCAGGCGTGTTTGAAGAAAGTTGTGCGTGTAGCCACTGTCCACCAAGATAATGACAGGATGGCCTCTGATGGATCCTTGCAGCCGCAAGGTAGAAGGAACAAAGTGGCCCTCTAGTGCGTGCAGTGAAATAGTGGGCGCATGATCAGAGGCTGGCCATAGTGATTCAGCTTCTATGCCTGAATCTGTGGAATTGTCCTCTTCTGCCATCAGGTTCTTTGCTGTAGTTGCTGACAGTCCATTTGAGCTGCTTTCCTCCACCAGCATACATAGAAACTGGGGAGGTTTACACCTGTGGCCCGGTGTAAATCTTTCATCACAATTGAAGCATAGGCCCTTTTCCCTTCTAGCTACCATCTCTGTTGGTGTGAGTCGTTTGATGGGTAATCTGTTGGCTGTATTAGCTAGCGGTAACAGCTTTGGGAGGGAATGGGGGGCACTGAGTTGCGGTTTGGTAACTGGAGCACGAGAGTGTAGTGAACGGTTGTTATCGAGTTTCTCTTCCACCAATTTGGCCATACCAATAGCCTCTGACAACGCCTGTGGTTTCAACAGCAGCAACTCTCGACGGATGTCATCCCTCAATCCAGAGATAAAACAGTTCAGGAGGTTGTCAGCAGATAGCCCAGTAGTGCGTGTAGAGATAGCTTCAAATTCAGTCATGTATGCTGACACCGTAGTGACTTGACGAAGCTTATACAAGGTGGCTTCATGATTTATATAAGAAGAAGGGCCAAATCTCAATTCGAGATCTCGAGAGAATACCTCCCAGGATGATAGCTGACGGGTGGCATGCATCCAGTGGAACCATTGAAGGGCAGGTCCGACCATGTAAAACGCTGCAATGGTTAATTTCTGGTCGGCTGGAGTGTAGTGATACAGGAAGAAACGCTCCATCTGAAATAGCCATCCCACCACATTATCGCCAGCGAAGAATGTAACTTCTAATTTGGGCAATCAAACCGATGGCGTGTGAAGAGCGTCTGGCGGTGGAAGTGAAAGTTGAGGTAGATTAACAAATTGGGACGTAGACATGAAAGAACTCGAGGGAGGATGAGGAATTGAAGTAGGAGTCGGTAATAATGGTGGATTGGGGGAGGGAATCGAATGGCGCTCGAGACGATTTATGGATTGCTGAATATTACTGAAAGATTGCTGAAAGTCATGGAGAGTTTGCTGAATCTGTTCGTTCGTTGTCATTTGGAGGTTGAATCGCTCCGAATGCTCCTTGACTTCCTGAGCGACGCTGGCGATGGTGTCCTCCAAAGCCTTGTACCTGGTGGTCATGCCCTCTGCCATTGCCTCTCAATGAAAGCACCAAATATGATACGATCACTTGCTAATCGTTTACCGATTGAGTCAATTTCGGCTCTGGCGTGGTGGAATCGAACGGAAGGGAGATCTGGCAAAGGGGAAGAGGGAAGGGAAGAACAGGAGAGGACGAAGGGAGAAGGGAAAACAGACAGAGGAGATTAGAAGAAGAGAAGGAAGAAATGAGAAAGTAAGATAATTGTCTATTCCTTCTGTTACTGTGCAGTACAGTATTTAACAAACCAAATCAGCAATTAACAAATAAACACCCGAGTCCATAATAAATAACAAACAGAAAAAAAGAGAAGGGCAGTGGCAGTTTTTGTTAGAGCCAGAACAAGAGCTGCACGTGGACAGCTTCACATGGCACAGCAGACACAGCCATTAACAAAACAAGTTAGTCCCGGATATAATCCCGTAATCGTATCGGTGCTTGGGTGATCCGAGTACTCTTCCATGCCACCGAAGTACCCCCGTTAATCAAACCGGTAACACCTTATCTCAGCTGCATATCTTCCCCAAGGCCGTCTTCTGACGCCTAGAAATTTTATGGCTGGTGGCTGCGGTGTTTGCGCTTGTTTGGCGTGTGGCTTCTTTTGGGCATTTGAGGATGAGGGATTCATGGTAGCTTTCGTTTTTTATCGTTAAGTTAGTTAGGGCCGTTCTTGGAGAGAAAAAGACGGAGAGGATTACGGCGTCTCGTCGTGTTTGTGGATAATGACGCATTGGAGTGGTTTTTATAGGAGCCTGGTGATCGAGGGAGGTGGAGTTGCTTTGATAAAAAAAAACAATTAATAATATATATTATAATAATTTATCTAATATTTAATGAATATTAATATTTAAAAAATTACTTTAATTTATTTATATATTATGTCAATACCCCACCCCCCTTCGCCCAAATTCCGAAAGAACGACGGCCTTCTGGTAATTATTGTATGCATATTATTTTTAAAAAATGTAAATAATATAGAAGTAATGTAAGAAAAATTCTTTCAATGTTTTTTTATGAGATATTAAAATTGAAGTTGTTGTATTTAAAATCTAAATAATTATTGTGAGTTTGGTAAAATTATAAATACTCAACTTTTTTGGGCAAAATCTACTTCAACAATAACTTCAAAGTCAATCTCTTCATGGGGAAATAAAATAGTGTTGTTGGGATGATTGGAGCCCTAAACTTAATGGCAATGATAAGCATGTTCTGTTAGATACACACTTTCATGATTTGTCCTGAACATACTATAAGTTATCTCATTTAACAGTCACTGGTTTTCTTTTTCATATTGTTTTTTCATCTTTACTCCGGTGTTTGTTTAGGAAGAATACATTGAAATTTTCGGGTCTCTTTCAAGCGTTTAAGTTTAGTTATAATTTCTTTTAATATTTAAGTGCTTTTTCATTGAATACATAATATTTTAATATTTTTTAATCAATTTAAAAAATAATTATATAATCTATATTTTTACAAAAAAATTATATTTAAAGAATCAGACTCGATGCCTAATGGGTGCCTATCTCTGCAATCGTGTGTGTCTAAAGAAAAAAAGGTATGTCTAATGCGTATCTATATGACACTTATACATATATCAGACAAAATTTTATTTATAATACGAATGTCTCTCAAATATCAATATTATATCACTCTATATAATAACAATAAATCCACAGGATTGCCAAAGTCACCATAATACTACAGATGGTTCTGACGTTATAACTTTTGTACGATGTCAGTGTAGAAAAAATGCCAACTAGAAAACCTAATATGACCACAAAAAAAATTCTGCGGAAGCATAATATTCATTATATGTAGCGGAAACTAAATATGCATCCAATCTTATCATAAATCAAGATAATTTATCCAAAGTTATCGTCATTACCTAATTGTATAGCTAAGTCCATAAGCTCTTTGATTGATATCAGCTATCTTTCCTGTACCTACAGCCTAGTCGAACTTATCTGGAAGGGAGAAGGAGCAAGGGTAAGCTCTCATAGCTCATCAAGTGCATCATATTCTTAAAGATAATAGAGATAAATGTGGAATAAAGATACATAAGTATTAAACATGATCAATTATACTTTCGGATTACAATTATCATATTTCATCTTTCTCTTTTTCAAAAATCTAACTTATGCATAATTATTTACCTTTACAGACTAGAACGATGAAAAGATCACGATACTTCACATGATCTAAAGCCATAAAGGCTTATTCTTGACCCAAGTGGACGGCCATCTATATATTATACCTGTAGACGAGCCGATAATTGTCCCATTTCCCTGGGGTACCAGGGCAGTTTCTCATTCTTTCACAGTAGTATCTTAGGGCGTACCACGGATATCGCTGCTCCCGTGAGTGGTTAGAATACGTGGCCAAAGTATTCCTTGGGTTCCCACCGTGATAGACGTGATAAGTTGGAGAATACTACCTAATGAATACAAGTCTATGGTCCTAATTTCAAGATTATATTTTTCTTTAAAGAAGGATCCACCACATATCATTTCATTCACATTTTCTCCAACTGGGAGATCAATTCAATCATACATACATTGTAGATTTTTCTCTGACTGCTTGGTCTATTCTTATTTTTCTTTGGACTTAAATCTTTTGACAATTCAATTTATATGTACGAATATCAAAATTCATAGATTGAAATTCCCTACCACCGATAGGCAATTACCACTTTAGGGGTCTTCAAATCACATTTTCTTCATAATTGTAGCATAAATATATTATTTAGAGCTTTGCAATTAAACATATATATATAATTAGACATAATTTATGAAATTATGCATAACTCATAATTATCCTCAAATTAACAGTGTCAGTATAAATTAATTTGTATGAAAAGAAAGTACTTGAGCTTGGCGCAGGTCTCGAATTTGAACAATATTTTATAAATATATATATATGTATATATATATTTCGTAATTTAAATCAATACCAATATTATTTTGATGAAGGATAATGCACTTGCCTTGCTATTTCTTCTCCTTGGTGCCGCAGGATCCTTCTATCCTCTCTACTTCGCTGCTTTGCTGCTCTTTCCCTCGTCCAGTATTTATAGGCGCCACTCCCTCTTCCTAGAGAATTCTAGAATTTTTCGGGCTTTTCCATGTCTGATAGGTTCTAGAATATTTCTCTACCAATTTTCACCCATACCAGTCAAATGCAACCTTCCCACATTTTCACCCATCCTGTTACTTTATTCATCCCGTCATTTTACTTGTCCCGGTAAAATGCTCCAACCGCCCAAAGTTCATTATTCTGCCTCTTTCGTACCATTCCGGCATTTAGCTTTATTCCGCCATTTTTGTTCCAGTATTTCATACCGCCTTCATTATTTCATCGTGGTAACCAATAATTTTGCCATATTCATTTATACCAGTAATTTGGCTACCAGTTATTTTTGCCCTGGCGCATACTGGTCTTTTTACCTTACATGCATATTGGTCACTTTGTTCCATACTAGTAAAATACTCCATACCAGTCAAATGTTCTTCCTAGCATTTTGCATTAATTTGGCCAAAGCTACCATTCCGGCAAAAATTATTATTCCTGAGCAATTTGTGCATACCAGCTCTTTTGGTCATATCATGCACACTGAGCCATTTGCATCATTTTGGCATTTTGTACAAACCTGCCGATATACCCATTTTGCCTCAAAGTACCCATTCTGGGCAAATTGCACAGACCGGGCAAAGGGGGCAAACCGGGCAAATGGCGCATACAGGGCAAATGGCGCACACCGGGAGTTATCTCCTCAAAATGCATTCCGATCATTTTCATACCAATCATTACTCTCACAAGCATACCGATCGCTTTTCTTTACAAGCATATCGGGCAAATTACCATATCGGCAAAGTGTGCCCACAGGCACTTGCGCATTCCTGCCATATCGGTCGTTCTCATTGATGCAAACTGGCATATTGCCATCTTTTCCGGTCAATGTGCTGACCGGTTAGTTTGTCAGCTGGCATTTCTCCCTCAACACACACAAAGGCTATTTTTATCAATATGTGGCCGGCCATTTTGCTCGTTGGAAGCCGACAGATTTGTGCCTTAGCTGCCAGCTATTCTTGACTATTGAAGCAATGGCTTCACGGTAGCTACGCGGCTCATCACCCACGGCTGCTTAACGCAACTTTCCCTCGGCGGCTAAAGCAGCTCATCTTCCTACGGTGGCTAACGTGGCTCATCGTCACTTATCTTTCTTCAGCTTTTAACGCAGCGCAGCTCCTATTTCTTTATGTCTGCTAAAGCAGCCAGTCTCTCAGTTGTAGCAATGGCTTCCCATTTTATCCGGTCAGCGGGCATTGACCAGACAATGCTTCTTACTCAATTTGGCCGGTCAACAATGCGTTGACCGTCTTGCTTCCTAACCCCATTCTAGCCGGTCAGCATAATCACAAATTCTGGTCAACTTTTTTTCACCAAATTTTCGGTTACTTTATCACCCAATTTTCGGTCAACACTTCCCAACATTTTCTACCGGTTTTAATGTTCTTCCTATTTAATTAAACCAAATCTTTGTCATATAAATTTAATTATTATATTTAAAAATCAAAATATTAAAAAAAATCGGGATATTACAATTTTACTATTTTTTTATTCCTCCATTTTGTTTTAAAGACATGAGCTTGTTATCGTATATATGTACTTACCGAGGGTTATACTCATGATTTATTTTATTTCTAATCCTTTCAAATTAAAAAGCATTACATTTAAGCAAGATTCGGATAAAGGATACTCAAAGTTTTGATTATGTATATTTTATATTTAGATTTATATTTAAATTTTTTTGGATTTATATTTTGATTTATTGTATGATTACTATAATTATACAATTTTGGGATCTTCATTTGATTTATTTATTTTAGACTTGCATAAATTGGATATAGCTAGATATTTTTCTTACATATAGATTTTAATTTGAGCATATTATTGTATATACTTTGGAGAATGGATAGGGTTAATTCAATCAAATTTTATATCTACTGTGATTTATAGTCCTTACACTATTTTTAGTCTTTGGGTTTAATATGTCCAACCTGCCTTTTGATATTACATTTGTGTTTTGTTCATTTAAGACAAGAAAAATTTTATTATAGTTTATTTTTTATTACCTCCTCCTGAGCTAAGCATGTAGCAGTTATGTTTCTCTTAAATCTAAAAACTTAAAATTCACCACATCAGTTACTTTTAGTCACTCTTGGTTTTAATATTTTAAAACAATTTTCAAACATTCAAAACATATTTATTAGCATATACCTGGACCAAAATTATTCAAAACAATGGTAACCTAGTTTAAAATTTGACTCTAATGTCTTTACTTGTATCCTACACATTACAAACAATAAGATCAATGAGCTCGAATGCTATTATTGGGGAAACCTTTCGATGGATAAGTCAATATCTACATAAATTGAATCACATGAGTGAAAATTTATGAGATTTTGAATCTGGTTGCAAAACTCCTAACTTAGGCAATATGATATGAAAAGGTCAAGCTCACTTAGTATAAATGAGGGCCGCTGTAATGCTGTATGGGTGTCACAGCTTCTCTGATACCCTTGGAGCCTTCCAATTTGTCCTCAAACAGTCTCTATTTTTTTTTTTAAGAAAAATATATATATATATATATTTATTATTTTAAAAAAAAAAATCGGACGACTCCCGAGAGCATTGGTTTTGAATATATATATATTTTTTAAAAAACCAACGGCCCACTTTTTTTATATAAAAAATATAAATATATATTTTTTATATTTTATATTTTATTATTTTAATATAAAAAACATAGGCCGTTGGTTTTAAAATCCAACAGCCCACGTAGCACCGTAGGTGCTGCAATACCCATACGGCATCACAGCGTCCCCGTCCTCTTACTCATGCGGTTGCTGGAACCTTTAGGAGGTGGAGCTTTCCACTTTCAATACTGTCCTTCTACACGTATGGGTGACTATCGGGTTTCTACTTCCAAAGAATGCCGGTTAACCTTTCTCTGTAGTTGGGGTGTCTAAATGTTGAGTCTCCTATTATTGCCATTTTCAGGAGAGTGAGTTCTCTTATTCCCAATAAATTCCCTTTGTTTTTGTTTTTCAATCTCTTAATTGATTCTCGATCCCTCTACCGGATGGCAGCGCATATATAAAGTAAATGGTCAAAAAGTACCATTCAGAGGAAAATTTTTCCTGATTAGTTATGAATCTTGAATCAGAGATAGGCATAGCTCTCTGTTTTTTTTTTTCACATTGAACATATTAGATTATCTTATCAAATTTCTGCTTATAACCCTTTATTTAATTTTTTTTTTTTTTTACAGTGATAAGTGACCTTTTGGCATGATAGAAGTTGATGCGTGCTATATAAACATGTTACCTACCGGAGAAAAGGACAAGTAAGGGTGTTTTTTTGTTTTGTGTGTGGGTGTTGATATATCCACTAACTTTAACTTGGACACTTTGGTCCCTTGTGATGACATAGGTTTTTTGGCGTATTCAACCGAGTTAGGGTTGAGTGTTACCGTTCTCTCGAAACATGCAACAATTGAATAGGCTCTTCAATTTAGTCTCTTTCTTGTGTGAGCACAAGACTAGATCCCAACATATGCTATATGTGCTTTTTATTTAAAATTATAAATTGAGAATTTCATAATAGAGTAGAATTCATACTTTTTTTAATATTCTTTAAAAAAAATTGATCTGTACACATTTTAAATATTTCTGCAAAAAATAATTTTCATATTTAAAATTTCAGCACAAAAACGCTCTTCAACTTCAAAGAAAATGGCTTATTAGAAACCAGAGTCTTACAATCTTTCCTTAGAAGCAATTTTTTGTAGCTTAAGCTTTTTAATACCGGAAGCATTACTCACTCCCTTTTAACACTTCGAATATTTGGAGTGGCCCCTAATTTTTTATCAGGAAAGTTTTCTCATCCTCTTGAGTATTCACCACTTCAAATAACTTTAACACAATCTCTTATAGGCATTCCTCTCTTAATTTAGGTTATATTTTGAGATGTTTAGCAAGAAGCAATAACCAATGCATTTCATTTAGTTAGAATATGGATCACTCCCGTGTATACTCATATCCGGTTAACAGGTCGATCAGAGGTTCAACCGAACACTTACATGGGCACAATATTAAAGCAAAATATTATTGTATTGCGCACACGGCGAGTAGCCGGAAGGCAACCAGGTGCTGAGTTAAAGGGCGACCAGCCAGACTACCTAACCGAAGGGCGACTAACCGGATTGCTGAGCCAAAGGGGGACAAATGAGATTGCCGATACCAAAGGGTGACCAATTGAACTACCGATACCGAAAGGCGATCAGACTACTAAATCCAAAAGAGAACCGTACTGCTGATATTGAATGATGATTGGCTGCCGGTCCCAGTGGCCAACAATGAAAAAATGCGTGAAATTTCATTTAGGGTTTATAAAAGGAAGTACAATTAATAGAGAGATATCATTTGTAAAATTGGATATCAATGAGCACCGTTAGTGAGAGAAAGTGAAAAAAAAAGGGAGAAAAATGAGAAAAGAAGATTTTTTATCTTATTTTAGAGACTTCTTCTATATCCACTGTTACTCGGGTCCATCTTTGATACAATGAGTCAAGTTTTTATATTTGGAGTTCATGTAACTGATTTTATATAATAAAACTTACAAATGTATACTCCCGTAGTTTTTTTTCTCTTGATTAGAAGATGGTTTTTCATATAAAATTATTTATATCTTATCTTTTTAATTTTGTGATTATTATTTATTTGTTGTGCGTCATTATCACCACTTATGATATATCCCAACACTTTGACAGTACTAAAGAAGTTATGGTATATTTAACGTTTTTAAAGTATTTTCCAATATGAATTTGCATTGCCAATTACCGATATATAGCTATTGTTGCCAACTACTAGTATGAAGAATAGGCTCCACAATGATGCCAATCATTGGTACTCAGTTGCTTTTCTTTATTAAAACCCCGTCAGCAGGACCACCCTTTTTTTTTTTTTAGAGTTTTATATTTTTTTCAAATATTTTAGGATAATTTTTAGCTACTTATAAAATATTTTTAAAAAACATAAAGTTTATCTAATTATTTTTTTTATATGAGCTTATTAATACAAGTGAATACATTAATAAATAAATTTACCAAAACAATATTAAAAACAGGGGCCATATAATTGAGCATCTCCTGCGAGTTTCAAGCTGATCGTCACAACAAAAGATCATTACTGTTCTAGCTACATATGTGTTTTCCGCCAGGAAAACGACTTTTGGTCGTATCGAGATGACAAGGATGTCACCTCAAAAAATGGAGAAATAAAAAAGCCCACGAGGAATTTTAAGCCAGATTGATATATTACGCTCATAGTACTCCAGTATTAAATCGTCTGTGATATGCTCTGAGTTTGGTCTAATATTTGGAGTATTGGCATTCCCCCATCCATGGGAGAAAATTAGGGCCTTGGCTGAAGAGTTACTCATTGTATGACAAATATAAAATAATTTATGGACTTTTACATATATAATAATTGAAGCGTGTTAGTATTAATTCTTTTATTGACATATAACGCTGGAGACCGGCTTGTCATTTAACTGATCATGAATTCAATTTTTAAAGCTTTTTTTTTTTACTTTTAAATAATTTATATATATACATACATACACATGGCATGAAGGCATTTGATTAACTCACTACAATAATATTAATATTTAGTGATAAAATAATTTATCACTAAAGATTATAAATTTGTCATTAAAATTTTTAGTGATAAAATATTAATTTGTCACTAAATTATCACTAAACATTTATCACAAAACCTTTGGTGATAAATTTTTATTTTGTCACTAAAGAAATTCCTTAGTGATAAAATAATTTTGTCACTAAATAATATTTATTAGTGACAAAATAATTTTGTCACTAAAATACATTTAAAATTTGTCATTAAATATTATATTTAATAACAAATAATCACAATAAAAATCATATAATTTTACATTTAATTTATATACTTTAATGGGTAAAATTTAACACAAATATCAAATTAATTTTAACACAAATATCAAATTGGTATGTATATTATTTTAGAGAAAAATAAGCTACCTATTTATCTGCTTGTACATGTAAGGAGGTAGATAATAGCATAGTAGTACTACTACAATATACAACAAATGAAATCCACTCTCAGCTGAGAAAAATTTTATGGCACTTTGCGTCCAAATAGAGCTCACTGTCTCAAATTTGCCATTGTTTCGCTCTAGCTAAAATTCTTCATTGTCCCCCTATTGGCTTGATCAATCTGCCATCCGAACATCACCTCTACAGTTATTACTCGTTGTCTGCCAAAAATATCTATAAATGGAGACAAATCAGGAGAGGATTTCATGTGCTGAAAAATGCAAAATAGGGAGCAGATATGGGTGGGGGTGGCGGTTGCAGTGCCCTCCTTTAATTCACCCAGTAAACTTAAACCCATTCTTTTTCTTCAACTCGCTGTTGCAAGGGATTTTCAACTGCTTCAACAGGAATTCATCCTTACCAGGAAGCGGAAGGAATAGAGTGGCTTTAAGGAATTCTTTATTCCCCTTTGTCACGCTCCATGCCCTTGTATTTATTTATCAAAAGTTTCTCTTTGGTTTTCTTTTACATTCCTCAAGTCTTACATTAAATTTATTGAGACCTGGGTATGAGTGCCTAATAAGGAAAGATCATTAGGTTCAGCCAATATTCCAAAATTTTCACTAGTGTCTTACCGATTCAAATTTACCAGTGGCCCCTTATGCACCTATCTACAATCATTTACATCTCTCACATTTAACCCCCATGTATAGTGTCTTGGTAGCTATTTTTGCAGGGTATATACCAGCTTTTGAATCATACTCCTGTTGAACATTCTCTCGGAGGATTTTCATTTGGTGGAGAAGCTTGCCAATTTCGACTAGGAGCGGATCCCAGAACGTGTTGTCCATGCCAGGGGAGCCAGTGTTAAGGGGTTGGAAAAAAGGGTCAAGGAATAATACCCTTTTTTCTTCATACCAATACTTTGATTAATACTCTGATTCTCGCTATTTAGCCTCACAATGTTAGTCTGCCAAGATCCTGACACTTTGCCCAAAGTATTATCAGATCAAAATAATTTACACAATTCAAATGCTACCAAGAAATATTGTAATTCACATATTAATTACTCAATCAGATAAAAAAAAAGATAGCAATCAATTAATTTACACATTAAGCACTCAAAATTTAAAGTTTACAACCTGAACTTGAATTTGCATGTATGCCTATTTGAATACTGAGATCATCGGATCTGATCTTTTATTTTTTTTGAATGTTCGGCTGTTATAGGCAATGAGTTATTTTTCAAATAACTCTAATATGTAATCTCAGATATCTCAATATAATCTAATCATGTTCGGAAATAAACTAAACAAATATGAAAAATAATATTTCAAATAACTCTAACCTCCACTTGTTTTAGCATATGATCGGTCGAGGAAGAGAAAGCCAGCTGGCCTTTTAAGACTTTAGATTGGCTCGTAGTTCTGCTAGTAGGTCCACTAGATTGATCACAAGTTCGCATTCTGTTCTTGTCAAACAGCCTTGCTACTTCCACCTTAATGAATAACATATAAAGTGCACAGCCAAGTCATAATAAAATTTAAAATGGAAACCCAAAAGTTGAATATGGACATGTGCAATACATGCAATATCATGAACTCCCATTCCTATATGAACTTTTGATTTGTTTGCTTGGAAGATTGTAGTTCTTATTGATTCAGAAGGCAACTACTCAGATTACCTGAAGCTTAAATAATGAGCCACCATCTGCTTCTTCGACACTTTTATCATTCATTTGGTTAATTGCATTCTCCAAGTCCTGCAAACAATTACTATTGATGTAAGATATGGTTTGGGTGGGTGTAAATCTGCCCACCCATTGTAAACAATGAGTTAATACAAAGAGCTTCCAAGCAAAATAATGAACAGAGAGCATTAATGCCATTTTTCATTGTAAACAATTAAAAACATAATAAGAAATGATAGCTATAAACTTACTGTTTTTTTAGTTTGCATTGTATATAATTTTTCTTTAATCAAAGATCGCATATCAGAATATATATCAGCTTTCAGCTCAACAAACAATTTTGAACGAATCTCGACTTCTTTTTTGATTTAGCTGATCTGCTAACCGTCGTTATACTTTAACCTCAATCCGAGCATTAATGTCATTTTCTAGGCATATTGGCATCTTACTACAACTTTCTAAAACGTTATTGTCATTTCTAGTTGGCCGATGACCTTCTCTCATCCCTCTTATATATGTAGACTTATATCCAAGAACAATTGAAAAAGCATCATCTGCCATCAAGTTATCAGCACCATTTTGTTCAACCTGAGTCTCGTTAATTCTAATAGTTTCTGATATGCATATTCCGAGTCATTATCAACCCAATTTCCATCTTTTCGTTTCTTTTCTTTTATAAAAATTTCAAGTATTCTTGTAGGCTCGATCGATTCTTCGCGACGTGAATGTTGGTCGCTTCGCTGTTTGCAAAATTTCAAGTGTTAGCAAATAAGAAAAAGATATCATATATTAAAGATGGCTATTACCATCTCATGCAAAGTACGTGCAATAGATTTTGTGCCAACGCAACTCATCATTTTTTATTTATTTCTATTCTTTGAATTATTTTTACTCATATGCTGTATTTGAAACAATAAATAACATTAGTCATCTGAGTACATATATGTGTGTCTAGGAACCAGCACAAAGTATTTGTATTTATTAAGTAGTGTTATTAAATAAAGAATGATATACTTACTCGAAACTTTTGACTTCCCCAATATTCTAGAACTAACCATTTTCATTGCTCAATATCTACATTAAGAGGGCAGTTTTCAATCCGCTCCTTATCAATTCTATATTTTTTATAGTAGTCTCTTCGAAAACCAAAACGCCAAGTACGGAATCTTTTCATCAATTCTTTCTGAATTGCCATATTTACATGATTTTTATTTGGCAAGACGTATTTTTCCTACAACAATCAAGCAATAGCAATATGTCATGCATACCAAATAATACAAAAAAGAAATATAACCAAATATATTAATATATCATTATATATATATATATTAAATTTACCTTCACTTTTTACATCAATTTCATCTTGATATGAGTATCCATTTGCTTCCAATTCTCAACCTTAACAGGGCAATACTATTTAACAAGATAACTTGTTTCCGTGATAAATTGTTGTGCATTTTCTCTAACAATGCGGCGTAAAGATGATGGTAGATCAATCTTCACTGGTGCAGGATTATCATCTCTCTTGCTTTTCCATTTAACATAACGTGTTCTTTCACGTATTGGTTGAACTGTTAAAAAAATACAATATATATAAGTCATTAAATATCAAATATATTTATACTAAGGTTTTTCGTTTATACCTCGATCTGTTTGTTCTTCAACCATTTCTTGAATTTAATATTTATTATCCATTGAAGCTTCAAATCACACTAAATCATACTTGACGGATCTCCTCAGCTTGCAAAAAGGACACAATGGAGGCAAAGGAGTTGTCAAGAGTTTCCAATGTCAACACAATTTATAATTTTACTAACAGAGAAGTGTAGATATGTTAAAATTAATATGGGAATACAAGAGATGATAAAGTAAACAAGAAGCAAGCAGAATATATGATATGCGGCTTTAAGATCTACGGCTTCCTTTTCTGCTTTTTGTGCCTGCAAATTGGGATTCACATATATATGATTGAACTAGAAGATATCTTGAAAATAGAATAAACATGAAATTAACAATGTCCATTTTAATAGATTGTTTTACTTCCTCCAATAATCTCCAAAATCCTTCTCCCTGTTCAAAGGAATAGTAGAGAACAAAATCTATTAAATCTTTGAATAACTTATATGAATGCAGCATCTGCTTATTTCTTCTCTACAACAACTATAGAAGAATAAATGCAGAAGATAACTTCTGCAGAAGATATTCAATATCCAAAAAAGAAAAATTATTGTGCAGGGTATGGGAGATCCAAAAAAGATAAATCCAGTTGCTTAGACAGACTGAAATTGGAAGCACCAGTAGTTTAGCATCTTCTACAACCTGTTAACATATAATCAATTGATTTGTTATTAACCAGTATTATAATAATAAAAAATAAAATAATAGCATATAATAAATACATACCTTACATAATTGTAATCTTGAACAATCACCACATCAATGACTCATCTTCTTTACTACTAGACTTGTACACATCTTTAGATCCACCAGTATAATTCATATCTACAATATCTGGTTCAATATCAGTTCTAACTAAAGGTACCGACATATCACTCAACTCTACTACATAATCCAAATTTGTTTCTAATGTTGGCTCATTACTATCCACATATATTTCGTAAAGATCATCCATCTCTTCACCAATAGGAATATCATAAAAGTTATGTGGCATTGACCTAACAACAACTCGCCAATTCACATCTGTATGGTCTATCACGTAATAAACTTGTTCAACTTGGCATGCTAAAATATAAGACTCATCAGTTTGTAAAAACCGAGTGATATTTATTGTTGTAAGCCCATTTGGTTCATTCTTAATACCCTTTTTTATATCATATATGTCATACCAATCACAACGAAAGAGCACTATCGTGTTTTCACCATTATACTCTAATTCAATAATCTCTCTTAATAATCCAAAGTAGTCCATTTCCCCATTATGTAAATCGTCCTTCACCACCACTCTACTATTCTGTGTTTTACGCTTTCTTGCTTGACTTTCTGTGTGAAATCAGTATCCATTGACTACATATGATAATAACAAGTTACTCTTCTAATTGGAGTCTATGCCAAATATAAAAGATATTTGCTTACTCTTTCATCCCCTTTGTTCATCAATTCTGTAATCTATTGAACACAATAACCATTAAAAGGTATTAATAAGATTAATATTTAGTAAGTATTAAAAAATCGTATCAAACCATAAAGAATGCATAAACATTTACTTACTTTGTATTCAAACCACTCTAACAAATCAACATTCCGATCTTGATTGATATTTTCATACTCTCTGTTCATTATCAAATATTGAAGTTCTTTATATTAATAGGTAGTGGATTAAAACACATATATACCACACTCATAATATTACTATGTACCATAATAATAAAGTATCTTACTCTATAAAAGGCTGCACTTCCTTACAATTTTTCAAGATATATAGTTGAGCTCTATTCCAATCTTGAAAGCTCAACTCTTTAATACTTTTTTTGCCCAATGGTCTTCCAAATTTAGAAAACACAAATAACCCCACATGTACTTCACCGTCGTCAAAATTTCTTTCTTTATGATTGAATCTTATTTCTGGCCTACCCAAATATCTAGAGCAAAATACAAAATATTCTTCTGCTATATGACATTCAGCTATAGAGCCTTCTCGGCGAGCTTTATTACGTACATATGATTTTAACTTACGCATGTACCTGTAAACAAGACTTTCTTAGTTCAAATAACATAATCATTATATTCAAAATATACAGGCTATAAATTTTAGGAATATCTCACCTTTCAAAAGGATACATCTATCGATATTGAACTAGTCCTGTAACCTTTGCCTCACTTGCCAAATGAATAGGTAAGTGTAACATGATATCAAAAAAAGATGGGGGAAAGATACTTTCCATTTTACAAAAGGTCAAAATAATATTTCGTTCTAATTTTTCCAATGCATCCACTCGTAATGTTTTTTCACATAACTGCTTAAAGAACACACCTAATTCAGCTAATGGCTCGTATACTTCTGTAGGTAAGATACCATGAAATGCCGGTGAAATCAAGTCTTGCATAAATACATGATAATCATGACTTTTCATTCCTAAAACTTTACCATCAACACAATTTACACACCGAGATATATTGGAAGAGTAACCATCTGGAACTTTCAGATTTACAAGAAACTTACAAACAACCTTTTTTTCTTTCAATGTCAGCGAATAGATAGCTTTAGGAATTAAATATTTATCTCCAAGCTCAATAGGATGCAACTCCTTTCGAATTTCCATATTTCTCAAATCTAGACGAGAATTTAAATTATCCTTTGTCTTTCCATCAATACCTAATACCATGCCTATGATACTTTCACAGACATTCTTTTCAATATGCATAACATCTAAATTATGACGAACCAAAACTTTACTCCAATAAGGCAACTTGAAAAAAATACTTTTCTTTTTCCAATTATACTTGAGAGTATGTTTAGGTTGCTTTCGCTGAAATCTACATTTCTAACATTTGTGGCATCATGGATCAAAGAAATAGTATCATCATATTCAAAATTATTATCTCCGCTTTCTTTTCCATCATCATCATCATATCCTTCATCACTGGTAGAGTCATTTTCTTCTTCTTCATGAAAAATTTATTATTTATAATCCCTTAATATTCCATATATGATTAAGTAGTTGAAGATTATTTCCCTATCTTGAAAAAAAAGATTGTTACAATTATTGCAGGGACAACATATCTTATCCCCATTTTTAACTTTTGAAAATGCAAAATCAAGAAATTCAATAACTCCTTTTCTATACTTTGGCTTTTGTCTGTCACTAACAGTCTTATAATTTATCCAACTCTTATCCATCCTAAAATATAAACAAGAAAAAAGTTAGTATTAATAAATCAATTATAGGTTACCCACGTTATAAAGAGATAAGTAAATAAATATATAATAAAAATTATATTTGGGCCATATTGCCTAACAGCTTTGGTGTGCCATATGAAAACTTGAAGGTAATGCGTGTGTATGTATCATACCTAGCAATTTTGGCAACGACATGATCAGAATATAATGAGTTATAATCACAAAAGAGTTGGTGTGTGACTACATAACAACAATTAAGATTTATTAGTATCCTGGGTAAACAAAATATGATACATATTATTTCTTAAGTAATTCTAAAAATAGGAAAATTAGTTAAACAAAATAATGATGTTGTATCTCTGACAAACCAAACAAGTAAAAGATAGTCAAAGTAACAGGGTTGGAACAAACAATTCTATCAACAGGCTGATCCTGATTTTTACAAGGATAAGCCGATTCAGATCTAGCATGCAAACATGCCGATTATGATTTTCTCAAGGATAAGCCGATTCAGATTTAGCATGCAAGCAGACCGATTCTGATTTTCTCAAGAGTAGGCCGGTTTCGATTGTGTAGGCAGGCCGATTCTGATAAAGGCCGGTTTCGATTTTACCATACGAATGGGCCGATTTCGATTTCAATTAAGTGGAAGCCGGTTTCATTTTCATCAAGAGGGGAGGCCGATCTTATTTTCATGCAAAGGGAACCGGTTGTGATTTCATGAAGTGGAGGCCGGTTTCATTTTCTTACAAAGGAAGGCTGGTTTCGTTCTCTTACTTAGGAATGCCGGTTTAGATTTTTATGCCTAAAGTGGCCGGTTCAGATTTTCATTAGGGAGGGCCGGAGCTCTTTTCACATCAAGGGAAGCCGGTTTCATTTTCACCTTACAAGGCCGGTCTTGTTTGCATCATAAGGGAAGGCCGGTTTGGTTCATCACTAAAGGCTAGTTTAGATTATCACCTCACAAGGCCGGTTGTGATTTCTTGGTATGGGAGAGCAGGACTTGACTTTCTTCACACACAAGGCCAGTTTTGATTTCATGAGAAGGGAGGGCCACACTTGACTTTCTTCACACAAAAGGCCGGTTGTGATTTTCATCACACAAAAGGCCGGTTGTGATTTTCGACACACAAGAGGCCGGTTTGGATTTTATGGAGCAGGGACGCCAGACTTCATTTTCTTCACACAAGAGGCCAATTGTGATTTTCATCACACAAGAGGCCGGTTTGGATTTTTCATCTTACAAGAGGCCGGTTTGGATTTTATATCAAATATGACTTGATATAAAAGTATGAAATGAACGAACAATATTTTACACATTATTGAGTTATATAAATATCCGCATCAAGTTATTCATTTCTGTGAACAATATGTCATCCTTGTACACTTTTCAAACAATATAAGCAACATTGATATAAATAATGAATATGAATTTGTGAACAAATAAAAACAATGAAAACAGAAGCAATGTCGACATAAATATGATGAACTTGTAAAATCTGTGAATAAACAAAAATAGTGAACAAATAAATCTCGATAACATAAAAAATCGGGGAGATCTCTTCAACTTCGACACACAATCGAGTCAAAATATTGTGAAACAGAGTGATATAGGAATGGAAGATACCAAAATCAAAGTACCGTGAGATAGTAAGTGTCGATTTGATGAACAATTCGTCGATTGCAAACTTCTACAACTGATTTGCTACGAGATAATGGAGAAATTTGTTGATTGTGAAGGAAAACGGCCGATTGAACCCGCGAGATTGAAAAATGCGAGATTCGTTTGCAGAAGAGCTCGAGTGGTTTAGGGCTTCTTGTAAAGTGAACAGAGAGGCGTAGAGAGAGAGAGGCGTGAGTGGAGTGTATTTTGTATGGCGTGGAGAGAGGGCAGTGTGAGTGGAGCGAGTTTTGTATTTGGTGAAGGAGTGAGATTTTGTTAAAATATATTTTTAATAGTATAAAATTTATTTTTTATTAAAATTCTATTCTTCACAGTATTTAATAAATTACACTGGCATTAAAATTTGTTAAAATTTATTAAATTAACAGTATTTAATAAATTGTATCAGAATAAAATTTATTAAAATTTTTAAATATTTAATGTATTTTTTATAATGAGTCACATTATATTCTTGTCACTCTTATTTTTATTACTTATTATTAATTATTTTATTTTTTATAAAATTATTTTTATTTTCTCTTAATATTTAGTGACAAAATTATATATTTGTCACTAAATTATATATATGAATTATTAATAGTGACAAAAATATATTTGTCATTAATTTTTCATCACTAAATATTAGTTTTTTTGTAATAATATATATTAGTGTCACAGTTCATATTAACATCTTCAAAATGTTAACCTAAGTTGAAACCTAAAACTTTAAGAAAACTTTAAGAATATTAGCAAGTCCTAGTTCATCTAATTCTCAGGAGCATATTCCAGGTAAAATCCTTTACAACTCTAGAGTTATTACCTAAAAAAATCCACATCATCCCTATTTTATGCTCCTGTATCTCTAAATATATACTCTATTGCTACCAAGTATACAATCTATAAAGGATAAATTTAGTAAGTACTACTATACAAAAAACATAATATTATAAAAAGAATAAGATAAAAATGTTATTTGTCACTCGGAATACTCAAATTAAATGAACTAGTGGCTATTGTAACATTTGATCATCACATGTCTTTCTTCTTTCCAAACCATTATCAAATATTAGAGTTGGACTTATAATTCTTAGGATCATAAACAATTCTCTTTCTCTATTAATTCTTTTCCGAATTCCTCACATTACGAGCATATGACCCATCAGAAAGCTGGATTGAATAATAAATAAAATGTCAAAAGCATATAGTCATTACAAAGCAATTCACCCTCCAACTCTACATAAGTGCAACATTAATGAAAGTTTTCCTTATGATTGAAGCATATATACATACGCTTTCATTTATCAAATAGGAATCTGATATCAACTTAAATATATTGTGTTAAAAATATGTCATGTATAATGAGACATATGGATTATTGATTTATTGAATTGCTTAAATAATTACAATCGTATTGTTTTATATATATAATAAAGAGAAATTTCCTAAAAGATACGTCCATTCAAAACGTATTATTTGATAGAAAAGATATATTATTTTCTAATATATATATCCTTTAACGAATAGATATATTGTGACGTACCGTACTTCTAATTGAAAATCTGGCAGAATTCTGACTATAATATGGACGTCGGCCAAAATACAAAACATGAAAGTATCTTGTACAACATACGTAATTCATAATTTACACAAACACATGATCCAAAGAGTCACACAATCTCACGTGGCACCAACGTAATAACTCCGTTGCAACGTTAGTTCAGAATAGATGCTATTAGGTATCCAAACTAACTATAAATCATTACGGAAGCATTTATATTTATCAATACAGTAGAAACAACACTACGAAAGTTTTGTCATCATACAACTATATATAAAAACCACCAAAATATAAAATAATCTATCAAGGGACACAAATCTTCATAGCTAAATCCATAAGGTCACCTACCATCATCTTTAATGCCTAGTTGACTTAAATCTTTTACTCTGCTTCACCAGGTGTAACTTATACTAGTCTGGAGGGAGAAAAATAGTAATTATGAGCTAAAAGCTCAATAAGACACGTATATATAACAAGAACATGCATAATTTCGTGTTCAAAATATAATAACGCATAAATGAAGGACAGAGATGCATATGAGATTATAAATCATGTTTTAAAAAAGATAACTTCATGATTCGTTCCATATTTTTTTAGTTCATTTCCTTATCATTTCTTTAATTTATCGCATTTAATTTGAAACTTATTTCATTTGGGAGCCAAGATTAGTAGGCCTCACTGATAAAGGAGAGGACGGTCATAGCCTAGATTATATTTGCTCCTACACAATCCAAAATCATCTCCTCCTATTCAAGACCCAGAGGTGGGCCGTCTACATACAATCCCTATAGACGAGGCTGATCTGCCATGGTGGCCCAGCCACAAGCGGTTTCAAAACAAACCACGACCTTCCGTTATAATATCTAAGACATGCTAAGGAATATCACCCGCTATAAACACGATCAGTATACATGGCCAGAGTAATTTTTTGAGTTTTTACTGTAATATTTATGACATGTCAAAGTTTATTATCCATAATTCTTAGTCCAAGTTTCTAGTTCCTTATTTCATTAAAAAATTTTGTTCTTAAATATAAAATCCTTCATTCCCACTCTGTTGGAGAACGTTTCATAAGCCATTCAGTTCATCGTTTCAAAGAACAGTTTATAGGTCCATCACTAAATTACAGAATTTTCTCCATTATCAGATTTTTATTTTTATGAGCATATTTCCACATAGATTTCCATAGTGCTCGTGAGCTTAGGTTCTCATGCGATATAGTTCATGCATAATACTTCTTTGGAGCTTGGGGGATTTAAAAATTCATTTTCATTTTATGCCAAACAAGATTATATAGCTTCCGATTGATAATCTTTTCACAATTGGTTCATAACATGATTTTTGGAAGATATTTAATTGACATTTTTGTAATACATGTACAAATGTTCATAAAACTTGGAATAAGTAAGGAACTCTTACCACAAAAGGTTGAATGTAACTATCAAGCGTCCGAGCATTAAATACC
Source organism: Nepenthes gracilis (assembly GCA_033239525.1). Lineage (NCBI taxonomy): Eukaryota > Viridiplantae > Streptophyta > Magnoliopsida > Caryophyllales > Nepenthaceae > Nepenthes > Nepenthes gracilis. The sequence goes on along the minus strand of BSYO01000014.1, from coordinate 19,641,957 downwards.
TTCCCAAAAGCATGCTATATAATTCTCGAAGTTAAAATCACGCATAAACTATGGTCAATTGGGATATAGCCCAAAAGGGGAGCGGCTAGGGTTACGGTGAGCATAAAACCCAATGAAACTACAAATTCGGAAACCTAATTGATAAATTAATATATTCACGGTACGGGCAATAACATCCTAGAGCCAATTTATACATAAATACCAATTTAATCGGTTAACTCCTCCGAGCCACAGGTTAAGGGATCCGTGTTTGAAAATGGATCAAAACTACGAAATCTGGCACGAAATTCACATATTTGCATGTTCAGGTAATGAGTAACAATTACCTAAGGCCAAATCATATATAAAATCCGAAATAAATGGTGAAATGGGTCTGGGTATGGGTTAGGATTTCGAGTTACAAAAAACCAGTCAAACCTCAATATTTGGATTTGAAATCAATGTATTATCATGCTTAGGTCGTGGGCAATACAATATATAAAGTTATTCAACTATCAGAATAAGGATACTCGAAGAAAATGAAATAAAACTATAATAAATCAAAAAAATGAGAGTATGAGTGTATTTGTCTCGACCAGATCTATCATTTCTCCTACTAGCTCGAGGTCGAAATCAGATTCGAGAGCTTCGGATTTCCCCTTCTCTCTCTACTCCCATACAAAGGCCAAAAAAATGAACAAAACAAACCCTTGTGAATTTTTAAATATCGGGCCGGCGCTAGCTCCCTGAAAATGGCGCCTGCCGCGGTGCTCGAGCGCCCAGCAGCCAGTTGCCCAGCTCCGCCTCTAAAATATATTTTTTTGCGTACCATAAGCCTAATTTTGATTATTTTAATTTAATATATCACAGTTATCATAAATCAGAACCCAAATCCTAATTACAAATTAACATTTTGAGATTATAACGTCGGTTTTTAAATTCACCAATTTTGGGCCTTCGGGCTTTTCGATCTAACTTCTCCCGCGGCCTTAGACCTTGATCCACTTGTAACGTCCCCGGCGCATCCGCATGTAGATATTGTCTACTTTGGCCCGGGAGAACTTCGCGGCGTCTCCAAGCCTACAGGCCGCAGCTTGGGAGAGTTTCACGGCATCTCCAAGCCTACAGGCCTCACGGTTTTGTTCTTGGCAGACGGCCTAAGCCGCCCCCAAAACGCGTCTCCCAGAGTGGTGTAACGGTGGCACAGCGTGGCGAGATATTGTCCTCTTTGGCATGGGAAACTTCACGGCGTCCCAAACCAAACACAGGCCTCAAGGTTTTCTCTGGCGGACCCCCACGGGCTCCCGAACGCGCCTCAAGGGGGAGGTGTTCATGCCCTTATAAGGACACTTGTTTCCCCTCCCCCGATCCAATGTGGGACCTTACCCACCACCCCATCGGGACCCGCGTCCTCGGCACACCGGACCGGATCCCTACTGGACATACCGCTTCCTGTGTTTGGCTTGGGATGCCGTGAAGTTTCCCAGGCCAAAGAGGACAATATCTCGCCACGCTATGCCGCGCGCCACTGGGAGACGCGTTTTAGGGGCGCTTTAGGCCGTCTCGTGAATAAACCGTGAGGCTGAGGGCTTGAAGATGCCGTGAAACTCTCCCAGGCTGCGGCCTGTAGGCTTGGAGACTCCGCGAAGTTCTCCCGGGTCAAAGCGGACAATATCTACATGCGGATGCGCCGGGGACGTTACAAATGGTATCAGAGAAAAGATCGCATGGAGAGGTGTTTTTGGATCATCTTATGCAAGAATTGATTGAATATCTAGCGTGATAAGTGTAGCCAATGGTAAAGAATGAAAGTTTGGGTCGTAAATATTTGAATTCGACTCAGAGAGTTGATTAATTGGCTGTGTTGAGCCGCACGAGCGACGTAATTGGATATTCCTTTTGGCGAGTGGAGATGTTATATTTGGTATATTTCTGATCTTGAGAATATGTTATGGTTATTATTTATGGCCGGATGATGGCCTTGATCATTGTATGTAGAATATTGAAGTTATTACATTATGTGGATGAGTTGTTGTAAATTTGGATACCTCCCTTGCGATCATGGTTAGCAGGTTGTGTATTATATTTGTCCGGATTCTTATCCGATGAGATCTTGTGCGGGTTTTATTTATATTGGGTCCTGCATGTGTATGATTGTCATACACAGGTTGGGTTATTATGGTTGATGAAAATATATTAATGATTTTATTTTGACATGCGTACGTTGTGTTTCTGGGTCGTGACACCACTTATCTTAATTTAAATACTCCTAATTACCATATTGTGAAAATCGATACCTTACTTATGCCTTTTAAGATCTACCCATTGACCAAATAGATATCATTTCTCAATAATTATATTTATTTATAACGCATCTCTTAGGAAAAAAGGCGGATATTTTGGTAATTTGGGAATGATCATCTCTCCATCTATAAAACGACGTCATTGGCCATCATTTTGGGACATATAAGATTTGTATAACATTTCTACAAATCATAAGGAGAAGATAGAGAAATTATCTCCCGATTCTTCGAGACAAAAACTATTATGGTCATATAGAAAAGTTTAACGCTGATAGAACCGGGTATGTAAATTTATACTTGATTAATTAGCGAAGAATTATAATAATAAAGATCTTGTGAATTAAAGTATTTATCTCACTAAAATTTTTTATATATGGTATTAAAGAAAATTGGTTTTAATTATCATATTTTCTTCTGATTGTATCGTTATCACTATATATGTAATGTTAATTCTTATTTTATGCATTCTGTTTTCCGAATAAAAAAAATGAAATGAAAAATGAAAATAGAGGCAGTGGCACTATGGCGACATGAACGACAAAATCCAACCACCGTTCACCGTGATAGTGGGGATAATGGAGAGGGCAGGGTTTTCAGTAACCCGTTTGTCAGCAGCATTCTCTTATTTGGACTCTCATTATGGGCGATTCAAGGTTTATATTGGTGCATGCGGCTCCCTGTCTCACGTCTCAATTTTCGCCACTATGGTTGCCTTCCACCAAATTAGCCGTTTGGCCGCCTGAAATATGGCAATTCTATTGAACCCATCACCGATTGTCTCCAGCCGACGTGAACAGTTGCTGGATTTTGGCGCCAAAATAGAACGACGAAGTATTTTCGAATGTTGGTTGCGATCGATCCATTATCTGTCTAATAGGCGACGATTGAAACCGATTAATATTGTGAGTTGGCTGCGGCAATGGGAGCGGCACTGATTATTGCCCTTGTTGGCGCCGCAGGGAGAAGAAATCTGAAATAGTGGTATTATGGAGGAAAAGGATGATGAACAGTAACAAAGTAGATGACGGCATAAGAGAGGGAAAATTAAAGTTAAATTATATAATATTTGTTATATATATAAAAATAATAATATAACATAATATTATTGCGTCCGGTGAATCTGGCCGTACGTCAGTCAAAGCGCAAGCGGCTTTTTTGTGCGGGCGAACGGACAGACACGGGCAACGCAGAGTAAACAGAGTTCGAACAAAGAAAAAGAAATGTGAGGGCAATGAGTGAACACGCAGGTTTACGCGGAAGACCCCGTAATCTGATGAGGGATGAAAAATCACGGTAGCGGACAGGCAGTCCGAGAAATCTCACTATTGTGATGAAAAGATACAATGGATGCCTGAGAAGCTGTTCGCTTTCTCAGGGGATTACAGCGTAGGGAAATGGGTTTTTTCCTTCACTCTTTTCTCTTTGCCTTTCTTTCTCCCTTAGGGATTCTTTTGCTCGAGCGTAAATAGATGGGAATTCAGAATCAGGACCCCCTTCTTAGTGGCTGAAAAGGGGTATTTAAAGGAATGTAATGCCGTAAGGGAGGCGACACGTGGCGCTGGCGTGTCAGAGCTATCTGCCACCATCGCCACTGCTGTAGGTATGGCTGTGACGGGGACACCTGTCACAGTTTGCAGATACGGCGCTCAGGGGCGCATGGCCTGTAGGTACGGCGCGTCAGAAGCCGTTGGTCGCTCGTGGCAGCGTATGCCGTGCAAGTCATCTGAGCTGGCATCTTGGCTATTTTGGCTTTTCTGGCGGTCCTCGTCATTCAATGGATCGCAGCGTCCTCTCGGGTTGCCAGTGTCTTTGTCGCTTAACCTGATTTTTCAGATGCTCAGAAATGGGTTAGTCACTTGGGCCTGATTTGGCTTGTGGGCCTTTTGGGCCAGCCTTGCCATGCGATCCTTTGGGCCTGTGATTGCAATTTTGGGCCTTAGGTTCCGGGATCCATCACGAGCCCCCCATGTCAAATGGTTCGAGGACTTAGCCGTTTGACATGCCTTGTAAACACCTTCCTATTGTGATAGTCCGCGGTCTTCATCTTCTACTGATGGGAAAAATGTCCGAGATCTTTTCGCAACTTTGAGACCTGTCTTTTGCCACCGTTTCGTTTCCCCGTGGAGCATTAAATGTGACATCCGATTGATGTGACGTCGCTTCGGGAAGCCCCAAGGCCTGCGTCCGCCTACTGCGAATGGGAAGCTGACACGTGGGATGGCCATAATGAGGGCGCCTTTTCGCTTATTTGAAAATTTCTTTAAATTCTTTGTCCCGTCTCTATTCATTCCTCTCGTTTCTTCTCCCTTTCCTTGACGTTCTTTGAAATCCTTCACGCCTCTTCATTTTCGTTCCTTGCTGCCATGGCTCCTGGCGTTAATGACATTGCCTCTTCCCTTTCTTCTCAAGATCTTGAGCAGATCAGGGTGAAATATGGCATTCCGGAGTCCGACTCGATGGTGGTTCCAGGAGCCGCAGAGAGGGCGTGTAATCCTTTGGGTGGTTACATTGCAGTATACGAAGTTCACCTCAAGGGTGGACTTCGTTTCCCTGTTCCCGCAGAGCTCCACTGTCTGACGAAGGAGTTGGCCATCCCATTCGCGAGGCTCCAGCCCAACGCCATCAGGTATTTGGTTTCCTTGTGCGTATTCGCACGCTGCCATAGCAAAGTTCTTGGGGTGGTCATGGTGAAGATCATGTTTCGCTTCACTCATAACCTTGACTGGATTACCATGACTCCCCGCCCGGAGTTTGCTGAGATGAGCGGTGGGAACCCGAATTCCACCAAAAGGTGGAAGGACAGGTTCTTCTTTCTTAAGGCTGCTGAGGACTGGCAGCTCTCATCCGTATGGGGAAATGTCGCGAGCAAATATAGCTCCGACATTACTGACGAGGAAAGAAGAGCCGCCAAGGAGGTTACGGACTTGGTGATGGCGGACCTTGGCAGCTTCAACGTGGGGAAGAAGAACATCTTGTCATCCCCTAAAAAATTGGCCGGAGCCAAGTGGGTGGCGCTGTCTGGAGATTCTGCCAATTGCGGCTTCAAGGAAAAGAAGAAGAAGAACCTAAGGAAAAGAGAGGGTCCTCTTGTTATTCGGAAGCCCTCCGAGAGACCTCCAAACAGTCCGCGGATTGAGGTCCCAGGGGATCCACCGAGCGTTGCTGGTGAGTCTCCATCGGATGATGACTCCATTATCGCCCCCATGGTTAAGAAGGCCATGAGGTTGGCTTCTGGTCCTTCTGTGGAGTCCGGGTTCGCCGCAGCTCTTTCCTCCGGTATGGAGGCCCATCCTGAGGTCTTAGCCGTCTCTGCGGGTTTTTCTTCTGACGACCCTACAGCCTTTGATGCCCCCGGGGAGGCAACCTTGGACGAGGTCGTAGAGCCTCGTGGGATGGAGGCAGCCGCCGCTGTTACTGCTGAGGACATCTTTGACATTATTAGCTGCGATGAGGCTGAGGTCGCGGTATTAGAGATCCCGGCCGTCGCTGACGTCCAGGTGGTAGCGGAGCCCCCCATTCCTGAAGGTCCCTCCTTCGAGGCCGCTTTTGATGTTTCTACGGTATTCGCGGAGTACCCGCTCGTGCCCGAGACCTCAAGGGAGACTGCCCCTACTCAGGATCCTGTGGTTTCTCAGGTACTTTGCTACCTTTCCATTTGTCTCACTTTCTGTTGACTGATTCTAAGTGGCTTTGGTTCCCTTTGCAGCTCCAAGATCTGATCAGTGGCCTTAGCCAACTGGTGGGCAAAATCGCTCGGTCTCGTTTGGAGGCGGAGTCTTCAAGGGCCGCCTAGGAAGAGAACCAGCGATTTCACGCGGCGCTTGCTTCATCTGAGGAAGCTCTGAGGCTCTTAGAGGTTCGATATGGCTTCCTGCTGGAACAAAACCTTCAGCTGGAGGAGACGTTAAGGACCTCGGTGAAGGTTGCTGACATAGCCCCCCTGCTGGAGGCCAAGTTCTGGGATGGCATTCATCTATGCCGCCGGCTGATGCAGGTCTTGTACCCACGGTTTCCTGCTGCTGTGTTCGATCCGCGCAACTCGAGCGCCGTGCACCCTGAGGATGTGTATGGTCTCCGAGGCAGGCCATTTCCTGGGTCCTCGGGCCCAAGCTCCTCAGCGGGCCCTCGCTCATCAGACCAGCCGGGAACTTCTAGTCATGGCGAGGACTCTTCATCTTTAGAAGAGCGATCCGGAGCCGTTCCACCTCAAGGTCCTGGCGAGGGCTAACTTTTGTCTTTTGTTTTTCCATTTCCATTGTTGTATTGCATGTATGAATAAAAAGGATATTCTTGAGTTTGTCACAAGTGCCTCTTTCTTTTTGTCAGACATATCCGAGCGTTGCTTACGGCCTCCTGGGCCGCTCGGAGGAGCCCGAGTTTTTGGTATGACCTCTAAGGTCCGACCTCTGCAGCCGCTCAGTCACAGTCGAGTTTTTGTATGACCTCTAGGGTCCGACCTCTAGGGCCGCTCGGTCACAGCCGAGTTTTTAGTTATGACCTCTAGGGTCCGACCTTTGGGGCCGCTCGGTCACAGTCGAGTTTTTGTACGACCTCTAGGGTCGACCTTCTGGGGCTGCTCGGTCACAGCCGAGTTTTTAGTTATGACCTCTAGGGTCCGACCTCTGGGGCCGCTCGGTCACAGCCGAGTTTTTATTTGTTGGGGATGACCCGCCTTTTACTGGTAGTATTTCCTTAGGTGAGCGGCGTTCCAAGTCCGGGGTACCAACTTGCCCTCTTGGGTGCGTAGCTTATAAGCTCCTCCTCGAAGGATAGCCGAGACCAAAAACGGTCCTTCCCAATTTGGCGAGAGCTTGTTTCTGCCGGTGATTTTTCCCGTGGCTTCCACGCTTCTGAGTACGAGATCCCCGACCTCGAATTGTCGCGCCTTTACTTTCTTGTTGTAATAGCGGGCCACCCGTTGTTGGTAGGCCGCTATCCTAAGCCTCGCCTGGTCGCGTACTTCCTCGAGGGCATCGAGGTTTTCTCGGAGTCTCTGGCTGTTATCCGTTGCGCTGAAGCACCCAACCCGGGGGCTTGTGATTCATGCCTCTATTGGGATGACAGCTTCGACCCCGTAGCAAAGACCGAAAGGGGTTTCCCTTGTGGGCTCCCTGGGTGTTGTCCTATATGACCAGAGGACCGAGGGCAGCTCATGTACCCACGAGCCCTCGGAAGACTCCAGCTTGGTTTTCAGCCCGTGTAGGATTGTACGGTTTGACACTTCTACCTGCCCATTGGCCTGCGGGTATGCCACTGACGTATGTACCCGGTTGATCCTCAGGCTTGCGCAGTACTTGGTGAATCACTTTCCGGTGAACTGCGTCTCGTTGTCAGTCACGATGCACTCTGGTACCCCAAACCTGCATACAATACTCTGTCGGAGGAACTCCGTCGCGTTTTGCTCTGTTATCCTAGCCAGCGGTACTGCTTCTACCCATTTAGTGAAGTAGTCTATTCCAACAATCAGGAACTTCCTTTGTCTAGGAGCGAGGGGAAACGGTCCGACGATGTCGAGCCCCCATTGGGCAAACGGCCACGGGGATTGCAGCGCCCGGAGATCCGTGTGGGGGCGATGACTCATGTTGCTGTGAAGTTGGCAACTTTCGCATTTGCGCACGAAATCCATGGCGTCATACCTCATTGTTGGCCAGTAGTACCCTTGCCTCATAAGTTTAAAAGTTAGGTTCTTTCCTCCAATATGGGATCCGCATATTCCGAGATGCACCTCCTGTAGGGCCTATTCGGCTTCCTCTGAGGTGAGACACCTTAGGTATGGGGCTGAGAAACCCCGTCGATGCAGTTGGCTATCCACGATTGTGTACCAGCCCATCGTCTTCTTTATCTTCTTGGCCTTATTTGGATCCTCGGGCAGCGAACCATCAGACAAGAACTTCAGGTAGGGAGTCATCCAGGTGCTTCCGTCCGCGACTTGCATTATCTCCTGCTCGGGGTCTTCAATGCTCGGCCTGCCCAGGACTTCTCGCATCACCCTACCATATTGTTCAGGATCCCCTGAAGCCGCGGCTCGCGCGAGCTTGTCGGCCTTGGCGTTTTTCTCCCGCGGGATGTGGATGAACTCGGCCGTCTTGAAACCCACGATCATGCCCTTAACCTTCGAAAGGTACCTGGACAGCTACTCGTTGTTGACGTCGAAGCTTTCGCGGACCTGATTGATGACCAACTCGGAGTCACTATAGATGATCAGTTCTTTGGCCGAGCATTCCCTGGCCAGTCGGAGTCCAGCAAGCAAAGCCTCGTACTCCGCGACGTTATTTGTGGCCGAGAACCCCAGGGGTTAGCGAGTACTTTATCTCCAACCCCTCTGGTGTGCGCAAGACAATCCCTGCTCCACAGCCATCCTTCATGGAGGAGCCGTCCACGTGCAAGGTCCAAGTAAACGCCCTGTTGAACCCGTCCGTCGTAGCCTGGTCCTCGTCGTGATTGGGCGACGCCATCGTCTCAACGAGGAAGTCCGCGAGCGCCTGTCCCTTCAAAGCTGGCCTCGGACGGAACTCTATGTCAAATTCTCCCAGCTCAATGGCCCACTTGATCAGTCGGCCGGAGATCTTTGGCTTCTGCAAGATGGCCCTTAGTGGCTGGTCCGTCAGGACTACTATCTTGTGCGCCTGGAAGTACGGCCTGAGCTTCCTCGCGGAATAGACCAACGCTAAGGCCACCCTCTCCGTGAGGGGATATCTGGTTTCGGCGCCCACGAGAGTCTTGCTGACGTAATACACGGGCTGCTGCTTGCCGTACTGCTCTCGTACTAATGCTGAGCTCAACGCTGTGTCGGATACGGAGAGGTACAAGTATAGCTTCTCGCCCTGCTGAGGAGAAGCTAAGAGGGGCGGACTCGAGAGGTAGCTCTTGAGTCCTTGGAATGCCTCCTCGCAGTCATCACTCCACCGAAAATCCCAGAATTTTGTCCCTCTTAGGACTTTGAAGAATGGCAGGTGCCTCTCAGCTGACTTTGCTAGGAAACGGGAGAGGGCGGCCACTCGCCCAGTAAGCTGCTGAACTTCCTTCACCAACCGCGGGGACCGCATGTTTAGGATCGCTTGGATCTTTTCTGGGTTTGCCTCGATTCCCCGGTGCGATACGATATAGCCCAAGAATTTTCCTGAGGCGACACCGAAAGTGCACTTACTGGGATTGAGCTTCATCCCGTGGGCCCTGAGCACGCGGAAGGTCTCAACCAAGTCTCCCACATGGTCGCTGCTTATCTTGCTCTTGACGAGCATGTCGTCAACGTACACCTCCATGTTCCTGCCTATCTATTCTTTGAACATCTTATTCACAAGTCGCTGATAGGTCGCTCCCGCATTCTTGAGGCCAAAGGGCATTACCTTGTAGTAGTATGTCCCTTGGTCTATCATGAATGATGTATGCTCCTCGTTCTCGGGACTTATTCTGATCTGGTTGTACCCAGAGTACGCGTCCATGAAGCTTAGGAGCTCATGGCCGGACGTCGAGTCCACGAGTTGGTCGATCCCGGGTAATGGGAAGCTGTCCTTGGGGCACGCCCTGTTGAGGTCGGTAAAGTCCACGCACATCCTCCATTTCCCATTGCTCTTCTTTACCATGACAACGTTGGCCAACCAGTCCGGGTATTGCACTTCTTGGACGAATCCAGCTTCCAGGAGCTTCTTGACCTCCTCGCGGATGGCCACTAACTTCTCGGTGGAATAGTTCCTGCGCTTCTGTCTGATCGGCTTGTGTCGAGGATCGACGCCCAGCTTGTGGACGATGATCTCAGGAGAGATCCCAGGCATGTCACTGGGGGACCATACGAACACGTCCGAATTCTCTCGTAGAAAGCTAATGAGTTGGTCCCTAACTGTCTCTGAGAGCGAACTCCCTATTTGGACATACTTTTCATGATCCGTGGGATCTAGTGGGACTCGGACTACCGGCTCTCCTGGCTGAGCGTGCTGTAATGTGGTCTCGTCCCTGAGGTTGAGGTCTTCCATGGGCTGCGGAAGTGTTACTTGCGTGGTCTGAGCCAAGTAACACATCCGTTCGGTTGACTGGTCCCCGAGGACTTCTCCAACCCCATACGGGGTGGGGAACTTCATTTTGAGATGAGGGATGGAGGTTTCCGCACTGAATGCGGCCAAGCAAGGCCGTCCGAGGATTGCATTATAGATCGAGGGCAGGTCCACAACGAGGAACGTGAGGACTTTGGACGCCGTCCTCGGATATGTTCCCACGGTCACCTCCAACTGGATGATACCCTGGACGGGCACTGGCTCATTGTCCAGTCCATAGAGTGGCCCTTCTGGTGCCTTCATTCGACTTTTCTTAAGCACTAATTTGAAGTAAGCATCAAGGTACAGTAAATTACGAGAGCTTCCATTATCAACAAATTCTCGTTTATCTGGTAGTCATTTGCTCCGTTAGAAACGAGTGCGGTTACAACCACGGGGTCGGAGTGAGAAGAAGTTACATGGTCTAAGTCTCTACTGCTAAAACAGATAACATCGTCTTCACACCCAAGCCCCGTCCTCGGCCTCTTCGCTGCCGCAAGCTCACGCCCATCTCCTCCCGCTGGTCGGCTGGAAATCATGTTCACAACCCCCGCAGCCACTCGGTTCCTGGGGGTTCAGCGTCTCCACCGTCCTCGGGCCATGAGGTTTGTCGGGGTCTCTGGAGGAAACGATTGAGGTGACCCCTCCTGATCAGGTCCTCTATCTCCCACTGCAGGGTCCTGCAGTCCTCCGTGCTGTGGCCCACGGAGCGGTGGTAGTCGCAGAATTTCGACTGATCCCCACCTTCCGGGTTCTTCAGTGGTTTGGGCCATTTCAGGAACTTCTCTCCCCAGATCTGCATGAAGACATTGGTGTGAGAGTCATTCAGCGGCGTGAGATGTATAGGTCGCGGCTCTCTCTGAGAGCTCTGCCCGGCCTTGTGCTGCTTCTTTGATGTCTGGAGACCTTGGTAGTCCCCAGCCTTCCTTTTACCTTCCACGGCCTTCTGCTGAGGGTGCTCGTCCCTTTCCGGCCTTTTGGCATCGCTGGCCTCCTCAGCCGCGATGTAAGCTCTAGCCACAGCCTCGGCCTCTATTAAGGTCTGCGGGCCTTTGTGGATGAGGTGCTTGAAAAAGGCACCTCCTTCGAGAGCCGAGAGGAAGGCGTTTAGCTTGACCTCGTCGGTCAGTCTCGGGATCTGTCTTGCCTCCGCTACAAATCGCGCCAGGAATCCCCTCAAGCTCTCCCTGACACCCTGTTTGATCCGGGTGAGGTGCCAGGGCTGTTTCTCTACCCTCCTGTTGGAGGCGAACTGGGATAGGAAGGCCATCGCCAGATCTCCAAAATCGCGGATAGAGTCCGTGGGCATCCCATAGAACCATATCCGCGCATCCCCCTTTAGATTCAGAGGGAAGCACTGGCACATGGTGGTCTCATCAAGGCCCTGGAGGTTCAGGTGCTCCCTGAAATGATTAAGGTGATCCATGGGATCACCACTGCTGTCGTACACCTCCAGGTTGAGCATTTTGAATTTCGGGGGGAGCGTCCTCGTCCTGATCTCCGTGGAAAACGGAGACTGGAGCGCGTTAGCTCCTCCTCCGCTGCTCTCTCGCAGCACCAGATTCCATCCTCTTTCCGGCTTGCTCTCCACTCGAGGTGGGGTAGTCGTCCTCCTTTTGTTTAGGTAGTGCCTTAACTCATAAGGCTCCTGGACTGCGCGGCGCTGTGGGGCCGTGCGGGCTCCTCTTAGGGGAGCATCTCGTGGAACCGCCTCCTGATCGTCCTGCTCGCGGTGGTTCCGTTAAGGCTCAGAGTGGCGCCTCTCGGGGCTCTCGTTTTGGACCCGAGAACCTGGTTGGTCCTCAACCCTCCGCGGTGCTCTGCTGCTGGAGGCCACTTGGGTCCTCGGTTTATCACGTTGACTGGGAGGCCTTTCACGGCGACTGCCGCCTCTGTTCCCTCCCTGTGATGCCTCAGCCTGGGAGGCCCTGTCGGGAGCTCCCTACTTGAGCTGATCGATTTTGGAATAGAGGGTAACGAAGGCCTGCGACATGCCATCTACCTTGGCCGCCAGGCCCCTCACCACAGGGTCGGGATGATCTTTAACCCCAGCGTAGGGGTTGGCGCCGCCGCCGTGTGAGGCCACCTCTTTGGGGGGTGCGCTTGCTTTCGCCCTTGTGTTCACCATTTCGAGGTTTGAAGCTTATGCTGTTGTGTACTTTTGAAAAACGTGAAAAGCAGACTTTCAGTTGCTTCCCACAGACGGCGCCAATGTTACGTCCGATGAATATGGCCGTACGTCAGTCAAAGCGCGAGTGGCTTTTTTGTGCGGGCGGACGGACAGACACGGGCAACGCAGAGTAAACAGTGTTCGAAAAGAGAAAAAGAAATGTGAGGGCAATGAGTGAACACGCAGGCTTACGTGGAAAACCCCGTAATCTGATGAGGGGTGAAAAACCACGGTAGCGGATAGGAAATCCGAGAAATCTCACTATTGTGATGAAAAGATACAATGGATACCTGGGAAGCTGTTCGCTTTCTCAGGGGATTACAGCGTAGGGAAACGGGTTTTTTCCTTCACTCTTTTCTCTTTGCCTTTCTTTCTCCCTTAGGGATTCTTTTGCTCGAGCGTAAATAGATGGGAATTCAGAATCAGGACCCCCTTCTTAGTGGCTGAAAAGGGGTATTTATAAGGAATGTAATGCCGTAAGGGAGGCGACACGTTGCGCTGGCGTGTCAGGGCTATCTGCCACCATCGTCACTACTGTACGTGCGGCTGTGACGGTGACACCTGTCACAATTTGCAGATACGGCGCTCAGGGGCGCATGGCCTGCAGATATGGCGCGTCAAAAGCCGTTGGTCGCTCGTGGCGGCGTATGCCGTCCAAGTCATCTGGGCTGGCGTCTTGGCTATTTTGGCTTTTCTGGCAGTCCTCGTCCTTCAATGGATCGCAGCGTCCTCTCGGGTTGTCAGTGTCTTTGTCGCTTAACCTGATTCTTCGGATGCTCAAAAATGGGTTAGTCACTTGGGCCTGATTTGGCTTGTGGGCCTTTTTGGCCAGCCTTGCCATGCGATCCTTTGGGCCTGTGATTGCAATTTTGGACCTTAGGTTCCGGGACCCATCAAATATATTAACATAATATAATATATATATATATATATATTTGTTTATTATATATATATATAATTATATTATATGTTAAAGTAATTAATTATTTATTTAATATCTATAATTTAATTATTTATTTATATGATGTAAAATTTAAATTTATCATTTTATTTTGATTAAATGTTATGTGTTTAGATTTATATATATATTATTTATTATATTGTATAAAATAATTGTGATTGATTATCTATGTAATGATGTAATCTGGTAGTAGCCAAAATAGCTCAACTAAATATTTTTTATAGATATTAAATCGTAGAATGAAAAATTAATATAGTTATCCTATATATTAATTTAATTACTTTATAAATTTAAAGTGTTACACTTTTTCAATCTGTAGATATTATTGTAGGGTCAAATGTGCACCAACTTCTATGTGATTAATTAATTAAATAGGATAATTAATAAGTATTCATTATTTTATATAGTATTTTGAATACCTAAAGATAACAAATTTATTTAAATTTTAAAATATTATTAATTATTTCTATAAGTGATAGAAAATCACTATAATAGTCAATTAGTATGTTATAATTATATCCAAATGTTGATTGTAATGACACTATTTATATTTTATATTTTTCCTATTTTATTAATTCAAACTGTTAATGTTAAGCATGCTAATTTATTACAATATTTGTTTCAATTTTACAGCATTCTCACGCTTCTTCTATTTCGATATTCAATTGAACTAATTTTTTTTATTGGTTTCAGCAAATTCAGTTTATCTCAGTGTACTAGGTCTTGATATTACAATATAATTAGATATTATTTATTCAAGTAGTAATGAGAAAAAGTCCTATTTTAGAGTATAGAAAAAAATCAAACAAAATAAGTGTGATACTTATGATAATAATTATGACGAATAATATTAAGTCTACATTTCATAAAACTAAAAATACTAATGATTTATTAAAAATTATTAAAAATTATTTTTGGTTTGTGGATAAATCTCTTACTGGAATGCTGATAGTAAAATTTATCACTATAAAATTTGATGGTATTCAAGGAATGTATGAACACATTCTTGAGATGACAATTTGGCTACCAAACTTAAAACCCTTGGTATGAACGTGAATAAATCATTCATTATTCAATTTATAATAAATTTTCTTCATCCTTAGTAAGGGTCTTTTTAAATTTATTATAATACTATTGAAGATAAATAAAATATCAATAAATTAGAAAGTATGTTGATTCAAGAGGAGGCAAGACTCAAATAAAAAAAATTTTTTTAATAAATTTATTGGTTATTGAGGTAAAGTAAATAAACTGAGAAAGAGAGAGTATTAAAATTGGACCATTAAAAGAAAAGGAGCCCCATTTTGGTACAAAAATTTTAAAAAAAGGAAGCAATGTAAAATATCACTTTTGTAAAAAGATATGATACTTTAAAAAAGATTACAATAAAAGAAAGACTTGATTCGAAAAAATTATGGGCATTTGGTTTATATTTATTTTGAATCATACTTAATTGAAGTACCTTCTAATACTTTGTGGTTCTATTCAGACTATAATATTCATATTTCTAAATCAATACAGGGATTCCTTATAATTCAAATCCTAAATTAAAATGAGAATTTCATTGTCCTGAAAAATAGTGTCAAAGTTTCTATTTCTACTGTTAAAGTTTTTTATTTATTTCTTGATATTTGAATATATTTAGATTTGTTGAAATATTTTATGTACCTTTAATTTCTAGAAATCTTACTTTCATTACCAAATATGATAATATTCAAGGCTACTTTTTAAAGTTTTAAAATAAAAAAGTAAGTATATATAAAAATAAAATTATTTTTGGTTTAAAAACTCTTTCTGATGACCTCTACAAAATAAACCTTGACTAAAATATTATTGAAACTCCTATAACTCTATATCATAATATAGGAACAAAATATAAATATATAAATGTGAACTCTTATTTCTAATAGCACAAAAGATTAGGTCACATATTTACATACCGTATAAAAATATTGATAAATAAAGGAATCTTATTTAACTTTAATTTTTTTTTATCTTGATATATATATGGATTGGGTTAAAAAAAAATAAACCAAATATACAAAAAAGGTTGTTACAAAAAGTTTAAAACTTTTAGAGATTATCTATACAGACATTTTGTGGGCTTTTTAATTCTCTATCTTTAGAATGAGGAAAATATTTTATCATCTTTATCGATAATTTTTTACGTTATTGTTATATTTATTTATTATATAAAAAATCTCAAACTTTAAATGTTATAGAGATATATATTATTGAGATTGAATGACAATTAAATAAAAGTGTGAAAGTATTTAATTTGACAAAAGTGATGAATATTATGATAGATATGATACATCGGGATAATATTCTGACCCCTTTATTAAGTTGTTAAAAAAGTATGACATACGGGTATAATATACTATGTCTGGATGCCGCCGCAGAATGGTATTACTGAACGGCATAATTATATATTAATGAATATGGCTTGGAGTATGGTAAGTTATTCCTCTTTATTGAAATTTTTGTAGATGAAAGTCCTTAAGACTGCTATTTATATTTTTAATCAAGTTTTCAATAAAGCAATTTTAAAAACTCCTTTTGAGTTATGGAGTAGAAGAAAATTAAGTATTCAACACCTACATATTTGAAAGTGTCCAACAGATGTTAAAATTTACAATCTACAAGAAAAAAAATTAAATTTTAGAACTGTTAGTGGATACTTTATTAATTATTTAAAAATAATCTAAAGGGTATAGATTTTACTATCCTAACTATAAAACAAAAATAATAAAAACCAATAGTATCGGATTCTTTGAGAATAGTGAAATCAGTGGGAGTGATATTTTATAAAATATAGAGATTAAAAAATTTAGAATATAAGTCCCTGTACCTATAATTTTTAAAGAAATTATTACTCAGAATGCTATTAAATAATAGAATGATAATTCTATCATTCATAATAAAAATATCACCATTAAATGTAATGTAGAATATTATAAGAAGTTGTATTAAGAAGATCTCATATACAAAGGAGATCTACTATTTTAAATAATTATTTAATTTATCTACAAGAATCTGAGCATAATATAGGGATATATGATGATTTGATTTCTTTTCAACAAGTCATAGAAAAAAGTGATTCTTTTAAATGAGTTCATACCATGAACAATATGTTAAAATCAATGGCACATAAAAAAATCTGAGACCTTATCGAATTACCTAAAGGTTATAAAATAGTTAGTTGTTAATGAATATTTAAAATTAAACATGACTCTAAAGATAATATCGAATGATATAAAATTAGACTTGTAGTTAAATGTTATATTCAAAAAGGTAACATTAATTATAATGAGATATTTTTTCTAATTTTTAAAAAGAAATTCTTAAGAATTATAATGGTATTGGTAGCATATTTTAATTTAGAGTTACACTAAATTAATATAAAGACTACTTTTCTAAATAGAAATTTAGATGATGGAGTTTACATGGAATAACTTGAAAGATTCTCAATTAAATGACAAGAGAATTTAGTTTACAGATTAAAGAAGTTAATATATGGATTTAAACAAGTTTCACGATAATGGTACCTTAAATTTTATGATACTATTATATCCTTCAATTTTATAAAAAATACCGTTAATTAGTGTGTATACCTGAAGGATAGTGAGAGCAAGTTTATATTTTTAGTTCTATATGTTGATATATTACTTACAAGTAATGATCTTAGATTGTTAAATGAGACTAAGAGATATCTTTTTAAAAATTTTGATATAAAAGATATGAGTGGGGCAATTTATGTGATAGCAATAAAAATATTTCAAAATAGATCATATGAATTGTTGAAATTTTCTCAACAATGATTTATTAAAAAAATTTTAGAAAGATTTGAGATGAAAAATCATACAGCCAGTATTGCTCCAATCTATAAATGTGATAAATTTAATTTAATTCAATGTCCACAAAATTAATGAAAATAAAATCAAATGAATGATATTTCTTATATATTTGCTATAATAAGTTTGATGTATGTGCAAACTTGTACCAAAATGGTTATAACTTTTACGGTTGGTCTGCTCGGACGATACCAAATCAATCATAGTATAGATCATTGAAAAATAACAAAAAAAAATGATGAGATATTTGCAAGAAACTAAAGGCTACATGGTTACCTATAAGAAGTCCGATAATTTGGAGGTGTAGGATATTCAGATTCAGACTATATTGGATATTCAAACAAAAAATAAATCCACATCTGGATATACTTTTATTTTGGCTGGATGAGCTATTTTATGAAAAAGTACAAAGTAATTTGTGATTATTATGTCCACAGTGGAAATAGAGTTTATGGCATGCTTTGAAACCCCTATACATGCATTATTGTTATGAAATTTTATTTCAGGATTTAAAATTGTTGACAATATAGTCAAACTGTTAAAACTTTATTGTTGATAATTTCTTTTTAAAGAACTACAAGTATTCAAATAGTGCTAAACATATAAAAATTAAATATCTTGCAGTTAAAAGTGAAATTCAATAACAAAAAGTGTCAATAGAATATATTAGCACCAAACTTATGATTACAGATCCATTAATTAAAGGTTTACTACTAAAAATATTTATAAATCATATTGACAGTATGAATATTTGTCGTTATCCGTGATATAATATATTACTCTGACATTTAAGATCTCACGTAATGTATCTCATATTTATCCCATATTATTTGAACTTAAAGTTTTGGATTAATAATGATAGGAATTATCTCTCAATAAGACATTATTGTTGGACCGTATGATATTTTTTATTTTAGACTTAATTATATAATTTACAGGTGTTGTGATGCATGGAATAAACTATGTCACATAATGGTGTGGAACCGCCATGATTCGCTTTTATCGATTGCTTGATTATAATATTAGATGATGGTAATATTGCGCGCTTAAAGTTTATTTTAATTAATTCTAATAAATACAGTTGTCATATTGGCAAAATGGAAGAATATTATAAATATGTCCCATATGATGAGATATATAAATTATTGATTTATTGAATTGATTAAATAAATATGATTCTATTAGTTTATATATATAATAAAGAAAAATTTTTTAAAAGATACACCCGTTTAAGATATATCATTTGATGAAAAGGATATATTATTTTTTAATAGATATACCATTTAGTGGATAGGTATGCCTTTTTAAGATATACCCGTTGAGCGAATGGATTTTACTTTTCAATGATTATATCTATTTATGATGCATCTTTTGGATAAAAGAAAGGGGTATTTTGATAATTTAGGAATGATCCTCTTTTTCTCTATAAAATGACTTCCTTAGCCATTATTTTGGAACAGATAAGATTTGTATAATATTTTTACAGATTATGAGAAGAAAGAGAGAAATCATCTCTCGATTCTTCAAAAAAAGAATTATTACGGTAGTGTAGAAAAGTTTAATGCTAATGGATCCAGGTACGTAAATTTATATTAACTAATTAAAGAATAATAATGATAATAAAGATCTTATGAATTAAAGTATTTATCTCATAAAAATTTTTTTCATATGATATTTATCTCACTAAAATTTCTTACATATTATTCATCAGAAGATGGCTACCTGATTGCAACATTAACCATCATAGACAATTCTTTTAAATATTTTTGATTTTATGATAAGGAAGCTAGTTATATTAATAATTAGGAGTCTTAATATTACAATAGAATGATCTGAACTTTTAGTCTCAAAGTCATCCATATAATACTTCTAGTGAGGGACTACTAATACTATCATGATAAGCAATTATCCTTAATATGGTTGCGTATGTTATGGTAGATAGTTACTAGTATTTCATGTTTCTTACAAATATAATGCATCTAAAGTTTCTAAACACTAAATTTACAATTTATCAAATTATTGATGTAGCTCTATAAATTCATCGTTAATCTATCATAAAAGTATTGACTACATTTATGATCAACATGTATATTTAGAACAAACATTAACCAAATCAACTATAATCTAACATAAGATATGGAATCAAAGGCTCACCATATTTCTAACCATTATCCAAAATCCAAATATTTAACTTTCATCAATTCAGTTTACTATATAAGCTCTCGTTTTAAGGAAGAAGATTGAAACTCCCACTCAATAGACTTGACAACAAATTTGCATTTGCTTGTCACTGATGATACTAAAAAAAATAAACATTGATAGTCATGTTTAAGCATGCTTCGTATCATAATCTAATATATTTTTAAATCAATTTAAAAATAGGATAAATAATGAATTGACTAGCATAATACAAATAAACACATTATGTTTGCAAAGAGATGAAGGAAAAAGTTCAAGTCTTACTCCCTATTTTCATACACAAATACTCGATGTTTGAATTAAATTCGTTCAAGATATAACATAATATCTATCTAAATTCTATCGGACAAAGGTATGATCAACAAATAATAGGAATGCTAACTGCTTTTCTATCAAGACAAAATCATATTATTATATCTTAAATGTATCCATTAGTTCTACATAAATCTCACAAACCCTAAAATTTTCAAATATCTAACATAATTATGTCATAATAAGTGGGCAAACACTCAAAGATGTGGTACTCCAACATAATCCGTGTTTGGAACTATTTATGTTGCAAGAGAGGATATGGCTTGCTGTTTGAGGAGTGGTCTTTAGGGATTGACGGGATGAGCTTAAATGTAGGGCAAGCATCACAGGCTGGTGGTCTACATGTTAATACTTGTGCCAGTAGTGTGCTTTACCTGGCATTCCAAAAACCACAATATCCTCAGGGGTGGAATTGTCCTAGATCACAAGTCTTATGCGGATAGGATCTTCCATCGTATCCATGATAAGATCTGCCCCTTGCCTTTGATAGCTCCATCTTGTCCTATCTAGAGGAGATGAGGTCTTCCATTTCTCACCAATGTACCCCAATCTCTTGGTCGATTCTGAGCATGTTGAGATTGGCTGAGATGTTGGATTTGTTAAAAGTATTGAGGGGAGATGTCTTAGATTTTAATTGATTGTTGATGAGGTTCTTGATGAATCATCACTTACATCAAGAATCGCAGTGATATGGGGTGATGAACCCAGCTATCGGATGAAGAAGGTGATGAATCTGTAGGAGACAGATGCACTAGTACTTTGATTTTGCAATAAATTAGGAACCATGGTTGATATTCCTGTGGATCAGTAAATCAGATGGAAAGGACTAACATCAACTATATTTACTGAGATAATGAGCCATACGGTCCGATGATTTTCACTAGGAATGGTTTGATATCATGTGGGCCTTGATCTGTTGTGACTTGCAAGAATCAAGAGGATCACCTACAGCTTCTCTCAATGGCTCATGGTGTTCTTGCGGTTTCATTTTGTTGCGTCCCGGGTCTGCGGTTACGTACGGATTAGGGAGTCTCCGGATTCCTTAGCACGCGGTGGCGTCGGTCGAAGGGTCCGGTCTTCGTCTCTATGAACCTGGACCTGCACAACACAAACAACGAACAAGAGGTTAGGGGTCCGGCGGGATTTCTCCCACCGAAGCCACTTCGACACTCAAATCAGCAAATTCCCGCAATGAACGGAAATGCGCACGCTATGAGCGGTGCGCGATTGGATGCTGTGAAAGCGTAAGAGATGCTCGTGTAATGGTATGGAGAATGCAGTGAGCAGTTTGTGGAAGGCCTGGCTTCCTTGTTGCACTGCGGTGGGCGGCTGGTTATCTCGTAGTCTGAGTAGACGTGGGGAGAGTAATTGTGAGCTAGCTCGTGCCAGACGGAAGTGAGTCTATCCTCAGTTCCAGCTCGTTACTTTTCTGTGATCTAGTCGAGTATAAGAAAGTTCAGAGTTTCTTGAGTTCGATTAGATATTGGGATCGGAATTTAGAAAGAGGAAGAAGAAGAAGATCCAGGGAAATCAAGATCCTTTTATCTGTGGGGCGCGAGGGCTCTTATAGGCCTCTTCCCGTTAGACTCTGGGTGCCAGAATGCCCGTTGCTAGGGCTTCTATGCCGCTGGCTGGTCACTGTTGTGGACTGCCGGTCATATCGGTTGTCCTCTTGCCGTGGCTGGCACGCTTCTGAGCGCTGCCAGCCACGCCCGATTTTTCCCTGAGCGGGGATTGGTTGGTTGCCTGCAGGCTGCTGCGGGAGCCGTTGGCACTGCACCAGCCACTCCTCTATTGGCTAGCCTTTCCGTCTTTTCACTGGTTTCCCGACGACGCATTAAATGCGTTGCAGGGTTCCGTTGCCTTCTACTAGCATGGGCTCTGCACGTGTCTCCCGACTACTGGGTTGGGTTGGCCATCTCACGTGGGCTTTTGGACTTTTTGCGGGCCACGGAATTCTTCATGGGCTTGGCAATTCTTCATGAGCCAGGACATGGGACCCAACACTAGCCCCCCATGCCTAGGCCGGCCAGTGGTCGGGTCGGGCATGTCCCTTGGGCCTATTCCGCAATTTCACACCCTTCCTCGTGCCGCGCTGTCATTTGTCATTTTCTGGGTTCGCGCCTTCCCCAGGAGCCAGGGCAGGCTTTTCAGGCGCTGCCATGACTCGTCACTTTGCTGGGCGAGATTTGCGCGCCTTGGGTTGTGTCTGACCAGGGGTCTCCCTTGTTCCATGAAAGACGTCTGCTGGATGCCGTGTTGCGTTGGGCAAGAGGATGACTTGCGCCTTGCCCATAAATAGGAGGGGCGCTCGAGCAAGCTGAGTTCATCCCTTAGTAGCCAGTAGAGAGGCGATGAGAAGATTCTGGCCTTCCCTGCCCTTAGCGGGCATCCAAGAAGGAGTTGGATGGATCATCCGAATGCTTGAAGCTCTTGATGAAGACTGTTGTAACCCTCATCCTGCAGTTCGCCTTCTGTGCTAACGAGAGTGGCTCGCCATTCCATTTTGCCGCCGTGCGCTTCCTTAGGGTCATGCTCGGATGACCTGGGACAGAGTCTCGGTGAAATCCCTGTGGGTATGTTCACCTGTAAGGTGAAGACTTTCGCCCGTGCTCTTCCCACGCGTCAGGCTAGAGGGCCACCCATAGAGGGATGCGAGGTCAGTAGCCCTCCGAGAGAGTGGGGGGTCCTCACCCTACTTCTTCTGAGTGCTTTCCTGACCTTGGTGCTTCCCCCACCCTGGTGGACGGTGCTTCGGTGACTTCCACCAGGGGATGCTCCTCGCCTCCAGACCAGTCCGCTCGGCGAACAACCTACGGCTCCAGCCGTGCGGATCCCATGTAGATCACGTTCGCCAAGCTCATCTAAGGCATGGCAAGGGAGCATACGGGGCTTCGCACCATTGTCTTCCTTCGTCTTTCTCGCAGCATTATTGCTGCAAACTTTGTACTTTGTAAGAAAGCATTGATTAATAAAAGAAGTAACCTCTTTTTGTCTTCATTTTCATCTTGTTTGTGTGCGTACTCTTTTCCGTTGCCAGGCGTTTTGCCCTGGAGATCTGCGTGTAACTTTGTGGGAGCTCGAGGAGTCTTTGTCAGCGGTCGCGTCTCCTGGGGTGATCGGCGCATTTAATTCCTGCGCGGTCAGGAGACGTCGCGTCTTGGAGCCTTGCTTTGAAAACGCACGAGGTTTTATGAGCCCTCCACGTGTAAAATCCCCATTGGCCACGCCCTGATGCTGTCTGCCTTTTGGAGTTGCCGCCTTTTCAAGAGAAAACTCACCTATTTAAACACGCCGTTTTCTCCTGGGACCTGGCACTTGTTTTCACTTGCATGCTCATTGGCAGTTTGCTCTTCCTGTGCGTGTTTTCTTGCTGCGAAATCAATGGAGGATTCCTCTTATGACTCGGAATGCTCTTCTGACGAGTCAGAGTTCGGCTCTCACGCTCCCATGACTTCAGGAGCCGGCACTTCAGAGGGGCTCGCTCGAAGCCACGGTCGGCCGGTCCTTCTCGAGTCGTGGAGCGCCTCCGGTTTCGAGAGGGTCCAGCCCGCGTCCTGGGACGGCCGCGGCCGAGGTGGAGTGGTTGAGGGCCCGGTCGCACATTTGGAGGGCACTTGGGCCGGAGTCGAGGCCGGGGCCACACGTCTTATGGGTGCCAATGGGGGCGCAGCCCGCATATCGCCTCAAGGAGAGGTCGAGCAACTCAAGCGACAACACGAGGCCGAGGTCGCGGCCGCGGCCGAGGTCGCCGGCCGCGGCCGGAGGCCGTGGTCACTCGCCTCGCTGGGCGCTAACGTGAGGCGCAGGCCCGCGCATTGGCACTTGAAGAAGAGATCGAGCAACTCAAGCAACAACACAAGGCCGAGGTCGTCGGGATGCGGTCGGAGCTGAGGACGAAGCTTCGGCCAGAGGGAGTGAACCCTGCTTTGGAGCAGAGTTATTTTGACGCCGTTAGGCTTTGTCGAAGGTTGGCCTCGCTGGAGGATCCAAGCTTCCGTGTGGGTGTTCTAGACCCTCACAACTCGCTTGCCCAAACTTGAGGATCAATTGTGGACTACCACGTCCAAAGCTCTTCCACTAGCTATTGGGACCATTAGCTAATTGTTTCTTTTTGCTGTCGCACTTCTTCTTCTCCTTTTTGTAACCGTTGTAACGGGTTCTGCTATTATAATGAAAGTTGTTATTTTGTCACACCATTTTGTCCTTCGAATTTCCCGCTTCTTTATTGGTTTTTCCGTTTTGTGCTACCGTGCGCCTCTTCATGGGCTCTACTATCGTGAGCCTTTATTTAATGCGGTGGCGCCAGCGTGGATCCTCACCAGACGGCTGAGAGGACACGCCTGTCAGTCTGGTGTTTAGTCATGATTACGGACGATTTCGGATCTCGTGGTGCGTTGTGAAGCCGGCACGCGTCCTGATTCGCTGTGGAGGTGCCACTTTGGTTTTCCGCCTTTTGGCTTTCCGTTGCCTATTTAAACCAATCGGGAATCGCTTCCTTCCTTCTGCTGAGATTTTTCCTGCAACGTATTTGTGTCATCCAAGAGAGAGAGGTGGCGAAAAAGAGAGAGAGCTCTTCTTCTTCCCAGGCTCCCAGAGCCACTCGTCATGGTGTTTATAACACCAAGTCCGTCTTGACTGCGGGAGCCATTGCCTCTCTGGTGGTCGATTACGGCCTCCCCAGCGATTGGAGTTATCGTGCTCCTGGCGCATTGGATAGAGCCAGCGCCCCCCAGTGGGCTTCATTACTGTGTACGAGTACCATCTGTGGGGGGCTTCGTTACCCAACGCATTGCACGCTGTATGCACTGGTGGACGCGCTGAGAGTTCCGGTGGCAAGGCTTCATCCCAACGCCTTGCGTTATCTTGTGTCCCTGTGCATCTTTGCCCTCCTTCACGGCAGTTCCTTTGATGCCAAGGCGACGAGATTGATCTTTCGGTTCACAGAGTCGGAGGATTGGGTGTCGATGTCCCCCAAGGGGGGGTTTCGCTTCCGCGGCACCAACCCTGACTCGGTGAAGGGCTGGAAGGAGCGCTTCTTCTTTTTCCAGGAGCCCCCTGATTCTGAACTCTCGCTAGTGTGGGGCCCGATTTCAGGGTACTTCCAAGACAAGCCGTCGGCTGAGGACGCCACGGAGTCAACGAAGCTGATAAGTCTGAAGGGTGAAGTTCTCAGTCCAGGGTTACTTCCTGACTTCCATCATGTTCGAGGCCTACAAATGGGAACCTCCTTCGGGATGGAAAATGGCTGGACCGGGTAAGAAAGGTCCTGGAGATACAGCCACTCCTCCACTGTCCGGGGGGAACGAGGAGAAAAGCTGCTCTTTGTTGGAGTCCTCGACGGACGATGATGAGGACGTGGCTACCTTAAAGAGGTTGAGGGAGGCCGAGGGGACTTCCACGCGGAGGTCCAAGAGACGGATCGCTGGCTCTTCCATCGTGGTGGGAAGTCCGGCTTCGAAGGGGCCCACGAGCGGGTCGCTGTGGGAAACTGAGCTGGCGCGCCGACTTCGGGTCGCGGACTAGCCGCTCGCGGAGTCTGCGAGGTGGAGTCTCTACCCACTGGGAGTCCCTTCGCTCGCTCTATCGCGGAGGTGTCTGCAGACGCCGCCCAAGAGGCGGAGGATGACGTCGTCGTCCTCGAGGATCCGGAGGGGCCGCTTATAGCCTCGTCTACGCTGGTACCGGAGGCCAGGGGGCCCGTAGAGGCGACAATGATCTTTGTGGAGCTTATCTCGCAATATAGGCTCCCTGAAGGTTTGGCTCCGTCTCCAAAGGAAGGCGTCGCATTCGCTGCTGATCCAGTCCAAGCTCGCGAGAAGGCAGTCGGGTCGTCCTCGTGGCAGGAGCCCCCGAGCACTCCTACGGCCGCCTCTCTTCCAGCCAGCTCGCCCTCAGCAGGCGAAGGCGAGGAACCTCAGGGAGAGGCTTCGTTGGGCGATCTCGCACGTTCTCCCAGCGCTGCTGCTGCTCAAGTACGGTTGTTTCCATCTAGCCTTTCTTTACTGTCACATGCTTTAGGAGTGCTTTTGATGTCGCCTCTTATGCAGGCTTCAGGTGGTGTCAACCCCTTTGAGGCGTTGACCGTCCTTCACGGGGACTTACGGCGCAGTCATCTCCGGCCGGGAAGGGCCCACCCGCATCTCACGAGGAGGAGAATGGGCACCTGCAGCAGAGAGTGGCACAGCTGGAAGCCCTACTCATCGCCTCGAAGGATCGTGTTGCCAGGCTGGTTAGAGACATGGTCGGCCGATACTCTCCATCGGAATTACGGTTGGCGTTGGAGGCTCGATGTTGGGACGGCATCCACCTGTGCGGCAAGATCGCCTCCTTAGTGGCTCCCCACGTTCCTGAGGGAGTCTTTCATCCGGGGAACACCGGGATACAGGAGGCATTTGGCCTAAAGAATTTTCAAGAGGGGGCGGGTCCATCAAGTCTTCCCGATTAGTCTCTGCTTGTGTTGGTTGCTAGACCGTCTTTTGCCTTTGTATCATACTGGTTCCTTATATATGAATGAAATGTGTCTTTTTCTTCTTTACACTTGTGCTTGTTCTGTTGTGGGATGTTGCTTGCAGTCTTCGTTTGCTGTAATCTGTTGGGTTACTTCTCATGCTTGAACGTTAGGCTCTTCAGAGCCGTTGTTGCTAAGGCCCTATCCAGGCGCTTTCTTGCGTGGTGCTCGTCCTTCGTAAGAGGATGTCGTCGCAGCCCACGCGTTTGGGGGGCTCGATCCGGTGAAGCAGATGTCGTCGCCAAGCCCCTGGAGCCGCAACGAGGGTTAGCGTGGTTGTCAGGCCACGGTAACCGGACTCCTGGGTCTAGGACTCGGTCGCGTATAATTGCGGGAGGTGTATGGCCCCTGATCAAGGCATTATAATTACCAAGTTGAGGTCCTAGCCCACGATCATTGTAGACTGAGGGTGCTCTCTTCTGCTTGAGAAGGTCGCCGCACGCCTGCAATTTTTGCCTCCTAAGGTTTTGTCGGCCGTAGATTGGGGACTTCAGGTGCTCCCAGGCCTGATGTTTTGACCGCCTGGGTCGTCGGCGCGAAGCCTGTTTGATGGACCGCCTGGGTCCTTTTGATGAGATGTCTCAGCCCGTGAGTGGCTACCTCCGGGCTGTCTAGCGCGGGGCTTAATCTCTGGCGGGCCGCTCGGGCCCACTGGCGCGGAGCCAAAATGCATAAAGCCGTCCCCAGGCCATCTGGCGTGGGGATGAAGTCCTGGGACGGTTGATTTCGAACCGCCTGGCACTAGGCCAAGGACTAGTTTTACGGACGGACGCTTGTCCTCCTGATTTAGGGGCAGTCTAGGTCGTATGATTTAAGGATGCAATGCATGTCATCAATTCACACAAATGAAGATGCAGAATGACAGGAAGAATGATTATATTAATCGAAAGATAAAGCTCATGTCCAAGCATTCATCATGATGCATGCGCGTGCGACTTACCTGAGCTGATGTAGCATCACTGGTAGTACTTCCATAAGTTAGCGGCGTTCCCAAGTCTCGGGGACCGGTTTCCGTTAGGCGCGTGAGCTTATGCTCCGCTCCGGGAGGATCATGAGATGAGGGAACGGCCCTCCCACAGGGAGAGTTTGTTCCTGTTCGCAGTCTTTCCCACCGCCTCTACGCTCCGGAGGACCAGATCTTCAACTTCCTGTGGGCGCGCCTTTACTTGTTTGTTGTAGTACAGTGTGACTCGCTGCTGATAGGCCGCGGTTCGTAGTCATGCGGCGTCTCGAACTTCCGAGAGCAGGTCCAGACTTTCCCGAAGCCTTTGTTCGTTGGCGGCTCGGTCGAAGCATTCGATCCGCAGGCTTGGCATTTCCACCTCCACAGGCACCATAGCCTCAGCCCCAAAGCAAAGGTTGAAGAGCGTCTCCCTTGTCGACTCCCTCGCAGTTGTTCGATATGACCATGGGACGGACGGCAGCTCCCCAGTCCAGGAGCCCCCTGCGTCCCCCAACCTAGTTTTTAATTCGTGCAGCAATGTACGGTTGGTCACCTCAACCTGTCCGTTTGCCTGAGGGTGCGCCACGGACGTATGTATCAGCTTGATGCAAAGGTCACGGCAGTACTTCGTAAAGCGCTTGCCGATGAATTGGGTTCCGTTATCGACCACTACGACCTCAGGAATCCCAAAGCGGCAAACGATACCTTGACGAAGGAATTCCGTCACATTCTACTCTGTGATCTTGGCGAGAGGGACGGCTTCCACCCACTTGGTAAAGTAGTCGATGCCGACAATCAAGAATTTTCTTTGTCGGCTGAGGTAGGGGCCCAGTATGCCGAGCCCCGTTCAGGCGAACGGCCATGGGGATTGGAGATAGTGCGGCTCGTGTGCCGGTGTGTGTCATATTGCCATGGACTTGGCAACTTTCACATTTTCGGACGAATTCCATGGTGTCTCGCTTCATGGTGGGCCAGTAGAACCCTTGCCGCATGACATTGAATGCCAGGTTCTTTCCGCCGATGTGTGAGCCGCATACCCCCAGTGCACTTCTACCAAAGACGTGTCGGCTTCCTCTGGCGTGAGGCACTTCAGGAGGGGAGTGGAGTATCCTCGCATGTATAGCCTCCCATTCAGGACCCTGTACCATCCTTCCGTCTTCTTGATTCTCTTGGCTTCGTTGATGTCGTCGGGTAGGGTCCCTTTAGCTAGGAACTTCACGTACGGTGTCATCCAATTATTTCCTGTGTCGACCCGTAGCACCTCTTTGTCTTCGGCATCGATGCTAGGTGCGGCCAAGACTTCCCTGGGCTCTCTCGCGTACAGCTCCATGGTCTTGGCGGCCGGTCCCGGGCTAGACGGTCAGCACACTCGTTGTCCGATCTCGGGATGTGTTCAATCTCAAATCGACCGAACTCAGAGATCAGGGCCTTTACTCTCGCCAAGTACCTCACAAGCTGTGGGTTCGAGGCATCAAAGTTCCCCTTCACCTGATTGACCACAAGTTCGGAGTCACTACACACGACCAACGACCGCGCGGAACACTCCTTCACCAGTCGCAGGCCCGCGAGGAGGGCCTCGTATTCCACCACGTTGTTAGTGGCCGGGAAGGCTAGCGTGACGGAGTATGCAATATCCATGCCCTCGAGCGTCCTTAGCACAACACCGGCTCCGCTGCCTGCCTGGGTAGACGATCCGTCTACATTCAGGGTCCACACAGGGGGATCTTCCTTGGTTGCCGTCTTCTTCCTGCGTAGGCGTCGCCGCCGGACGATAAAGTCGCCGGAGGTCAGCCCTTTCACGGCTAGTCGGGCCTAACTCGGTGTCGAATTCCCCTAGCTCGACACCCCACTTAACCCCCCGGCCCGAACGTCTCGGCCTGTAAGATCGACTTCGGTTGGTTTGTCGCAAGACATCCGGTGGGGGATCGAAATAGGGCCATGCTTCCACGCCGCATAAACAAGCGCGAGCGCCATCTTTTTAGCGTGCGGATAGCGGGCCTCCACGCGGTCCAAAGACCTTGGCTTACGTAGTACATCAAGCCGTTGTCGCGCCTCATGCTCCGCAACTAACACCGAGCTGAGGGCCGCTGCCGACGTGGCCAAGTAGAGGTAGAGATCTCCTTCGCACGGTGAGCTTAGGAGCGGTGCGCTGGAGAGGTAAGTTTTCAGTTTCCTGAAAGCTTCGTCGCATTCCTCACTCCACTTGAACCCTTGTGATTTGGTGCCCTTTAGTGCCTTGAAGAAGGGCAAGTATTTCTCTACTGACTTGGCGAGGAACCGCGAGAGGGCTGCTATTCGCCCGGTCAGCTTCTGCACCTCCTTTATCGTCCGCGGAGGGTTCAGGTCGAGGATAGCATTGATCTTCTCTAGGTTGGCTTCTATGCCGCGTTGGGACACTATGAAGCCCAGGAACTTTCCTGAGGTTACTCCAAACACGCACTTGGCGGGATTGAGCTTCATTTCGTGCCGTCCGAGTATCTGAAAAGTCTCATCTAGGTCATTGACGTGGCTGCCGGCAGCTTTGCTCTTCATGAGCATGTCATCAACGTACACCTTCACGTTCCGTCCGATCTGGGCCTAGAACATTTTATTCACAAGGCGTTGGTAGGTGGCGCCAGCATTCTTGAGACCAAAGGGCATCATTTTGTAGCAATACATCCCCTAGTCTGTCATGAAGGAGGTGTGCTCCTCGTCCTCTGGGTCCATCCGGATCTGGTTGTACCCAGAGTATGCGTCCATGAAGCTCAAGAGCTCGTGCCCGGACGTGGAGTCCACGAGCTGGTCGATCCTGGGAAGCGGCAAGCTATCTTTAGGGCAGGCCTTGTTCACGTCCGTGAAGTCGACGCACATCCGCCACTTGCCGCTGCTCTTTTTTACCAGCACAACGTTAGACAGCCACTCAAGGTACTGGACTTCTCTGATGAATCCGGCGTCCAAGAGCCTCTTCACCTCTTCCCTTATGGCGACCAACTTCTCGACGGAGTGGTTCCTTTGCTTCTACAGAACGGGCTTTCGGCTCGAGTCAAGGCTCAGCTTATGGACTATGACCTCGGCCAATATCCCGGGCATGTCAGCGGGAACCCACGCAAACACGTCTGAGTTAGCCCTAAGGAATGTAATCAATCGGTCACGCTCCGTAAGCTGGAGGGATCTCCCCACGTTGATGCATCGTTCCGGCTCAGAAGGGTTCAATGGGATTGCCTCAGTTTCCTCCCCGACCGAGCCTTGTCGCAGCAAGGTCTTGTCACGGAGGTCAAGGTCTTCGTCTGGGCAGTATGGCACCGCCGGGCTGATCTAGGACAGGTAGCATGTCCGTCCCAATACCTGATCTCCAAGGAATTCACCCACGCCCCACGGAGTGGGAAACTTCACCTTCAGATGTGGGATGGACATCACAGCTCCGAAAGTGGTTAGGAAAGGTCTTCCCAATATGGCGTTGTAGACGGATGGAAGGTCAATGACGAGGAACGCCAGCTCTCGCGTTACAGAGCGCGGGTGGGTTCCCATAGTGACTTCCAGCAGAACTATCCTATGCACGGGGACTGGCTCGTTGTCCAAGCCCGTACAAGGGTCCGCTTGCAGCTTTCATCTGGCTTCGTTTTAGTCCGAGTTTAAAGAAGGCAGCGAGATACAACAAATTTTGAGAACTTCCATTATCAATGAAAACTCATTTCAGTTGGTAGTCATCTCCACCACCTGAAACAAGGGCCGATACAACAAGGGTCGGTATGGGGAGAGGTTACATGAGCCGTATCGTCGCCTCTAAAGCTAATGACATCATTTCTAACCCCTATCGTCGCTCGCTTGTTGCTGGATGTCGGCTCCGGTTGCCCACACCTTGTATCCGCGACGGCCGTGGTGGCAATCATACTGACCACTCCGGCGACCGTGCAAGCCCTCGGAGGCTCGCTGGCTTCACCGTCGGAGGTCGCTGGTTCCTGCCCTGAGCTCTTCACGAACCGCTTCCAGTGTCCGCGCCGGATCAGATCTTCGATCTCCTGCTGCAAGGTCCGACAGTTCTCGGTTGAGTATCCCGGCAAATGCACCGGGCAAGATTGCCTAGTCGCTGCCGCTGGACCCTTGGCGTCTTTGGCCGCCTGAAGAACTTCTCATCCTGGATCTGCATCAGGATGTTCGTGCGGCTGTCGTTCAGAGGGGTCAGGGAGGCTCTGTTGTAATCTTTTCTGGGGCCTGGAGGGGGCCGCTGCTGCTTCCGGCGCTTCGGGATGCGCTGGTCGTCGCTGTCGCTCTTTCTCACACCAGATGCTCTGGGGGCTTCCGGGGGCCGGTCCGCTTGCTCGGGGTGCTTCGCCTCATTGGCCTCTTCGGTCGTGATATACGCCCAGGCGATGGCCTCAGCCTCCCGGAAGGTCTGAGGGCACTGGTGCGACAGGTGTTTGAAAAAATCCCCCGCTGCCAGAGTGGCGACGAAGGCGTTGAGCTTCAGCTCGTCAGAGAGCTGGGGGATCCGCCGCGCCTTGGTGATGAAACGGTTCAAGAACCGCTTCAGACTTTCATCTGACCTTTGGCAGAGGCAGACCAGATGCCATGGTTGCCTCTCCTCTCTCCGGCTGGAGGCTAACTGGCTCAGGAAGCTGTCAGCAAGCTCGTCGAACGAGCGTATGGAGTTCGGGGGGAGGCCGTGGAACCAGAGCAACGCATCCTTCCTAAGGGTGATGGGAAAGCACTGGCACATCAAGGCCTCGCTTGCCCCTTGCAGAGATAAGTGAGTACGGAAGCAGTTGAGGTGGTCCATCTGGTCCTTGCTTCCGTCGTATCCCTCCAGGACCGGCATCTTAAACTTGCTTGGCAACGGTTGTGTCCGCAAGTCCATGGCGAAGGGAGATCTCTGGAGGTCGGCGGAGGAGGGCGTGGGCTTCTCCTTATGCAAGCTGTCAGCAAGCTCGTCGAACGAGCGTATGGAGTTCGGGGGGAGGCCGTGGAACTAGAACAACGTGTCCTCCCTAAGGGTGACGGGAAAGCACTGGCACATCAAGGCCTCGCTTGCCCCTTGCAGAGATAAGTGAGTACGGAAGCAGTTGAGGTGGTCCATCGGGTCCTTGCTTCCGTCGTATCCTCCGTGACCGGCATCTTGAACTTGCTTGGCAACGGTTGGTTGTCCCGCAAATCCATGGCAAAGGGCGATCTCTCGGAGGTCGGCGGAGGGCGTGGGCTTCTCCTTATGCGGGGTGTCCCACAAAGACTTTGACTTTCTTCTCCATCGACGGATCCGTAGATCCCCTCCGCGTATTGATGACGTCGCGAGCTCCGTGTTGCCCCGGAGGTTTGTTCGAGCTCGCTGGGGATGGCGCTCTCTACCCGAGTGGCTCGCTCGCCATTGGAGCATGCACAATTGGCCTCATTGCCGGTGCGAGTTGCAGGGTTGCGCCTCGTGGCTATCCTCCTCGCATCGCGGGCGGGATGACTCTCCGCTTCGTTCTGATCGTTTCCACTTGGGGCCGCCGCGGCTGCGGCGTGGTCCAGCTGGTTGGCTCGCCTTCTGCGAGCGGCCTCTCGACGCCTCTCTCTCCTGGAGGTGGAGGCCTGAGATGCTGGAGGGGCAGTCCCCGGCCAAGGAGTTCCCGTGTTTTCGCACAGGGCGTGGAGAACCAGTTTGACATCGCCCATGTCTGCGGACAAGCGGTGGACATCAGGCTCTGGACGGTCGTTCACTTGGTTCCCAGCAGGGGGAGCTTCACTTTGGGCGACGACCTCCATCACCGGAACACTACCTTGTGCTCGGGTATTTACCATCTTCTGAGGTTCAGGAGTAAGGTGGGTAAGAGACACTGGCTTCTCATCAGTTTCCCACAAACGGTGCCAATGTTCCGTCCGGGGTTCGCGGTTACCGTACGGATCACTTTGGGCGACGACCTCCATCACCGGAACACTACCTTGTGCTCGGGTATTTACCATCTTCTGAGGTTCAGGAGTAAGGTGGGTAAGAGACACTGGCTTCTCATCAGTTTCCCACAAACGGTGCCAATGTTCCGTCCGGGGTTCGCGGTTACCGTACGGATTAGGGAGCCTCCGGATTCCTTAGCACGCGGCGGCGTCGGTCGAAGGGTCCGGTCTCCGTCTCTATCAATCTGGACCTACAAAACACAAACAACGAACAAGAGGTCAGGGGTCCGACAGGATTTCTCCCACCGAAACCACTCCGACGCGCAAGTCAACAAATTTCCGCAACGAACGGAAATGCGCACGCTATGAGTGGTGCGCAATTGGATGCTGTGAAATCATAAGAGATGCACGTGTGATGGTATGGAGAATGCAGTGAGCAGTTTGTGGAAGGCCTGGCTTCCTTGTTGCACCACGGTCGGTGGCTGGTTATCCTGTAGTCTGAGTAGACGTGGGGAGAGTAATTGTGAGCTAGCTCGTGCTAGACGGAAGTGAGTCAATCCTCAGTTCCAGCTCGTTACTTTTCTGTGATAGAGTCGAGTAGAAGAAACTTCAGAGTTTCTTGAGTTCGATTCGATATTGGGATCGGAATTTAGAAAGAGGAAGAAGAAGAAGAAGATCCAGGAGATCAAGATCCTTTTCTCTGTGGAGCACGAGGGCTCTTATAGGCCTCTCCCCGTTGGACTCTGGGTGCCAGAATGCTCGTTGCTAGGGCTTCTGCACCGCTGGTCACTATTGTGGACCGTCGGTCATGTTGGTTGTCCTCTTGCCGTGGCTGGCACGATTCTGAGCGCTGTCGGCCACGCCCGATTTTTCCCTGAGCGGGGATTGGTTGGTTGCTGCAGGCGGCTGCGGAAGCAGTTGGCGCTGCACCAGCCACTTCTATTTGCTAGCCTTTCCGTCTTTTCGCCGGTTTTCCGGCGACGCATTAAATGCGTTGCAGGGTTCCGTTGCCTTCTGCCAGCATGGGCTCTGTACGTGTCTCCCGACTACTGGGCTGGGCTGGCCATCTCACGTGGGTTTTTGGACTTTTCGCGGGCCGCAAAATTCTTCATGGGCTTGGTAATTCTTTATAGGCCAAGACATGGGACCCAACACATTTCTACCGATACTAGAAGAAGTGAATTTTTTTTTTTAATTCATAACATAATGTTTTTTTAAAGGGACTACTGACTTGCAATGATTTATCTTTTTGGTTCTTTCTAGATTAATATAAATAGATTGTTTACCAAAAATTATATTTTCAACATAGATGTGTGAGCTACGGATACGAGAATATGGGCATAAAATTCAAAATATTATATAATTGAAATCACAAATTTTTAACATATGTATACAATATACTATGAATATTTGATAAAAATCATAAAATTTTGAGTTGAAAACTTTTTTCTCCCCCCATGGAAAGGATACTTGTTTTCATGCATCAAGGACCATGCATGGTTTAGGAGAGAGAATGTATTTTCATATGTATACAATGCATTGTCTTAGGCACTTATAGACAATGCATTGAATGCTATTTATGTGATATATTGAATCTGAATATTAACTTTTATTATATATTATTGTGATATCAGATAATATTATTTTAAAAACAATTATTATATTATATATTTATATTTGATCTCTACTTATTTTATTTAAATATCATGTATCATGATATCATATGAGTTTTTTGGGTCATTCTTTATTTGAGAAGTTATTAACACTTTCTATTTTAATGACTATCTTTTTATTTTTAGTCTTTAAATAATCTTATTATACTTGCTTTTGATTTATTATTATTGATAATTTATTATTATGAAACAAAAATTACTTAGTTTTATGTATACAGGCTGTGGTTGTTCATTTTTAGGATAAATATAATAACACATCTTTAAAATTTTGAGCAAAGCCTATTTCATAGTTAATTCAATTACCAGTTGGAACAAATTTGAGTCAATTATATTTGATAGGTCCTGGAACCCAAGGCCCAAAATTGCAATTACAGGTCCAAAGGATCACAGGAGAAGGCTGGCCCAAAAGGCCCACAAGCCAAATCAGGCCCAAGTGACCAACCCATTTCCGAGCGCCTGAAGAATCGTTAGCGACAAAGACACTCAAGCCGTCCGAGAGACATCATGACCTATCAAGGACGAGGACCGCAAGAAAAGCCAAAATAGCCAAGGTGCCAACTCAGATGACTTGCACGGCATACGCTGCCACGAGCGACCAACGGCTTCTGACGCGCCATACCTGCAGGCCATGCGCCCCTGAGCGCCGTATCTACAGATTGTGACAGTGTCCCCCGTCACCCGCACCTCAAACTGAGTGGCGATGGTGGCAGGCACTTCGACACGCCGTCCACCACGTGTCGCCTCCCTTACGGCATCACACTCCTTAT
Organism: Nepenthes gracilis; assembly: GCA_033239525.1. Lineage (NCBI taxonomy): Eukaryota > Viridiplantae > Streptophyta > Magnoliopsida > Caryophyllales > Nepenthaceae > Nepenthes > Nepenthes gracilis. The sequence goes on along the minus strand of BSYO01000014.1, from coordinate 19,606,414 downwards.
AAATACCTCATTTCAACTACTAAAGGAGGATCCTGATTCTGAATCCATCTGTTTACGCTTGAGCAAGAACTCCCAAGAGAAAAACTAAGGAAAAGAGAAAAGAGAGAAACGAGAGAAATCTGTTCTTTCCCTACGTTGTAATACACTGAGAAAGCGGACAGCTTCCCAGGCATTTCTTGTATCTTTTCACCAATATAGTGAGATTTCTCGAGCCGCTGGTCCGCTGCCGTGGTTTTTCACCCCTCATCAGATTAAGGGGTTTTCTACGTAAAACAACGTGTTCTCCCACTGTCCCCATACTTCTCTTTTTCTGTTCAAGTTCTGTTTATTTTGTGTTGCCCGTTTCTGTCCGTCCGCGCGCTTCAAAGGTTGCTCGCGCGTTGACTAACGTACGGCCAGATTCTCCGGACGCAACATTGGCACCATCTGTGGGAACCGACTGAAAGTCTACTTTTCATGTTTTTCAAAAGTACACAACAACACAAGCTTCAAATCCCTAAATGGTGAACACAAGGGCGCAAGCAAGCGCACCCCCCAAAGAGGTGGCCTCACAGGGTGGCGGCGCTAACCCTTGTGCTGGAGTTGAGGATCACCCCGACCCGGTGGGGAGGGGCTTGGCGGCCAAGGTAGACGACATGTCGCAGGCCTTCGTTACCCTTTGTTCCAAAATCGATCAGCTCAAGCAGGGAGCTCCCGATAGGGCCTCCTAGGCTGAGGCATCGCAGGGAGGGAACAGAGGCCGCAGTCGCCGCGAAAGGCCTCCCAGTCGATGTGATAACCCGAGGACCCAGGTGGCTTCCAGCAGCAGAGCGCCACGGAGAGTTGAGGACCAACCAGGTCCTCGGGTCCGAAATGAGAGCCCCGAGAGGCGCCACTCTGAAGCTCAACGGAACCGCCGTGAGCACGACGATCAGGAGGCAGTTCCACGAGATGCTCCCCCAAGAGGAGCCCATACGGCCCCGCAGCGCCGCGCGGTTCAGGAGCCTTACGAGTTAAGGCACTACCTGAACGAGAGAAGGACGGCTGCTCCACCTAGAGTGGAGAGCAGGCCGGAAAGAGGATGGAATCTAGTCCTGCGAGAGAGCGGCGGAGGAGGGGCTAACGCGCTCCAGTCTCCGTTTTCCACGGAGATCAGGACGAGGACGCTTCCCTTGAAATTCAAAATGCCCAACCAGGAGGTATACGACGGCAGTGGTGATCCTATCGACCACCTTAATCATTTCCTCTGGAGCACCCGAACCTCCAGTCTCTGGATTTAAACAACCATGTGCCAAGAAAGCTTCCCTTTGACCCTAAAGGGGATGTACGGATATGGTTTTATGGGATGCCTGCGGATCCGCGATTTTGGGGATCTCGCGATGGCCTTCCCGTCCCGGTTCGCCTCCAAAGAGGGTAGAGAAGCACCCTATCACCTTATTCGAATCAAGCGAGGGGCGGGGAGAGCCCGCTGGGATTCCCGTGCGGTTGTAGAAGGAGGCCGAGGCGATCCCAAGACTGACCGACGAGGTCAAGCTGAACGCCTTCCTCTCGGCCCTTGAAGGGGGTGCTTTCTTCAAGCACCTCATTCACAAAGGCCCGTAGACCTTCATAGAGGCTGAGTCTGTGGCCAGAGCTTACATCGCAGCCGAAGAGGCCAATGACGCCAAAAGGCCGGAAAGGGACGAGCACCCTCAGCAGAATGCTGTGGAAGGCAAAAGGAAGCCTGGGGACTACCAAAGTCCCCAGACATCAAAGAAGAAGCACAAGGCCGGGCAGAGCTCTCTCAGAGAGCCGTGACCTATACATCTCACGCCGCTGAACGACTCCCGCACAAATGTCTTCATGCAGATCCGGGGAGAGAAGTTCCTGAGGTGGCCCAAACTACTGAAGAACCCGGAAGGTGGGGATCAGTCGAAATACTGCGACTACCACCACTCCGGAGGCCACAGCACGGAGGACTGTAGGACCTTGCAGAGGGAGATTGAGGAGTTCATCAGGAGGGGTCACCTTAACCGTTTCCTCCAGAGACCCGGACAAACCTCAGGGCCCGAGGACGGTGGAAAGCCAACCCCCAGAACCGAGTGGTCATGGGGGTCGTGGAACATGATTTCAAATGGCCGGCGAGAAGATGGACGTGAGCTTACGGCAGCAAAGAGGCTGAGGATGGGGCTTGGGAGTGAAGACGATGTTATCTGTTTTAGCAGTAGAGACCTAGATCATGTAACTTCTCCTCACTCGATCCCCCGGTTTGTAACTACACTCATTTCAGATGGAGCAAATGACTACCGGATGAAACGAGTATTTGTTGACAATAGAAGCTCTCGCAATTTGCCGTACCTTGATACTTACTTCAAATTAGGGCTTAAGAAAAATCGAATGAAGGTACCAGAAGGGCCACTGGATGAAACGAGTATTTGTTGACAATGGAAGCTCTCGCAATTTGCCGTACCTTGATACTTACTTCAAATTAGGGCTTAAGAAAAATCGAATGAAGGCACCAGAAGGGCCACTCTACGGACTGGACAATGAGCCAGTGTCCGTCCAGGGCATCATCCAGTTGGAGGTGACCCTGGGAACATATCCGAGGACGGCGTCCAAGGTCCTCACCTTCCTCGTTGTGGACCTGCCCTCGGTCTACAATGCAATCCTCGGATGGCCTTGCTTGGCCGCATTCAATGCAGTGACCTCCATCCTACATCTCAAAATGAAGTTCCCCACCCCGTGCGGGGTAGGAGAGGTCCTCGGGGACCAGTCAACCAAACGGATGTGTTACTTGGCTAAGACCACACAAGTAACACTTCCGCAGCCCATGGAAGACCTCGACCTTAGGGACGAGGCCACATTACAGCACGCTGAGCCAGGAGAGCCAGTAGTCCGAGTCCCACTAGATCCCGCGGATCAGGAAAAGTATGTCCAAATAGGGAGTTCGCTCTCAGAGACATTAGGGACCAACTCATCAGCTTTCTACGAGAGAATTCAGACGTGTTCGCATGGTCCCCCAGTGACATGCCCGGGATTTCTCCTGAGATCATCGTTCACAAGCTGGGCGTCGATCCTCGACACAAGCTGGTCAGACAAAAGCGCAGGAACTATACTACCGAGAAGTTAGTAGCCATCCGCGAGGAGGTCAAGAAGCTCCTGGATGCTGGATTCGTCCGAAAAGTGCAGTACCCGGACTGGTTGGCCAACGTTGTCATGGTAAAGAAGAGCAATGGGAAATGAAGGATGTGCGTGGACTTCACTGACCTCAACAAGGCGTGCCCCAAGGACAGCTTCCCATTGCCCAGGATCGATCAACTCGTGGACTCGACGTCCGGCCATGAGCTCCTAAGCTTCATGGACGCGTACTCCGGGTACGACCAAATCAGAATGAGTCCCGAGGACGAGGAGCACACGTCATTCATGATGCACTGGGGGGACATATCACAAGGTAATGCCCTTTGGCCTCAAGAACGCGGGAGCGACCTATCAGCGACTTGTAAATAAGATGTTCAAAGAACATATAGGCAAGAACGTGGAGGTGTACGTTGATGATATGCTCGTCAAGAGCAGGATAAGTGGCGACCATGTGGGAGACTTGGCTGAGACCTTCCACGTACTTAGGGCCCACGGGATGAAGCTGAATCCCAGTAAGTGCACTTTCGATGTCGCCTCGGGAAAATTCTTGGGCTATATTGTATCGCATTGGGGAATCGAGGCAAACCCAGAAAAGATCCAAGCGATCCTAGACATGCGGTCCCTGCGGACGGTGAGGGAAGTTCAGCAGCTTACTGGGTGAGTGGCCGCCCTGTCCTGTTTCCTGGCAAGGTCGGCTGAGAAGTACCTGCCGTTCTTCAAAGCCCTAAGAGGGACAAAATCTCAGGATTTTCGGTGGAGTGATGACTGCGAGGAGGCATTCCAAGACTCAAGAGCTACCTCTCGAGTCCGCCCCTCTTAGCTTCTCCTCAGCAGGGCGATGAACTATTCTTGTACCTCTCTGTATCCGACACACGGCAGGCTCAAGATTAGTACGGGGAGCAAAGATGGCAAGCAATGCCCGTGTATTACGCGAAAAGAAGACTCTCACGGGCGCCGAGACCAGATATCCCCTCGTGGAGAGGGTGGCTTTAGCATTGCTCTACTCCGCGAGGAAGCTCAGGCCGTACTTCCAGGCGCACAAAATAGTAGTACTGACGGATCAGCCACTAAGGGCCATCTTACAGAAGCTAGAGATCTCCGGTCGACTAATCAAGTGGGCCATTGAACTGGGAGAATTTGACATAGAGTTTCATCCAAGGCCAACTTTAAAGGGACAGGCGCTTGCGGATTTCCTCGTTGAGACGACGGCACCGCCCAATCACAACGAGGACCAGACTACAGCGGAAGAGTTCAGCAGGGCGTCCACTTGGACCTTGCACGTGACGGCTCCTCCATGAGGGATGGTCATGGAGCAGGATTGTCTTGCGCACACCCGGTGGGATGGAGATAAAGTACTCGCTAACCCCGGGGTTCTCGGCCCACAAACAACGCCGTAGAGTACGAGGCTTTGCCGGCCGACTCACCGCCAGGAATGCTCGGCCAAAGAGCCGATCATCTATAGTGACTCGAGTTGGTCATCAATCGTGTCCGTGGAGCTTCACGTCAACAACGAGCACCGTCCAAGTACCTTTCAAGGTTAAAGGCATGATCGTGGGTTTCAAGACGGCCGAGTTCATCCACATCCCGCGGGAGGAAAACGCCAAGGCCGACACGCTTGCGGCCGCGGCCAGGGATCCCGAGCAAGACGCTAGGGGATGCGAGAAGTCTTGGCGTGCCCAAGATCAAGACCCCAAGTAGGAGATAATGCAAGTCGCGACGGGAGCACTGGATGATTCCTACCCGTTCTTGTCGGATGGCTCACGCCCAAGGATCCGAACGAGGCCAAGAAGATAAAGAAGACGGCGGGCTGGTACACAATCGTAGACGGCCGACTGTATCGACGGGATTTCTCGGCCCCTTACCTAAGGTGTCTCACCCCAGAGGAGGCCAAATACGCCCTACAGAAGGTGCATCTCGGAATATGCGGATCCCACGTTGGGGGAAAGAACCTAGCTTTTAAGCTTATGAGGCAGGGCTACTACTGGCCAACAATGAAATATGACGCCACGGATTTCGTGCGCAAATGTGAAAGTTTCCAACTTCACAATAACATGAGTCATCGTCCCCACACGGATCTCCGGGCACTATAATGCCCGTGGCCGTTCGCCCAATGGGGGCTCAACATCCTCGGACCGTTTTCCCTCGCGCCTGGACAGAGGAAGTTCCTGATTGTTGGGATAGACTACTTCACCAAATGGGTAGAAGCAGTACCGCTAGCTAGGATAACAGAGCAAAACGCAACGGAGTTCCTCCAGCAGAGCATCGTATGTAGGTTTGGGGTACCAGAGTGCATCGTGGATCGATAACGGACGCAGCTTTTCCTAAGTAATTCACTAAGTACTGCGTAAGCCTAAGGATTAACTTAGTGCATACGTCAGTGGCATACCCACAGGCCAATGGGCAGGTAGAAGTGACAAACCGCACGATCCTATATGGGTCAAGACTAAGCCGAGTCTTCCGAGGGCTCGTGGGTGCATGAATCGCCGGTCCTCCGGGTCGCATGCACAACGCCAGAGAGCCTGAAGAGAAACCCTTTCAATCTTTCACGGAGTCGAAGCCGTCATTCCAATAAGTATGCCTCACAAGCCCTCGGGTTGGGTGCTTCAAAGACAACGGATAACAAACCGGAGGCTCCGAGAAAGTTTCCTCGATGCCCTCGAAGAAGTTCGCGACTGCGAGGCTTAGGATAGCGGCCTATCAGCAACGAGTGGCCCGCTATTACAACAAGAAAGTAAAGGCGCGACACCCGAGGTCAGGGATCTTGTATTGAGAAGCGTGGAAGCTACGAGAAAAACGCCGATTAAACAAACTCGCGCAAATCGAAAGGACCGTTTTGGTCTCGCTATCCTTCGAGGAGGAGCTTATAAGCTACGCACCCAAGAGGGCAAGCCGGGTACCCGGACTTGGGAACGCCGCTCACCTAAGGAAATACTACCAGTTGAAAGGCAAGTCATCCCCAATAAATAAAAACTTCACCGCGACCGAGCGGCCCTGCAGGCCTGGACACCGGATGTCATACAAAAACTCTATTGTGAACGAGCGACCCAAGAGGCTCGGCCCTAGAGGTCATACAAAAACTCCTACTGTGATCGAGCGGCCCAGAGGTCGACACAGAGGTCATACCAAAACTTCCCTACGCGACCGAGCGGCCCTAGAGGCGGACCCCGAGGTCATACAAAAACTCCTACCAGATCGAGCGGCCCAAGAGGTCGGACCCGAGAGGTCATACCAAAAACTCGGCTGTGACCGAGCGGCCCTAGAGGTCAGACCCGAGAGATCATACCAAAAACTCGACTGTGACCGAGCAGCTCAAGAGGTCGGACCCCAGAGGTCATACTAAAAACTCGGATTCATCCGAGCGGCCCAAGAGGTCGTCAACAAAACTCGGATTCATCCGAGCGGCCCAAGAGGTCGTAAACAAAACCCGGATTCATCCAAGCGGCCCAAGAGGTCGTAAACAAAACCCGGATTCATCCGAGCGGCCCAAGAGGTGGTAAGCAACACTCGGATTTATCCGAGTAAAAAAAAAAAAAAAAGAGGAGAGAAAGAGAGGCACTCGTGATAAACTCAAGGATCTCCTTTTTATTCATGCATGCGATACAACAATGGAAAAGGAAAAATAAAAGTTAGCCCTCACCAGGACCTTGAGGTGGAACGGCTCTGGATCGCTCTTCTAAAGATGAAGAGTCCTCTCCATGACTCGAAGTTCCCAACTGGTCTGACGAGCGAGGGCCCGTTGACGAGCTTAGGCCCGAGGACCCAAGAAATGGCCTGCCTTGGAGACCATACACATCCTCAGGGCGCGCGGCGCTTGAGTTGCGCGGATCGAACACAGCAGCAGGAAACCGTGGGTACAAGACCTTCATCACTGGCAAAGATAGATGAATGCCATCCTGCAACTTGGCCTCCGAACAGGGGCTATGTCAAAGAACCTTCACCGAGGTCCTTAACGACTCCCCCAGCTGAAGGTTTCGTTCCAGCATGAAGCCATGTCGAACCTCTAAGAGCCTCAGAGCTTCCTCAGATGAAGCGAGCGCCACGCGAAGCTGCTGGTTCTCTTCCTGGGCGGCCCTTGAAGACTCCGCCTCCAAACGAGACCGAGCGATTTTGCCCACCAGTTGGCTAAGGCCACTAATTAGATCCTGGAGTTGCAAAGGAAACCAAAGCCACTTAGAAGCAGTCAACAGAAAGTGAGACGAATGGGAAGGTAGCAAAATACCTGAGAGACCACAGGATCATGAGTAGGGGCAGCCTCCCTTGAGGTCTTGGGCACGAGTGGGCACTCCGCGGGCATCGCAGAAACATCAAGAGCGGCCTCGGAGGAAGGACCTTCAGGGATGGGGGGCTTCGCTACCTCCGGGATGTCAGCAACGGCCGGGATCTCCAAGACCGCGGCCACAGCCTCATCGCAGCTAAGAATGTCAAAGATATCCTCAGCAGTAACAGCGGCGGCAGTCTCCATCCCACGAGGCTCTACGACCTCATCCAAGGTTGCCTCCCCTGAGGCATCAAAGGTTGTAGGGTCGTCAGAAGGAAGACCTGCAGAGACGGCTGAGACCTCAGGATGGGCCTCGATACCAGAGGAAGGTGCTGCGGCGACCCCAGACTCTACAGAAGGACCAGAAGCCAACCCCATGGCCTTCCTAACCGTGGGGGCGATAACGGAGTCATCATCCGATGGAGACTCGCTAGCAACGCCCGGAGGATCCTCTGGGACCTCAATCCGCGGGCTCTTTGGAGGCCTCTCAGATGGCTCCCAGATAACATGAGAACCCTCTCTTTTCCTTAGCTTCTTCTTCTTCTTTTTCTTCGAAACCGCAATGGCAGAATCTCCGGACAGCGCCACCCACTTGGCTTCAAAAACCTTTTCGGGGATAACCGGATGTTCTTCTTCCCACGTTGAAGCTGCCAAGGTCCGCCATCACTAAGTCTCAGAACCTCCTTGGCGGCCCCTCTTTCCTCGTCTTCTAATGTCGAGCCATATTTGCTCGCGACATTCCCCGACACGTATGAAATCTACCAATCCTCGCCATTTTTAAGAAAGAAGAACTTATCCTTCCACCTCTTGGTGGAATCCGGTTCCCACCGCTCATCTCAAAGAAACTCGGGCGAGGGTCATGGCGATCCAAATCAAGGTCAGGTGAAGCGAAACATGATCTTTACCATGACCGCCAAGAACCTTGCTATGGCAAATAAGACGAATATGCACGGGGAAACCAAATACCGATGGCGTTGGGTCAAGCCTCGCGAACGGACGGGCCAACTCCTTCATCGATGGTGGAGCTCCGTGGGAACAGGAAAATGAAGCCCACCTTTGAGGTGAACTTCATATACGGCAATGTAACCATTGAGGATCGCACGCCCTCTCTCTCGCCTCCCGAACCACCATTGAATCAGACTCCGGGATGCCATATTTTACCCTGATCTGCTCGAGATCTTGAGAAGTAAGGGAAGAGGCGATCTCATTGACGCCAGGAGCCATGGCAGTAAGAAACGAAAGTGAAGCGGCGTGAAGAATCTCAGGGAACGTGAAGGGAAGAGAGTAGAAATGGGAGGAATGAAGAGAGGCACGACAAAGAATTTAAAGAAATTTTCGAATAAGTGAAAAGGCACCCTCATTATGACCATCCCACGTGTCAACTCCCCATTTGTGGTAGGCGGGCGTAGACCTTGGGGCTTCCCGAAGCGACGTCACGTCAATCGCATATCACATTTAATGCTCCACGGGGAGCGAAACGGCGGCGAAAGACAGGTCTCGGAGTTGAGAAAAGATCTCGGGCGTTCTTCGCGTCAACAAAAGGTAAAGGTCGCGGACTATCATAATAGGAAGGTGTTCACAAGGCATGTCAAACGGCTGAGTCCTCGAACCGTTTGACATGGGGGGGTCGTGATGGGTCCTGGAACCCAAGGCCCAAAATTGCAATTACAGGCCCAAAGGATCGCAGGAGAAGGCTGACCCAAAAGGCCCACAAGCCAAATCAGGCCCAAGTGACCAACCCATTTCCGAGCGCCTGAATAATCAAGTTAAGCGACAAAGACACTGGCCGTCTGAGAGGACACTGTGACCCATTGAAGGACGAGGACCGCCAGAAAAGCCAAAATAGCCAAGGCGCTAGCTCGGGATGACTTGTGACGCATACGCCGCCACGAGCGACCAACGGCTTCGACGTGCCGCACTGGCAGCCATGTGCCCCCGAGAGCCGTATCTGGGCAGACCGTGATGTGTCCCTATCACAGCCGCACCTACAGTAGTGGCGATGGTGGCAAGGCACCGACACGCCAAAGGCCACGTGTCGCCTCCCTTACGGCATCACACTCCTTATAAATACCTCATTTCAGCTACTAAAGGAGGATCCTGATTCTGAATCCATCTGTTTACGCTTGAGCAAGAACCCCCAAGAGGAAAACTAAGGCAAAGAGAAAAGAAAGAGATGAGAGAAATCTGTTCTTTCCATACGTTGTAATACACTGAGAAAGTGGACAGCTTCCCATGCATTTCTTGTATCTTTTCACCAATATAGTGAGATTTCTCAGGCCGTCGGTCCGCTGCCGTGGTTTTTCACCCCTCATCAGATTAAGGGGTTTTCCATGTAAAACAACGTGTTCTCCCACTGTCCCCATACTTCTCTTTCTCTGTTCAAGTTCTGTTTATTTTGTGTTGCCCGTTTCTGTCCGTCCGCGCTTCAAAGGTCGCTGGCACGTTGACTGACGTACGGCCAGATTCTCAGGACGCAACAATATTTAAACTTTAAGTTTATAATTATATCTTATTTTATTTAACTACAACAAAAAATTAACGGAGACATATTCGTCCTTTATTATATTCGAATACCTTGAGATATGTTGACTATTAAAAGAGATTAATAAGAAAGTTGTTTGAAGTAAAAATAAAGAAAAAGGACACAAATGATACTTTTAAATTTTTTTAATGATTTAGTTCTCTACAGAAAAAAGAGACCATAAAGTCTAGGATTAGGCATGTATTTATTATTTCTCCTTCCTTAGGCCTCTCTTGATTGAAGACATAAGGAATATTAAAAGCACAAATAATTGAGCAAACAAATAAATAATTTTATGTAAAAATATTTTCTCAATTAAAAAAATATCATGAGATTTTACATCCAAATAATGTTTAAAAATTCACTCTTCATTCAATTTTGATTTAGGCTTTGAAATAGATATATTATCTTAATAAATAATAGATTTTTCATTTTACTCTTTTATTTGTTATAATTCGTGTCATTTAAGTAAGTCATTTTATTGCCACCCTCCACCGGTTCAAACAATTCAAAAAACTTCTTTCTAATATCACTTGTTGGATTTTAGAAGTCAAAGCTTTACTCACATGGCTAAAAATAAATCTCGATAAGAATTATTTCTAAATCATTTGATTAAACTTGTGAGGAGATGATATGATAATGTACAATATAAAATAATATTAAAAAATAATAAGATACAATATTTTATGTAAAAAACTCATTTAAAATGAAATAAAAAAATTATAGGACTATAAGTTTGATATACGATGAGTTTCATTTATAAACAATTTCAATAACTATAAGAATACAACACTGTCTGACTATAAATTCGAATAATAGAGAGTACAAAAATAAATAAGAAGAAAATGATCAGTAAATTGTTCTTCTTGACACCGAGAATAATATACCCAAATTAGACAAAGAATAAAATATGATTTAGAATTTAAACGAATGAGTAAGTCTTATTCTTCTTTCTTTTTCTTTCTTCCTCTTCTCCTCTCTATACTAACGCTTAAAAAACTCAATAATTTTATATGCTAGCTCTAACAAAATATGTGAAGGCTTTTATATTCATTATTGGAGCATGTGAGCCCTTCATGTGCATCAGGTGTTAATCCTTGTAGATAATTCATACACATGTGCCCTCTAGGAGCTGTTTTCACTGGGACTGTTGTACGACTATGTACCCTGTGTATGTCATATTTAGATATTTTCATTTTGTTGGGAGTAACTTTTGCTCGGCCAGCTCTCACTTAGACCTCGTGTGATCTTACAATGAGTGTTGTCACTCATCTGATTGTCGACTAACCTTTAAGCGATCCTTATTTGGCATTTTCTTCTAAGAATACCATTTGATAATATATTAATAGAGGTGAAATTGATAAAAAAAAAAAAAAGTAATCTAAAATGTAACACAAACTAAATCATTATCACGGCTTTTGGATTGATAGCGGTTGTCAAATGCCTGTACAAGCCATCGCTGAGATTATTGGGATAGAAGATGTCCGATTACCACCACAAATACACACAATGAAATGAGGAATAAGGAATAAGAAATGAGTACTAAGTTTTACGTGAAAAATCCTTCTCAAATAAGAAAAAAATTATAGAACATTTAGTCCACGAACAGAACTACTATATGAGATTGGTTACACAAATCATACAGTTACACAAGCTCAAGAGGCAAAAACTGAAAAATAGAACACGAGAATACAAAGACATCATACTTTGTATTTTACTCATTGCTCTCCCTTTCTTTACTATCTTTTTCTCCTCTTTCTCATACATGCATGCTCTCTAAGTTCAATATATATATATATATATATATATATATATATATCAACAGGCAAAATGAGCAACCACCTAATCTACATGGTGGTTGCATACACAACTCCCAAAGCCTACAACAGTCAGTGACCACCTAATCTACATGGTGGTTGCATACACAACTCCCAAAGCCTACAACAGTCAGTGCACACCTTGTTCTGTAGCAGGCGGCACATGCATACTTTTGCAGATTAAGTTGTTGTCTTTCTAAAAATGACGTTTTTTAACTACTCAATCAAGTAGGCCAATTGCACACCTTTCGAAGAAGACAGCAGTTTGGCATTTCTATTCTTAGCAGGTTAACGCCCCGTTGATCGTTTTCTTCTCTTGGCTGATCAATGCCCACGTTGACCATCTTTTTCTTTTAGCCGGCCAATGCCCATATTGACCGATCGATCGTTCTTCTGTAATCCTTGGGCAATACTAGTCATTTTTGCCCGTCCAAAACTTTCGGTTAACAAATGTTGACCGAAATTTCTTGTACTTAATCTGTGCAGAATTTGCGGACACTTAGCGCACAAGTCCGTGGATCTTAGTTGCACACAAGGTCCTCATACTACATTGAAATCTTTTAGTTACCAGGACTTCCACACGGGAATGACCCCCAATAAACTTCCCCTCACAACTGTAGGGAATTAGAATCCGTCAACCTAACCACACTAGAGCAAGCCACAAATCTTTTCTTTGGACAAAATCTTTGTCATCATGTCTGTGCCATTTTATTCAGTCCCGACCTTTTCCATTGACAGTAGACTTGCATCAATAACATCAATCACCCAATGATATCAAACGTCAATGTGTTTCGATCTAAAATGAAATGAGGAGTTCTTATAAAGATATATGGCACTCTTTCTATTACAAAGTATCTCATACTTCTTCTGTTTGAGGCTGAATTCTTGGATGAACTTCATCCATAACATCTCCTTACAAGCTTCTATTACTACAATGTACTCAACCTCAATAGTGAAAAGGGCAACGCACTTTTACAACTTGGACTGTCAGGAGACTGTTTATCTAGCAAATTTCACTAAGTATCATGAAGTGGACTTTTGGGAGTCAATATCTCCGACCATATCAGCATCCGAGTATCTCACTAACTGAAATTTATCACTTCCAAAACACAGACATATTTTGAAAGTTTCTTAGATGTATCTCATTATCCATTTGACCGTGGACCAATACTCCCTTCCTGTGTTTGACAGAAAATGGCTAACTTGGCCAACTGCATGAGCTATGTCCGGCCTCGTAAATACCAAGGCGTACATCAAGTTTCCTACAATTGAGGAGTAAGGTACACCTTTCATGTATGCTTTCTAAGAATCTGAGGACGGACAATGGTGGCTACTTATTCTGTGGTGGCTCGCCAGTGCAGTGCTCATGGGCTTGAATTTATACATGTTAAAATGTAGGAATACCTTTTCAATATAACTTTCATGGGACAGTTACGGTCTCCCTACCTCTCGGTCACGAATAATTCTAACGCCAAGATTTTATTTCGTCGACTCTAGGTCCTTCATGACAAATGACTACCCAAATTGCTCCTCAACTCTTTTATCCGCGTGCCATTATGTCCAACGATTAGCATGTTATCCACGTAAAGAAGAAGGATGACAAAGTCAACCTTAGAAAAAACTTTGTTTAAATACACAGTGATCACAAGTAGTTTTTTGGTACCATTGACCAACCATGGCATATTAGAACTTCTTATACCACTATTTAGGAGCTTGTTTCAATTCATATAGGCTCTTCTTCATATGACAAATAAGTTGTTCCTTCCCCTTAATCTTGAATCATTTTAATTGTTCCATGTAAATTTTTTCCTCAAGATCATCATAGAGGAAAGTCGTTCAGATATCTAGCTACTCTACCTCAAGATTCAGAGTAGCAGCCAAGCCAAATACAACGCTTATGGAAGGCATATTCACCACTGAGGCAAATATCTCATGAAAATCAACCCCTTTCCGTTGATTAAAGCCTTTTACTACCAGTCGCGCCTTGTACCTTGGCTGTGTCATATTTTCATCGGTCTTCAAATGGAATACCCATTTATTTTTTAGGGCTCTCTTCCCGTTAGGCAGCTCAGCCAAATCAAATGTGTGATTTTCATGAAGATAGCTTATTTCATCTTTCATGGCTTCCTGCTTTCTCTCCTTATTTTCATCCTTTATAGCCTCTTCAAAGGTTTTAGGTTTTTCAATACCAGTGAGCAAGATATACTCACTAGATGATAGACGGATGGACGGCCATTTGTTCATTAAGGATCGTCGAATAGGAACCTCCTCAACCGATTGAGGAGCAACTACATCCTGGTCCTTATCAAGCGCCGTAACTGTCTCATTATTATCTTCGACCACTCCTATGCCATTATATTGCGGCATTTTTTATGGTGTTATCTGATGTCTAATGCCATGTGATCTATAATAGGCATCGAAGGCCCTGAGATATTCTCCGCCATTATCACTTTGGACGGCTTTTAGCTTCTTCCCCATGAGAGCGTGGAAATGCTCAAAGACTCTCTAGACTTGGTCCTTGGTCTTAAGTGGGAATACCCACAGCTTCCATGAGCAGTCATCAATATAGGAAACAAAATACTGTACTCCTCCAAAAGACTTTTCCTTAAAAGGTCCGCACACATCGGTGTGAACAAGCTCAAGTACCTTGTACCTCTTGAAAAATGAGTCTCATTGAAAAGAGACTCTCATCTACTTCTCCGCCATACAGTGAGAGCAAATCTTCAGCCTGTCCTCATCCATTTCTGGAATGAGACCCTTCTTTGCAAAGTGACTCATCCTTCTCTCACTCATGTGTCCGAGTCTTCGGTGCCATAAGTCCGAGGACTCCAAACTACTTGTAGCGTTTACCTCTCGACCTTAGCAAGGGCCCTGTAGCATATAAAGGCTAGAGATCTTCCTTCCTCGAGCAACCACTATAGACCCTTTCGTTAACTTGTATCCGCCGTCACAAAAGATACTACAGAAGCGCGCGTCATCAGGCCTTCCAGCTAAAATTGTATTCATCGGAATATCTAGGACATGTCGGACGTCCTTTAGAATTAGTTGGGCACCACTATTTGTGACAAGAGAGACATCTCTACGGCCAATGATATTGGACGTCTCCATGTTACCTATCTTCAATACTCCGGAAACGCTCGGAGTGTAATTTGTAAAGAGCTCCCTCTTAGAGGTGACGTGAATGGATGCTCCAGAATCTACCACCCAATTAGTCTTTTGCTCAGCCATGTTAATGAAATCATCAGTTTCACAAGCCAAAAGGAGATTAGCTCCTATAACCACAGAGACTAAGGACTCTTCCTCGCCACGTCCCTTTTCGCTTTTCTCTTTTCTAGTGTTTTTATGCTTCCATTTATAATAAAATCTTTTAATGTGACATTTCTTTCCACGGTGATGACATTCCATATTTTGATATCGAGACCATGACTTACTACGTCCTTTCACTCTGGACTTTGGTCCACGTCCTAGGCTCTTTCCTTAGATTCGGGTCACAAGGACCTTGGAGTGCTGAGAGGTCAACATTCCTCGAGACCGCCGTCTCATTTCTTCGTTTAACACGGCTCCTTTATCGATCTCTAGCGTCACAATGCCATCAGGAGCTGTGTTGGTAATGGTGATTCTCATTACCTCCCATGAGTCCGAGAGGGTTGCCAGGAGCTATAGTCCCAACACTTCATCTTCGAATTTAATCCCCATGCCGCCCAGACGGTCTACACAACCCTGGAACTCGTTTAAGTGATCAGCAACGGATGAGACGTCCTTGTACCGAATTTGCATCAACATCATCAAGTGGTAAATCTTGTTATTGCCGGTCTTGGAGGCGTACAGCTTCTCCAATTTTTCCCACAACGTCTTGGCATTCGTTTCGCTCTTAATGTGGTTGTACATGTTATTGTCTATGAACTGTCGCATGTAGCCACATACTTGCTTGCGCTCCAACACCCAATCCTTGTCCGATTTCGCCGACGACTTTTGTGTGGCGAACATTGGATTGTGCATAGATTTAACAAATAGCAAGTCGAACAACTAGCTTTGCCAGGTATCAAAGTTGGTACCGTTCAAACAAATCATTTTGCTCTCAATTTCCATAACAGCGTTCACCAAAGTCACTGTACAAAAAATCTGTCTCTAATACCACTTGTTGGTGCAAAAAGAAGGGCAATGACTGGTCGAACAGAGACCGTTTGAACACCAACGGATACAGGCACTCAAACAAAGAGGCAAGAAAAGAGAGTTAAAACAAAGTGAAAGAACACAACAAGATTTTACGTGAAAAACCCTTCTAAATGAGGAAAAAATCATGGGACTTCTGTCCGCCAAAGAATTCACTAAGAATAATGGTTGGTTACAAAGAATTGTTGGCTACATTTGCCCAAACAATTGTAAAAATAATGTATATTTCTCACTATCTCTCACTACAGCACTTAAGCACTCTCACTTTTTTGGCCGTCTATATCAATATGCACAAATATACATATATATATATAGTCAGGAGATCTATGGAGGTGCCAACCACCCTACTGGTAGGGTGGCTGGTACACGCCTCCTAGGCCTGTCACAGCAAGCGCACGCCTAGCCATAGATAGCGACAGGCTTGCCATCTAGATATGATATCTCATCAATTTTCCAACAGTGTAGGTCAACTGCCCATATGCAGTTGCAGACTATTATGTAGCAGGCTTATTTATAGACGGTCAACGTCTGCATCACAAGGTCCTCGTTCATGCTTTAAGTCCTTACCTCCAGGCATCTTTCAGACTCCACAGAAGGTTCTCGAATATGTCTAAAATGTCTGCGTTTATTTTCCCAAACAAGTCTGCGGACACATACCATATAGGGAGTGACCCCAACATACCGTACATCTTTTGGTAACCTTATAAAATTCATATTTAGTTAAAATTAGAAATTTTTAGAATTAGATAATATTGACTAAATTTAGGATGAATATGAAATCATTGTTGTCATTGATAGGAAAAAAGGGGTCACTACCCTCTCAATTAACTAATGTTTGAAACTTTAAAAATTAATTTAAATAAATCATGGAACTTTTTCTTAATTATTCCTTATGGGTCAAACAAATCTACTTCTTGCGTTAGGGTTTTACCTAGAACTAACGCCCCTCAAGAATGCAGACTACGTAATATTCACTAAAAAATTACTTCTCATTAGTGGGGAACCCCCGGCCCACGTCACAACTCACTCATTCTTTCTCAATTA
Source organism: Nepenthes gracilis (assembly GCA_033239525.1). Taxonomy (NCBI): domain Eukaryota; kingdom Viridiplantae; phylum Streptophyta; class Magnoliopsida; order Caryophyllales; family Nepenthaceae; genus Nepenthes; species Nepenthes gracilis. The sequence continues at coordinate 19,589,505 of BSYO01000014.1, read as the reverse complement.
AAGCCGCAAGACACGATGAGAGCACACACTATCAAGCATAAAAATTTTATGAGTGATTAAGTAAAAAAAATTTTCTCAACTAATAAAAAAATCAAAGGTTCTTACATCTAAAATTATCTCTAATACATTTGAGATCTGCTTATAAATAAACTCTCCTACTCAATATTATTTACAACATACGATAAATGCGAGGTGTGCTCACCACTAACCCCCAAACATATTGATTATATAATACAATATGTTTAAAATCCGAGTGATAATTCTAGGTATTAATAATTGGTTTGAAGTAATTGTGCTTAATTATTTAGATTTAAATGTGGGTCCCAATGGAGCCCTACGTTTTACACTGCCTAATGTTAGTGCATGAATGGTGTATGAGCTGCACTTATGTTGAGTTGCACAAAATCCTAAGCTTAATTTATCCATGATATGTGCATGTGATCAACTGTGGAAGAATTGGTAGCTTGATATGTAATAAAGAGCAAAAATGAATAGTTTAGGTAGCATTTTTCATACCTAACGTGCATGTGCAGGGAACATGTGCGTAGGTTTAGTAGAGTTTTACACCTAACACAAGTTTGATAGGTATACATATACTAATTGTTAGGGTCATTTTTATAATTGACATATTTCGTGACCATATATAATCTTGTATTGATGTTGGGTTATATTTCGTCGAAATGTTGCATCAACATATTTATGTAACTATCCGTTCTGGCTTCTAGGAACACCACGCCTGACGTCAGCTCTCCACCTGCTCAAGCACAAAATCCTGAAACATTGCGCTCGCCGTGAGCTCTCCACCCGCTCGAGCCCAAAATCCTGAAGCCCTGCACTCGCCGTGAGCTCACCACGAGCTCGAGTGCAAAATCCTGAAACACCCTACTTACGGCTTGCCTCCTTTTAGCTCGAGCACACGTAGGGTTGCTCACGAAACTCTCTGTGCACCAGCCAAGCGCTCAAGCGCCGCAACAATGGGTAGAATTTTTAAACCCGTTTTTCGAGCCCTCTATAAATATGCACCTTATTTCATTTGCCCTAAATTTTTAATTGAGCATTGTGGAGCGCACCTTTTTGAGAGAAATAGTTATTTCATTCCATTTAATCGATGATTCTCGCTCCAATTGAGAAAACTAATCTTTCATCATTATGCTTCAGGTGCTAACAAGTTTTCTTACCACCCTTTCTTTTTTATTCATCACTTCTATCCTTCTACCTTCATTGGTGATATCGGTACGTTGAAGAATGAGATTCGGTCGTGTTTGACAATTCAAATGGCTCGAGAGGTAAGATTGACGTGAAAACCGGAAGGCGTCCGGTTCCGTTGCCGTGGACAAATACAATGAATTCCTTGATAGGAATCACAATATGAAAATAAGTCAGCTAAGTTAGCGCGTCGTTATCACTCGATCTGTAAGTTGATTTTCATAATATATTTCTTCTTTGGCCGCTGAAGCTCGGAGGATTTTTCTTGATTATTATGGGTATCGAATTTTTCCTTCTTACCAAAAAGATTGTCTTTTATTATTATTATTATTTTATTTTTATACTTGTATTGCTAGTATCATTTGGGTACAAATATTCTTTACGTGCATTGAATATTTGATTTTGTATCACTTCCACTAATCCTGCACGGGGTCAAAATATTGTTGTAAAATTTGGGATGAAAACATCTTTTTTAATTGGTATAAGAGACTTACCCTAATCCATGACCCCCGATCCAGATGTATATGAGTGGATCGCTCTCTGTACCTCCTTTCTTTGATTGGAGTAACTATACCTATTGAAAGGTTCGGATAAGAGCCTTCCTCAAGCCGATGGATGAGCGCGTGTGGGCTAGTACCCAAACTGGGTGGTTTCCACTCAAAAGTGATGAACCAAAAATTCTGTCTTTGTGGTCAAAAGAAGAACTTAATACATGTAATTGGAATAGTAAGGGATTACAAGCTATCTTTATGGCCGTTTTTCTCAAAGAATTTAATTGCATTTCTATGTGTGAGATATCAAAAAAAGCTTGGGACATTCTCGAGATTACCTACGAAGGCACTACATTGGTTAAAAATTTAAAAGTGTAAATACTAACTACAAGATTTGAAGAAATTCGTACGAAAAATGATGAAACGTTCGATAAATTCTATACTCAATTAAACGATATTGTGAACTCCACATTTAGTTTAGGAGAATGAATTCTTAAAAATAGAATTGTTAGAAAAGTCCTTAAATCATTCCCTGAACGATTTAGACCTAAAGTCACCGCAATCAAGGAAAGTAAAGATCTTGATAAAATAAAGATTGAAAAACTTGTAGCATCTCTTTAAATTTATAAGCACACACTTTCACGGTCAATGAAGCAAAAATCAATTGCTCTAAAATCAAGTAGGGAAGAGAGAAACCGAGACTCCGATGAAGAATCGTATAGCGATGATGATTTTTCCTTATTTGTTAAGAATTTTAAAAAATTATTGAAGAAAAATAAATCTTTATTAGACAAACCAAATATGGATTTAAAATGATCACCTAAATTTGAGAAGAAAAACCGACGTGAAATTAAGGATTTCAAATCGAAAAATATCCAAGGAATTTAATGCCACGAGTGTAAAGGTTTTGGCCATGATCGTGTTGAATGTCCAAATTTTAAATGCCAACAATGTCAAGTCTTGAAAGTTAGTGCAACACTAAGTGATGAAGAAGACACAGACAACGAAAGATACATTGAGGATGGCCATGTTAAGTATATGACATTTATGACCTTAATGTGTGAAAATAATGAACATTCAAAAGAAACTCTTAAGCAATCCGATGACTCTGAGATCGAGTCAGAAACTGAATTTTCTGACCTTCAGGATGCTTATGACAGATTGTTTAAGGAATACTTACAAATCTAAAAAATTAATGTGTTGTTAAAGTATAAGCTGACAAAACTTAAAAAAGACAAATTAGTTCTTAAATCTGAACTAGATACAAAAAATCAAGAAGTTAAAAAGTTAACTAACTCATTTATCGAAAAGATCAAGGTACTTGAATCTAATCTCAATGCTGCTCGTAATGATATGAAACAATTTTAAAATTGGGCCAAGCAATTGGATCATATGCTCGGTTAAGGAAAATTCAGAGGAAATAAAATTGGGCTGGGTTACTCCGAAAAAGCCTTAAAAGCTCATATTATTCCAAAAACTGTATTTGTCCAAGCTACTTTGATTCTAAGACAAAGTAGCGTAACATCTTCCTGTAGTGATCAACCGTCAAGAGTTTCTCCTCAAGTTCATACTAATTTTCAACGTTTAAAAAGTAGGAAAAACCTTAATGTTAATCTCTCATGGAAGCTATGGTACAAATTTGATGTTAATACTTTATTTGTTCCAATGTGTCATGGGTGCGGCACCACTTATTATATTCGTCTCTATTGCCATGTAACGTCTTTTCGAAATAATTTTCAGCAAAATCCAACGATAGTACTAGCCTTCTAAAAGATCAAGTGACATATTTAACCAAAACTATAAAATGTGGTAAGAGAATGTGGATCAAGAAGAGTGAACTCTATTATCCTTTGGTTATTCGTGACAAAAAGGGGGAGTAGATTTCTATTCTTCCAAGAGATTATTCTTCGGGGAGATTTCTCCTATTAAGGGGAGTTAGGAAAATTGTCTTTTCAAAAGGGGAGACCATTTTTGCTATTTGGATAGAGAGAGACCATATGCTTGTTATTTTTTATAGGGGAAGACGGTATTATTGTTAGGAGGAGATATTCTCTTTTTTGTGAGGGGCAGTGTTGTGATGCTTGTATTGCTTTTACTGATTTTATATCTTATACTGCCTTACCTTCATTCATTTTGATGATACATGTTGTCTTCTTTTTCTATTACTATAGTCATATTATATCATTCTGTATTATACCAGTTTGTACTAACTATATTTGACCAGACAACACAGTTATAGTATCAGCGCAGCAATCACAGCATCAACACAGCAGTGTTAGTGTAGATTTTCATATTTACTTGTTGTATTATTTTTATATCTCACTAGGTGTAGATTTTTATATACACGGGTTCTATTTCGGTGGTGTCTGAACCTGTGCTTCACTTATATTTTTTTACTTTATATGTTTTGTCACAGAATTGCCAAAGGGAGAGATTGTTATGGTCATTTTTGTAATTGACATATTCCGTGACCACATATAATCTTGTATTGATATCGGGTTAAATTTCGTTGAAGTGCTGTATCAAAATATTTTCGTAACTATCCGTTCTGACTTCTAGGAATACCGCGCTTGACGTGAGCTCTCCATCCGCTCGAGCCCAAGATCCCGAGCCTTGCGCTCGCCACGAGCTCGCCATGAGCTCGAGCGTAAAATCTTGAAACACCCCGCTCGTTGATTTCTTCCTTCTCGCTCGAGCGCCGCGACAATGTACAGAATTTTTGAGCCCTCCATAAATATGCACCTTATTTCATTTACCCTAACTTTTTGATTGAGTATTGTGGAGTGCACCTCTTTGAGAAAAATAGTTCTTTCAGTCCATTTAATCAGTGATTCTCGCTACAATTGAGAAAACTGATCTTTCATCATTATGCTTCATGTGCTAACAAGTTTTCTCATCACCCTTTCTTTTCGATTCATCACTTCTACCCTTCTATCTTCATTGGTGACGTCGGTACATTGAAGAAGGGGATTCGGTCTTGTTTGGCAATTCAAGTGGCTCGGGAGGTAAGATTGACATGAATACTGGAATGCGTCCGATTCCATTGCCGTGGGTAAATCCAAAGAATTCCTTGATAGGGATCACAAGATGGGAGTAAATCGGCTAGGTTAGTATGTCGTTACCACCCAATCTGTAAGTTGATTTTCATAGTGCATTTCTTCTCTGACCGTTGAAACCTAAAAGGTTTTTCTCGATTATTATGGGTATCGAGTTTTTCCTTTGTGATCAAAAAGATTGTCTTTTATTATTATTGTTTTATTTTTATATTCATATTACTCATATCATTTAGATATAAATATTCTTTACGTGTATTAAATATTTGATTTTATATCGCTTCCGCTAATCCTGCACGGGGTTGAAACAATATTGTATAATTTGGGACAAAAACGTCTTTTTCACTAACCTTTTAGACCATTAGTACCTAATGGGAGCATGATTAGTGAAGGTGCACCAGTATACTTATAAATGAGATTTTTTTTCCTACTCTTATGTCATTTCTACAAACTTTTCTAAGAAAATGAGAGAGAAAAGGAAATAAGAGAAAGAATGAGAGGAATGACAAAAATATTTTGAGTTTCTTACACTACCGAATAAGGTAAATGAATTAAAAGATGATAATCTTTGTTTTATTGCTAAAATTTCAGCAATTTATCTCTATGGTAAATTAAAATGTGAGATTCATGCTTCTAAAGTTCATACCTGTGTCTTTATGAGTTCCTTTTGTTTTTTGTTTGCTTGAATAGCCTTTCATTTTCCCTTTTTTGAAATTTTGAAATCACTTTCCCCAAGCTTGTCATATTTGTCCTAAAATTTTAAAATTGTTGAAAAAAATTCTTTGTATGTTCAATTTATACAAGAGCTTTGAAAAATGGCAAGAATAAAGTTTTAGTCAAATTGTTTATTTCCAAATTTTTGAAAATATATTTACTTTGTTGGTTTTTTTTTAGTAAACAATAATTTTAAGATTGAAAAAATATAACATGAAATATCCGTTTATATATATAGAAAGTGACAGTTAAGTATATAATATCTATAGGTTAGAAATGTGTATAGGTTAGAAATTTGGTATTTGGCCTTATCTGTAAACACTCCAACCATAGTTTTAAATAATAACTTATGACCTTATGTATAAGGTAAAATATTTAAACCGACCTTTTATATTTTGGCTTTGCCAATGAGGTTTATCACTGATCATTAGTTTTAAGTTTTGCATATTTACATAGGTTATCTTTTATCTAGTGTGCTGTATTTTCTATGACTTTTTATATGATTGTATGTACGTTGATGTTCAGTTGATTTGTAGCATATAATTGATGATTAAGTGGGTACAAGAAATTTGTGGTTAGATGAATGAAATATGATTGTATATTAGGATGAATATACATATATTATGTTTAGAATTGTTAATGAATTTTCATGTAGCATTATGATACAATTTTAAGGTGTTAGTTATTATTACATCTGTTTGTAAATGAATCAAATAGTGATAATACGAGCATACAAACCCTAACTTTGAATAATAAGATAATAATTGAGACAAATCCAGTGGGTAATACTTTCTTGTTAAGTGTTAAAATAATATGTCCAAAGATACCGGAGAATGAAGAACACATCAAACCTTTGATAGATGCCCAAAACTTTCCTCTTTGTGTGTGTGTGTGTGTATTTGGCAACTAATGTATATTAAAATGGCTCACCTATTAACCAAAAAATTAGAACATCATATTAATATCCACTTATGATTTGAGCATATATCATAGCAATCTCATGTGGAATCAATCTAGAAGTCAGATGCTCATGCCCTGTGACCCACTATAATATCAATGGCAAGCCAAAGTATACTGTCCAATCCTCGATCCAAGTTCTTAGTTTTTTTATTTTTTTAGAAAATTCTTCTTTTAAACACATAATTCTTTATTCCTACTCTGTTGGATAATGTTTCATAAGTCAATCAGTTCTTCATCCTTTATTCCAGAGCACAGTTCGCCAGTTTATTATTTAATTGTAGAATATCCCTTCTTGGTTCTTTTTTCATAAAAGTTATTCGAATTCATATTTTCACACTCTTAGTGAGCTTGATTCCTCACGTGATTATAGTTCATGCATAATTCTTCTTTGAAACTTGAGGGATTTAAGAATTCATTTTCATTTTATGCCAAATAGGATTATGAGGCTTCCGATCAATAAGTTCTCTTGCTACTAGTTCATGTCATGGTTTCGGAGCATATTAAATTACAAATTCATAATATATACATATATTATGATTAATTCGGATAAGGCCTAAAGGGGGTGTGGGTTACGGTTTCGGGAGCATAAAACTATATGAAACTACCAATTTGGACATAAGATTCACATATATACATGAAAATGAGAGAGAAGATTATAAGTGCACTTACCTAAACCTTATACCCTGCAGAGCGAAAGAAATGACGGTCCAAAACACCTGAAAGACATGTTTCTCTCTCCTACCGCGCTCCCAGCACCGCTCGACTTCGCGCACGCCGCCTCCGGTCACCGTTGACCACTCACGCACCGCCGCTGCCACTGACGCCTCTTTTAGTGTAACCTCACTAGTGTCGACGACGCCCCTGCCACCCCCTTGTGGCCACTGCCCTTCCCTCGGAGAGCTTCTTTCTCTTCACCACGTACACAGCCGTCGTTCCAGCCCCCTCTCTGCACCACCAACCACAGTGGGCACCACCACCACGCCGCTTGCCACTTCTCGCGCCAAACTCGTCTGCACCGTTCTCTTTGTGCAGCCCTCATTGCACGTTGTCACCGACCACCAGCGCATGGCCTCCTCTGTGTGCTGCCGTCGTCGATGACCTATCCACATAGCACCGCTCTCGATGCACGTCGCCGCCGTTTCTCTCTTCCATTTCTTTCAATTAACCCGATTCCTCCCAAAATCGATACATGCAACCCCAAAATCAACATTCACAAAGAGAATGTAATGATTTATTTACCTTGATTTCACCCAATTCCTTCGGCAACGGCTGCGACAACGACGGCCCCTGTTTCAGCCCTCACGATTCCTCCTTTCTTTCACACCACGGCATATATTGGTGAGTGAGCTTCGACAAGCTTCCATTTCCAGCGCCAATTTGCTCCAGCGACGGCGGCCGGTGGCCTCCCGTGCCACCTTCTTCCCCGCAAACCCTCCTCTCTCTCTCCTCTTTCTCTCTCCCCAATTCCCCTTTCCGGTTTTCTTTCATTTTCGTATATATTATTATTATATATTTTTTCTTTTTATATTTCTTTTATTTTAAAATGTAAATCGGTACCCGAACAATAGCATGGGTATGCTCGAGGCACCACTTTATAATTCCGATCATTCATCAAAATCTTATAATATTTAATTAATCTTCACCACGCCCATATTACCCAATCATAACAATAATAAGTAATCCTAACTAATTCGGATGAAAATTCAGAATATTACAAATATGCCCAAAGATAACAGAGAATGAAGAACAAATTAAACCGCTGATAGATGCCCAAAGTTTTTCTCTTTCTGTGTGTGTGTGTGTGTGTTTTTGGCAATTAATGTTTATTAAATGGCTCACCTATTAACCTAAAAGTTAGAACATCATATTTATATCCACTTGCAGTTTGAGCACATATCATAGTGACCTTATGTGGAATCAATCTAGAAGTCAAATGTTCACGCCCCATGACCCATAGCTCCCTCGCACAACTCTGGAATGTTTTTCTTGAGCAAAACCTCACATGAACTTCGAGCAACTTGCCCTGATGACCTTTTAAGGTTGCTCACCACTCCGGTGACCAAACATTATCTCTTGCCCACTACAAACTTTCCCAAATAGAGATACACACATTGGATGTATGAGCTTGAGAGAACACGATCTTTTTGATGTAAGGGCATCTCATAATTCACTACAAAATAATAATAATAATAATAATAATAATAATAATAATAGTTTTTAGTAATAAAAAATTAGCGATAAATATATTTTTATCACTATTAATATTCAAGATATAAAATTTAATGATAAAAGTATAATTTTGTCACTAAAATTTTAAAATTAAATGAATATAAATTTTTTAAAAAAATAAAATAATTAATACTAAATAATAAAAATAAGAGTATCAAAAATACATTGTTACTAATTATAAAAAATACATCCTAATCTTAAAATTTTTTTAAAAAAATTTATAAATTATTTATTAAATTATTATTTTTAAAAATTATATCTTTCAATAAATTACAAATAATTTATAAATTATTTATTAAATATTTATAAATTAAATATTTATAAAAACGTATATTTGAAGCACTCATTACCTCAAGCCCCTCTCTCTCTCGCGTGCGCTTCTTCCTATCCTAAACTCGAGCAGAGGGCTAAAAACGAATCTCACATTTTTAAATCTCGCACGTTCAACTTATTGTTTTCATTTGCAATTAACAAATTTTTTCATTATCTCATAGCAAATCAGTTGTATTAATTCATGGTGTTTCATTTCAAGTTGCTTGGCAAACAAATGTTTGAGGTATATATTTTCATGTTCAGTCTTGTATTGCACATGTTGCTCTAAAATATAGACGTATTTTTGCTTCTAATTTGTACTATGTAGATTTACTTTGAAATCGTATTCTTAAAATCTGAGAATATGTCTACACTTCCTCTATATGTGAGATTAGTTCTTGTACATTTTTTCTATATCTATACAGTGAACATAAGAACTGATTAGTATTTTTTTATTTTTTATGTTGATAAAAAATGTTGATATATTTTTGCTTATGATTTGCATTGTACAGCTTCGAAATACTATTCCTAAAATTTAAGGATATTATTTACGGTGTCTCTAGTTTTGTGAGATCGAAATTACTCGTTATTTGTATAGATATTTTGGATATATAACAGCTTTCTTACTTTTAATACTTTTGTGTATTATATTAAATTATAACACTCAGAGGCAGAACATATGAGTTACATCTTCTACATTCTCTAATCTTCGTATGCAAGGAGGAGGAGATATAAAATTGGAGGACTAGGATCGAATATGGTAGAAAATGTTAAACCACCATCGACAAAACCTTGAACCGTTCTATTGTCGTGTATCCATTTATCTTCCTTATTTGAGATCTTATTCCCATTTATAGCACACTCATCAATCAGTCATGATGTCAGGGATTCAGAGTTATGAAAGTTACAAATTAGGTTGGGGTAATGAACTTGGATCAATTTATATTTCTTTATTTTTTCAAACATTCAGATATCAATTTCAACTGCGAAGAAAGAGAAAGGACGAGAGAGATGGTGACGATGGAGAGCTTGATAGGGCTTGTCAATGGAATTCAAAGAGCTTGTACCGTTGTCGGTGACTATGGAGGGAGCGAGTGCGACAACGTCTTTTCTTCTCTCTGGGAAGCCCTCCCCTCCGTCGCTGTCGGCGGCGGCCAGATAAGTGCTTTTCTTTTCTTACCTTGATTTGAATATTCTTTTTTAGGTGAACTAATAACAGCTAAGTAGTTGAAATTTTTTGTGGTTGATTGTTTGCAGAGTTCTGAAAAGTCTTCAATTCGTGAGAGTATAGTTGGTCGTGACTTTCTTCCTAGAGGATCTTGTTAGTGTTTTTAATTTGATGATTTTGTATTTGTTTGCTAATTGGTGATTTAGCTTTTCATTTTGGGAGTGTTTTTGTATGGTCTTGGAATTATTTGCCCGAATTGTTACCAAGTGCCCGTTGGTTTTGCAATTGCACAAAACCGAGGATGGATGCAGGAGTATGCTGAGTTTCTTCACTTGCAAAAGCGTCATTCTATAGATTTTTGTGAGTGAATTGTTAATTATGTTTGGAAATGGTTTTCTTACTGATTACTCAGATGATTAGTAATGAATTTGCTTCCATGTTATGCTTTCGTGTTTCTTAGATCTGCTATGTAGCGTGTTCTGGTTTGTTCTTGGAAGTATTAGCATTGAAATTTATATATTATAGGCTGGGAGTTGTAAACTAGTCAGTGATCAATATGTACCGGACGAATTTGAATGGCATTTATTCTTCACCCCATGAAATAGAGGTTTGTTTCGTGCACTTCAGTGTGGTGCCAAGCAAACTGATTGGTTTAGTGCAAGAAACAAGAGATAGAGTGTGGAATACACTCTTGGAGGTGAGAGATGCTTTCCTTCATGCTTCTGATGGATCCAGTGATCAAGTTATAAAATAGGGGTCTTCTCAATCAAGTGCTTATGAAGCTCATAGAACTGGCAAGAGGGCAAGCTGAGGAAGTTCCTTGTTCTCACTGGCATGGGGGTCTGGTATTGTACCTAAAACCTCAGGAATCACTTTGCTTGCTGTTCACAACCGACTCAAGATTATTAAAATCGGGACTCATGCGATGATGTATTTTGTTATGTGGAAAGCCAAGAAGTTAAAAACCATTTGCTCTTTTGTTGTGACCATTAAACTGAGAAATAGTGTGATTGAGATCCAACACAAGAGAATGGGTTACTGTCATACAGTGGCTGGATAAAGTATTTTAAAGGCAGTTCTAGGAAGGCGAGAATCACATAGGTCATGTTTGCTGCTGCTATTTGCTCTATTTGACTTAAATGGAATAAGAGGATGTTTGATACTATCTCTAGCACTACTACTCAGCTTATTGCCAGCATCAAGAATGTGATGCAATGCAACTTAACAATCGATGTTTGCCTTGTCTTTGATCCTTATAGTTGTAATCCGGTTTTGTGAGTTACATGTCTGACCCACCTTGGCCCCTATCCACTACCCAGGGGGAACTGTGGGGGAAATATTTGGCTTCTACAGGGACTTGGGCATTCCAAGACTGGTTTATATAGATTGCAAAGTTAAATCTTCACCCAAAAAGGAGAAAATGATAACGGGTTTCAGCACTTAATCATGATCACAGGGGGAATATCAGATAACCCATCTTAGTAAAAGAGGGAGATGGTTCTTTTGTGGTTAATTGATCATATATGAATAACGATTCACAAGTGTGTATTATGGTGATGGTGAAGACGATATATTCCATATCTATGAGAACTTTCTCTGGTCTACCTTCATCTGTCCCTCAATATTCATATTGCACATGAACAATTAGCTCAGACTTTTGAGGCAAAACATGATTAAAGAAAAACTCAAATTGGATTCACAAAATCTAAATAAACTGAATACAAAAAATCCTACTTACAGACTAGACAGTCTTGAGACTCTTGTCTTTACAGAATATGAAATTGTTATCCCAAACAGTTTTTCAATTCTCGATTAATATTACAGAAATTATTCTAAAATAATCCAAATCACATGGTGCATTTGGATCATCTGTTGTAAGGTCGAAATTTATCTTTGCTTCACTTCCCATAGATGAGATTGTTCTGCAGTTATTTATAAGGGCAGGTTGGCTATCCTTTGGATTTTTATATTTGGTAGACAAAATAAAATATTTGCCATACTACATTAGGCATGAGCTGCAGGATATGCCTTGTTTTGTTATAACAAAGTAGGCATGGATGGATTACATGGATATTTTGTTGAGGTTACTCCCGTGTGGGATGAGCAAACAGTAGAAGTCGGTCTACGGAGGTTGACCGGTTGAAAGGAATTCTGGTCAACGAGGAAGCATTCGTATGGAAATGGCTGGTCAACATGTTGACCGGCTAATTATGCATTACTGCCAATTATGGAGTCTGGTCAACATGCTATTGACCAGTTGATGGTCTGCGGACTTATACTCTGAGCGTCCGAGGACTCTGCGCTGTGATTAAGCCCGAGGACTCTGATAAAGGGATGATGCATGCTTGTCACTTGCACTGAAATAGCGATAGAAGGACGATCAGTCGGTCAATGGAATGTTGATCGGCTAAGAGAAGAAAGTGGTCAACGGGAAGGTTGACCGGCTGAGGACAGACATCTAAACAGCTGTCTTCTGCAAAAGTATGTCGTTAACTTTCTTGATTTGGTAGCTGGTTTTAGGAATGAAGACGTCATTTCTGGGAAGATGACAAGCCGACTTGTAGATGAATGCATGCGCTGTCAGCTGTAGAACCGAGCGTGCACAAATTGTTACAGAATATGGCCAACTGTGCACGTAACCATCATGTTGAGTAGGTGATTGTTCGATTAGCGTGAATATGTATATATATTGAACTTAAAAAAATAATGAGAGAAAGGGAGAGGAGTGAAAGTGTGTGAAGAAAGAGAAGAGTAGTGAGTGAAAATAAAGTGTGAATTTCTTTGTATTCTCGTGCTCTATTCTTCAATTTTCGTCTTAAGAGCTTTTGTAGCTGTGTGGATTTTGTAACCGACCTCATATAGTGAAATTTATTTGTGAACTAAGTGTCCCGTGGTTTTTTTAAGAAGGGTTTTCCACGTAAAAATTTTGATGTACTCTTCTTTTTCCTTATTCCTCTTTCTTGCAGTGTGTAGTCCTAGTTGCGGTCTGACGCCATTTTTTCTAACATATTTGTGATTGCTTTCATGTTGTAGGATGAGGCCCTTTTTTTCTATTTTACAGTTTTTGGTTGGGAACGCTGCAATAAAATCCTGACGATTTGTGTTCTATGATTGGAAGTTTCGCTTGTGCTGGTTGAGTAATATCCTTGCTTTGCAATTTGTAAAGCTCTCATTAATTTTGCCCCCTATTTAGGTTGCAGTTTAAATAACACAAAACTAATGGTCCAATGATGAGCGTAATTGTTCTGATATTTTCTCATTGAGCTAGACTGCTAGCATCTTTTCAAAAAAAATTTATAAATGATTTTATATGTTCTTTATTTCTCCAGTAAAGCTGATTGCTGATTTTACTGAAAAAGGAGTCATAATTGGTGGCTTCAATGATGAGCATCTCTATTTATTGGTGAAGGCCATTTATTGGTATTGCCATATTGATATTTGTATCATAGGCAAGATGACATATCTGTTGGAAAGAGCGGTTTGATTGAAGTTAGTCGGTAGCAGTAGGGCAAGAGGTAAGTCTAGGAAATCTTGACCAATTTGAAGAAATTGCCTAGCTTTGATCATGTTAGGTTATGGGTCATTCCCGTATGGTCCCATACCCACTTGGCGTGGCGGATGAAGGTAAATATTCTCACCGCATGATGAAGACTCGAGTTGTGCCTGACAGGCACTCGAGACGCACTTTCCAGTAGCATTGCGCTCGATACTCGCCTGAATTGTACTCGAGCCAAAATTCCAGAACCGGTGCACTCGATCCGTGCCCAAATGGCGCTGGAGCGTGACATGTGCCCGATGCACGCTTGACGGGCCCTTGAGCGCGTGCCTATTTTTATAAAATACGCACTTTGCGTTTTATGGTTTGGAAGTCAATTTTTGAGCGTCGTTTCAGAGAGAAAAAAGAAGAGAAAGAGAGAGGAGAATGAGAAGAGGAAGATTTGAGCCTTCGATTGGGTTTTGAATCAAGTTCCAGTCTCCGCCAATCACACGTATGAAGTTTTTGCTGCTGAGAAGAACATCTGTCGGATTTTATCTCTATTTTTACACTTTATATTTCTTGTACGGGCTGTGTGAAGTAAGGGGTTATGACTCTTGAGATTTGTGGTTTGTATAACTAATAAACTGTTGTTAGTAAAAAATTTCAGACTCCGTGTCCCGTGATTTTTCTCCCTCGTTTAATAGGGAGTTTTTCATATAAAAATCGTGTATTTATTATTTATGATTGATTGTTGTGTGCTTGTCATTATTCATTTCGTATTTCTTCATGGTTCAAATACGTAATCTATTTCTAACAAGTGATATCAGAGATTTGGTTCTTGTTGGGTGTTGTGACTTGTTTGAATCGATGGAGGTTGAAAATAAGATAATTTATTTAAATGGCACGAATTATGATATTTGGTACAACAAGATGAAGGACTTGTTATTTGTGAAATCGTTGCACCATCTAGTATTTGCTACGCAAAAATTGGAATCGAAGTCCGAGGAGGAATGAGCATTTGAGTATGAACAAGTCTGTGGTTATATTAGGCAACTTGTGGATGACAATGTATATAAACACATCCGGAATGAGACACATGTAAGAAACTTGTGGCAAAAACTTGAAACATTTTATGCCTTGAAGACTGGTAACAATAAATTGTTTCACTTGATAAAGTTAATGTAAGTGAGGTACAATGAGGGCTCGTCTGTCACCGATCATTTAAATGAGTTTTAAGGATGTGTTGATCAATTGAGTGGCATGAGTATAAAATTTAATGATGAACTGCTGAGTTTGTGGCTTCTGACTACCTTACCGGACTCTTAGGAGGTGATAAGGATTACTGTCGCCAATACAACTCCCAATGGCATGGTAATCCTTGAGATAGCAAAGGGAGCGGTATTGAATGAAGAGATGAGACATCGATTATAGGGGTCTTCTTCTACGTACTCCAAAGTATTAGTCTCTGAGTCACGGGGAAGAAATAAAGGGCGTAGCCCTAAACCTGGAGAGAAGGGCCGAAACAAAACTAGATCGAGGTATCAGAACCTCGAGTACTATTACTGTGGAAAGAAGAGACATATCAAGAATAACTTTTACAAGTGGAAGCGAGAAAATATAGAGAGTAATGAAAAGAAGGCAGACAAGACTCTAGATGAAGAAAGAGCTACTATTGTTACCGGGAGTGATCTTTGACAGGTGTGTTAGGAGGATGAGGTGATCAATCTGGCTGATCTTGAGAAAAATTGGGCGGTGGATAGTGGTGCTTCACTTTACATCACGTCACGGAGGGAGTTCTTCACATTATATACTCTTGGCAATTTTAAAGTGTTGAAAATGGACAATGAAGGTACATCCTGAATTGCTGGCTATGGTGATGTGTGTCTTACTATGAATAATGGAACCAAGTTGCTATTGAGGGATGTTAGACACGTCTCAAATATTCAGATAAATCTAATTTCGGCGGGCAAGTTTGATGATGAAGATTTTTTTAGTACATTCTACGAAGGAGCATGAAAGTTGACTAGAGGGTCTCTAGTTGTAGCTCGGGATAGAAATGTTTTCAGCTTGTATGTGTTGCAAGCCTCGATTGCAGCGGCAGATGTGCATATTGCTAGAGATGATGGGCCTTCAGATTTGTGACATCGACGGTTGAGTCACATGGGTGAGAAGAGCTTGAACTGTTTAGTCAAGAAGAATTGTCTTCAGGGTGTAAAAACAGCCTAGTTGAATACTTGTCCTCATTGCATGGCAGGAAAGCAATGACGGATTTCATTCAATGTTAATTCATCCACAAGGAAGACTGATCTCTTTGAATTGATCCACACCGATATATGTGATCCATTTAAGGTAAAGTCTCTTGAAGGAGCTCTTTACTTTAGCACGTTCATTGATGACTATTTTTAAAAATTGTGGATGTATCCGCTGAAATCGAATGATCTAGCTCTTATGTTCTTCAAACATTTTCATGAATTGGTTGAGAGGCAAACAGGGAAGAAATTGAAATATATTCAAAGTGATAATGGTGGGGAGTACATCGGAGCTTTTGATGAGTATTGTCGATCTCATGGAATTCGCCATCAGAAAACTCTACCGAAGACACCGCAACTAAATGGGGTGGTCGAACGGATGAATCAGACTTTGATGGAGAAGGTCTAATGTGTGCTTTCAAAGGCGAAGCTCCCTGATTCATTTTGGGGGAAAGCCTTGAGGGCTATGGCTCATGTCGTCAATTTGTCACCGCACGGTATCTTGAAAGGAGAAGTGCCTGAAAAGATATGGATCGGGAAAAAAGTATCCTACGATCGCTTGCGGGTATTTGGATGCAAGGTCTTTGTTCACGTTCCTAAAGATGAAAGGACCAAGCTGGAGTCAAAGACCAGACAGTGCATATTTTTCGGTTACGGGGAAGATGAGTTTGGATATCGATTGTATGATCCGATTGAGAAGAAGCTAGTTCGATATAGGGATGTCGTGTTTATTGAGAATGAGACTATAGAGGATATTGGAAAAGGTGTAAATATTGCTTCCAAAAATGATGATAGTCGGGCATGTGAATCAAATCTCACGCCGGCACCTGTCCGTCATCAGAGTGAAAATCAAGGTAATGCTGAAGAGGAAGAAGATAATGAGACTACAATGCCCGATAGAGATGAGGATGAGGCTGTTATTCTTAATACTGCTGAGCCTATTGGGACTATTCCACTCCGACGATCCACGAGAGATCGAAGACCCTATTCGCCTGTCTCGGTCAAGGAGTATATGTTACTTACTGACGGAGGAGAGCCCGAATATTTTGAGGAAGTGATGGAGGACAAACACAAGGCAGAGTGGATGGAAGCTATGCGATATGAGATGTCGTCGCTGCATGAAAATCAGACGTTTGAGTTGACAAAGTTACCAAAAGGAAGACGAGCGTTGAAGAACAAGTGGGTTTTCAAATTGAAGACAGATAAAAACAGCTCACAACTGAAATACAAAGTAAGATTGGTTGTGAATGGCTTCAATCAATAGAAGGGTATTGACTTTAACGAGATCTTTGCTTCAATGGTAAAGATGTCTTTTATTCAGGTGGTGCTTGGGTTGGCTGCTGTTCTTGACCTGGAAGTAGAACAGATGGATATGCGGACCGCATTTTTTTACGGTGATTTTGAGGAGGAATTTACATAGAGCAGCCGGATGGATTCTTGGTCAAGGGGAAGGAGCAATTAGTGTGTCATCTAAAGAAAAGTCTATATGAATTGAAACAAGCACCAAAGCAATGGTACAAGAAGTTCGAGTCTGTCATAGTAGGTTAGGGCTATCAGAAGACGACCTCGGATTATTATGTCTTTGTTCAAACATTTTTTGATGATGATTTTATTGTTCTCTTATTCTATGTGGATGATATGCTAATAGTTGGGCGTAATGCCTCTTGGATAACGGAGTTAAAGCGACAGCTTGGGAAGTCCTTTGCCATGAAATATTTGGGACCGGCAAAACAAATTCTGGGAATTAGAATTTTTTATGACCACAAAGGGCAGAAGTTATGGATGTCGCAAGAGAGATATGTAGAGAAAGTATTTCAACGTTTCAATATGGAAAAGTCAAAATCGGTGAGCACTCCGTTAGCCAATCACTTCAAGTTGAGCAATCGGTAATGCCCTTCTACAGAAGATGAAAAAGCATATATGAAAGGCATTCCCTATTCTTCAATTATGGGTAGCCTAATGTATGCCATGATGTGTACGAGAACAGATATAGTTTATGTTGTTGGTGCTGTTAGTCGATTCTTGTCAAATCCTAGTAAGGAGCATTGGTCCGCGGTAAAATAGATTCTAAAGTATCTCCCAGGAACTTCTAAACTGTGTTTGTGCTTTGGAAGCAACATGTCACTTCTGGTTGGGTATACTGATGCAGATATGGCGGGTGATGTTGACTCACGGAAGTCTACTTTGGGATATTTAGTCATGTTCGCAGGAGGAGCCGTTTCCTGGCAATTGAAATTGCAGAGGTGTATTACTTTCTCCACTACTGAAGCGGAGTTCATTGCTATAACAGAGGCAAGTAAGGAGATGCTATAGATGAAGAAATTCATTCGGAAACTTGGTCCCAAGCAGGAGCGATATGTATTGCTTTGTGATAATCAAAGTGTGATTTACCTTTGCAAGAACTCATCATTTCATTCCAAATCAAAGCATATTGATATAAGGTATCACTGAGTACGAAATGTCATTGACACGGGGTTGTTGGTGCTGAAAAAGGTCGGGACCGAGGAGAATAGATTGGATATGATGATCAAAGCATTACAAAAAGGAAAGTTTGAAACTTGCTGTTCTATTGTCGGGATAATGATTAATGGCCCCATACGGTCGTGAGGGAAAGTTTGTTTGGTTATGGGTTACTTCCGTGTAGGCCCATATCCACCTAGCGTGGCGGATGGAGGCAAACATTCTCACCGCATGATGAAGACTCGAGTTGCACTTTCCAGTAGCATTGCACTTGATACTCGCCTGAATTGCGCTCGAACCAAAATTCCAGAACTGGTGCGCACATCTGTGCCCGAATAGCGCTCGAGCGCGATGTGTGCCTGATGCCCACTCGACGGGCACTTGAGCGCGCGCCTGTTTTTATGAAACGCGCACTTTGCATTTTAGGGTTTGGAAGTCGGTCTTTGAGCACCGTTTCAGAGAGAAAAAGAAGAGAAAGAGAGAGGAGAAGGAGAAGATGAAGATTTGAACCTCCGGTTGGGTTTTAAATCAAGTTTTAGTCTCTGTCAATCACACGTACGAAATTCTTGCTGCTGAGAAGAATATCTGTCGGGTTTTATCTTTACTCTTACACTT
Organism: Nepenthes gracilis; assembly: GCA_033239525.1. Taxonomy (NCBI): domain Eukaryota; kingdom Viridiplantae; phylum Streptophyta; class Magnoliopsida; order Caryophyllales; family Nepenthaceae; genus Nepenthes; species Nepenthes gracilis. The sequence goes on along the minus strand of BSYO01000014.1, from coordinate 19,570,570 downwards.
TATATTTCTTGTACGAGCTGTATGAAGTAAGGGGTTATGACTCTTAAAATTTGTGGTTTGTGTAACCAATAAGCTGTTGCTAGTGAAAAATTTCGGACTTCGTATCTCGTGATTTTTCTCCCTCATTTAATAGGGAGTTTTCCACGTAAAAATCGTGCCTTTATTACTTATGATTGATTGTTGTGTGCTTGTCATCATTCATTTTGTATTTCCTCGTGGTTCAAATACATAGTCTATTTTTAACGGATCAATCATTGAAGAAGGATTCATTTATCTAATTTATTCAAGTTTGTTTATGTTTGATATGTCATCTTTCATTTAAGGGTGAGGCAAGTAAGATGAATTTTTGAATAGAAAAAGTTATCTACATTTATTGGAGGATCTTTTTGATGAAAAATGATCCGTTTCCTTACACTTGTTAGCTATTAGTTATTTGTAGGTTCAAATAAATGGTTGGATAATCTGAATTTTGTCAAATCATATTTCTCCTCATTGATGCAAACTCTATGTAGATTGGCAAATGAGTAAGAGGAGATGTAATCATACTACTTACACTTGTTAACAGTCGCCAATATTGCAGTGAGTTCTAATCTATAATTCATTTTCATTTACTCGATATTAGCTTTTCTTAAAAAATATCTTTAAATTCGGGTTGTAAACTTTAACTTCAAGTATAAATTATTAAATTATAAAAAATATTTATGCTAATATTATTTTTAAAAATGTTTGGGTTACTCAAATAAATAACATAATATTAATAGATAAAGTTCGGCTCATTCAAAAGACTAAGATAATAATATTGTATAAATTTGCTCATAAATTTGTCAGAAGGTATTAGAATTTGTTTAATTATTGTAAGATAATTTTATTCTAATATATAAAATTTATTTGTATATTTTTGATCGATATAGATTTAATATTTGTGTTAAAATTTGATCTATTAAAGAATATAATTTAGAGGTAAAATTATATACTTTTTATAATAATTATTTGCTATAAATATATTATTTAGTGATAAATTAAAAATATATTTTAGTAATAAAATTATATTGTTACTAAAGAATATTATTTAGTGACAATTTATTTTTACAATTAAAAAAATCTTTTAGTGATAAAATAAAAATTTATCACTAAAGGTTTAGTGATGAATTTTTAGTGATGAATTACTAATTCATCACTAAATTTTTTAGTGATAAATTTATAACTAATAGTGATAAATTATTTTATTATTAAAATAATGAAACTATTTTTGCTCGCCTAATTTGTAATTAGTACCAATACTCTTCTGCGTCATCTTCACATCAATAGGCAAGCTTTTCTTAGCACCCAGTTGGACCTCCTCATGCTACTGTGATCAATTATACTATTTGCCATGCTAATGTTTCTTGTATAAATTAAAATCTCTATCAAGTACTAACTTGAATGCTTCATTCATTGGACCACCATTGAAGGGCCTTTAGTGAATTTTAATTACCCCTTGACGAATATCATGTAAAAAAAGCTTACTTTTCGAAATGAAATTTAGCTAAACATCTAGATCATGTACCGACATTCATCAACATCAATCACATCTTGTTGTTTATCTACAAGCACATGTCTCCAATACTAATGGCCCTTGGCGAGCTTTTATTAGCTATTTTTAATACTCATAATCCTTAGGCATATAAGATATGAAAAAGTATTTTCTTAATGTTACATGGATTGATAACCTATAAGCCATCATCCAACCAATCTTTTGGCACGTGAGGTTCCTAACCTTCTCCTCATTAGGTACAAGAAGGTTATTGCCGATAAAGGTAGAGGTCCAATCATTACACTCATGATCCTTCTTTTCTAGACTCCCAATGCCACCTTTTTTTTTTTTTAATCTCATATCTATTTAAAATATTTTCATTTGATGTGGCATTTTATACCACATTAATGGCGTTTATTGTCCTTGTACTTGTATTGGTTGTTGCTTCTTTCATAATTGTATCCTCTCTATTTGATTCTTCCTTTCAACAATCAATTATTCAAACCAAAGTGTTTGGCTCTCCTAAATTTTTATCATCACTCTACCTTTGCTTAGACTCAATATAAGCCAAAAAAAAAAAGAAGAAAGATATACACCTTTTTCTTAAAAGGTATCACTATCACGATATATTCAAAATAACTTTTAAAAAAAGTTAATAAAAGTAACGCTTTATCAATCTCCTCGATCTTGTCACAAGGGTGGATTTGCATCAAAATTGTATTAAAATCATCCATATACTCCTTAAAGCTTTCACATTTTGTCTACGGATAGCCATAGAATTACTTATTTCAAATTCAATCTACTCATTAGTATATCACACTTCTACCCTAAAACCCATAATTAAGTATATCAAAATCACACTCTAATTTAGAATCCATAATTAAATACTTAATCATTGATTTAAATATAATCTAAACGTTAATGTTTACTTCTGTAATAAATATCATTAAATAGTTTAACAACAAATAAATATCAAAATATAGGGTCTAAAAGTAACTTCCAAAAATAGTTTCAATAACTCATTTCTTAATTGACTTTGACCATAAATATAGAAAAGCATCTCAAACCTAAAATTAGAGCAACCAACTTCATAATCAACATTATAACCAAATGATAATTCTCAACTCATGGTTATAATATAGATAATTTAAAAATTAAAATAGCACTCAAAAATCTATTTCTTCCAAATGGCTCCTCCATATCTAAAATTCTTATAAATACATTCAAATTTGATAATCCTTTAAAATAACAAAAGATGATAAGAATGAGTCTAATATTTAACAAAAAAAACATATATAGTTCATATATGTGGTATAGTAGACGAACATCTAAAAGACGATATTCATGATCGAAAACAGAAATACTAATAGTATCAAAAATGTGATAAAACATATGTAAATCGTGCAATTTAAAGCATATAAAAATTGTGTAAACATATAAGAATGTAAAATATATAAAAATCATTCAAATATATAAAAACGTATAATATGCAAAAATCTTTTAAATATATACGAACTAAAAATCGGTAATATCTTCGCCAATGAGGATCAAATATTAAAATTTAAGTTATGATTGTTTTTACATAGTCAGAAACCATATGCCGTTATTTATAACCCGTAGGTAGGTTGATTACATATTTTTTTTATAATTAGTGCCAAACGTTATTTTTTGACATATGGATGTTATATTTGACATTTAATTTACAAATAACATATCAAAATATATCCAAATATATTTTGTCAATTAACAAAAATAATCCTTATTTAATTAAAATTAAAAAATTTACACTAAAATATAAATATACAAATTTTTTTTATAAATTTGAAAAATTGAATCATCTTTATCAAAATTAAAGACGAGTTTTTATCAAATTACTTATAAATGGAAGATGTACAAGAACATATATAAATGATTTCAGGATTTGAGACATACATAACTTTAAAATATAAGTTCTTAAAAATCTCATAAAATAGGAATCAAACTAATATATATGTAAGATATAACTAAGAGAAGTAAGCAAACATAGCATATTTAAGTATTTGAATAAAAAATCATAGAAATTCTAAAAAATTTTAGTAACAAATAAAGAAATAGATTTAGGTATACTAATCTTAGCCTTGAAATATTAAAAAGTAGCTTGGATTCACTTTCTCTTTCTTCATCTCTCTTTTTCACTTCTTCTCTCTCTTTTCTCAAAAACTTGAGAAATGATCGAAAATCAGTTAAAATATCCTTGTATAACAAATGGGACACATGCGTTGGTTAAGCACGAGTCAATCATAAATTCTTTTAGCATATACTTGAACAACCAACAAACATTTCCTAGGTATTGCTATTCAAAACTAAATACATACACAAGTGCCTCTAATATACACTATAGACGCAACGATTTTATCTAAAATATACTTGTTGGGTCCCATGTCTTGGCCCATGAGGGATTTCCAAGCCCATAAAAGATTTTGCGGCCCGCGGAAGGTCCAAAAGCCCACGAGGGATGGTCAGCCCAGCCCAACAGTCAGAAGACGCGTGCAGAGCCCACGTTGGGAGAAGGCAACGGAACTCTGCAACGCATTTAATGCGTCGACGAAAAATCGGCGAAAAGGCGGAAAGGCTAGCCAATAGAGGAGTGGCTGGTGCAGCGCCAACAGCTCCCGCGGCCGCCTGCAGGCAACCAAGCAATCCCCGCTCAGGGAAAAATCGGGCGTGGCCGGCAGCGCTCAGAAGCGTGCCAGCCATGGCAAGAAGACAACCGACATGACCGGCGGTCCAGAACAGTGACCAGTGGCGTGGAATCCGTCACAATGGGCGTTCTGGCACCCAGAGTCCAACGGGGAGAGGCCTATAAGAGCCCTCACGCCCCACAGAGAAAATGATCTTCTTCTTCTTTCTGAATTCTGATTCCAATTCCAAATCGAACTCAATGAACTCTGAGCTTCCTTCTTCTCATCTCGGTCTCAAGAGAGTAACGAGTTGGAATTGAGGATTGACTCACTTCTGTCGATCACGAGCTAGCTCACGATTACTCACCCCCCGTCTACTCAGACTACGGGAAAGTCAGCCACTCACTGCGGTGCATTAAGGAAGCCAGGCCTTCCGCAACCTGCTCACTACATTCTCCATACTATTACACGAGCATCACATACGCTTTCACAGCATCCAATCGCGCACCGCTCATAGCGTGCGCATTTCCGTTCGTTGCGGGAATTTGCTGAATTGAGCGTCGGAGTGGCCTCGGTAGGAGAAATCCTGCCGGACCTCTGACCTCTTATTCGTTGTTTGTGTTGTGCAGGTCCAGGTTCATAGAGACGGAGACGGACCCTTCGTCCGACACTGCTGCGTGCAAAGGAATCCGAAGGCTCCCTAATCCGTACGGTAACTGCGGACCCGGGACGCAACAATACTCATATGTGACTTAGGCACCAATCAAGTCTATACCACTACTATCCAATTTTTAATTTCTAACTTGAACCTATAATTAACTTGATAATTAACCAATTTAATTAAACTTAGTATCATTATTTAAATCTTAGGACTTATGCTTTATGTAATGACTGGATTTATAATATCCTTAAAACTTTATCTAGACCTGTACTAGATTTGATAAACAAATTATTTCTTTCAGAGCATTATTCATAAGAAACAACTTAATTATACAATTTAACAATTCTCGCATGTGTTTTCACTCTTAATCGGTCAATTTCTCTAGTTTATTCATTTCCTTTTAAGTGCTTTTAAAATTTCCTCATAAGTAAGAGTATTTTTCACTCTTTCTTATTAAATGATAAAATTATTTTTCCAATTGAAAGGTTCAATGGAGAATGAAAAACTTTTTTGATGGTTTCATCATTTTACAAATTATATCTACAATGTTTTTGAATGACACAAATCTAATGCTATAACACAAATCCAACTCCACAACTTACTCCTCATCTCCCATTGAATCTTGGAGGAATGACAAAAATACACACAATCAAACAAGCAAAATACACAAACGGTTTTAAATTAAAAATATTTCTAAACTAAGAAAAAAATTATATAATCTTACATCTAATTTTATTTTCACTATATTTGAGATTCAAGTACAAATAAATCCTACAAAATAACTCATTCACAAATTATTCATCACAATCTAACCCCAAACACCTTAGTTATTCATTATAATCTAAATGTAGAAACCTCTAAACTTAAAATCATAACATCATATTTATACTTGTGCATGGCTTGACCACTTATTGTCCGAATATCAAGTAGAATCAATTTGGAAGTCTGCAAGTCGAGCTTCCAGCCATGCAAAACTTCTATGGAAGGGTTTCACTCAAGCAAAATCTTACACAAACATTTAGCAAAATTCTGTGTTTACACTGGAATTGAAAATTAACATGTATAATGGGCGTAAAACTGATAAGAAAATAACCCAAAACTCAATACTCATATTGTGTACGATTGCCCATTGACTTACTTTGGATGTAACGGTATGGTAAAGGCTGAACAGCATGTCGAGCTATTTGGTATGGGAAAGGCTGAGCAGCACGTCGAGATATTTTGTTGAATTAGAGTGGCGATCTTTTGTTCACATAGTACATTAATCTTTGACGATCTTTTGAGGATGATGAATTTGTTACCTTGCAAGGTCAGTTCAAATTGTTGAAATCAAAGATAATGACTCGTACAAGTTCATTCGATCTTCCCCTAAAACAACTTCAGTCACAGCTCGCTAATTGGGGGACTTCATCTCCCATGTCAAGTTGCAGCATTTAGTTGTACTGGTGGTATAATAAACCAGTAGTGATGATATTTGCCTATGCCGGTTTTGCACTCTTGGAGTCAAGGGAGTTGTGTGTCTCCACTGTCCATCGAAATGGTTGTTGTTCATATAATCCTCCTTGAAATTGTTGACGGAGTCGAGCTTTTGTGAATAAAGATGGGGGTTGAAGCATAGAAAGTTGATATAGAAGTGGTCTTCCTAAAGCGTGGGATTCCTCTAAAGCATTTAGGGATGCAGCTCTTTAAATTTCTCTTGATATAAAGTAGGCAACTCCTTGCTATTGATGCAGCTCTTTAAATTTTTCAAGAACATCGTCAAGCACTCCAGATCATTTACATATATGTCTGATCCGAAAAAATATCACGTAATGAATATTGATTTTAGGATATACCGTTGATGCTATGTATCATCTGTGCCTTCAGGAAATACTGATGCAATCTCAACCTTTTGGTGTTCTGGAATGAAGGTTAAAATATTTGGTGTGACAATCAAGTCAGTTTCTTGGATTCTTCCAATGAAATATATGGAAAGTCAAAAGATATGTTCTAATTCTTTCAGTTTTCTCTCTCTTTTTTTTTTTTATCATCTTTTTTTTTTTATTATTAATTTTTATTGCAATATTAAGTATATTTCATGAAAAAGTTTTATCAAAATTTTATTAAAGTTTATAAAGTTAACATTCATTTTAAATGCCTGTATTTCTAGAATGTTGGCAGTAAACACAAAACAACATAACTGCAAATATGTGAAAGTTTGGCATATATTTCTAAATATTGGTAAGAATATGATATATCAACAAATATATAAAACATTGGTACATAGGTTATCCCTCAATTTATTTTCTTCTCACTGTGCATGCTTGAGTTTTTTTTTTTTTTTTGTCCTTTTTGCTGCTCCCCGCTCTTTTCTTCGTTTCAGTATTCCAAATGGTTGAATCCATTTTTTTCTTATCCAAATCATATCTAAAATTTAACCTTGTATTGTAACTACAAATTGTGTTCTAAAATTATATCTCCTATTGTGACGTACCGTATTTTCGACTGAAAATTTAATAGAGTTTTGGTTATAATACGGAGGTCGACCAAATACAAAATCTGTATAATTATCCTGTACATCAATTATATAAGCTCAACAATACCAAAAAATATATCAAAATCAACCCCAACATCTAGACAATACAACAAACCAATACAGAATCCTAAAGACTGCTAGAATCATTCTGTGACCCCAACGTTATGTCTTTTGACACAATATCAGATATATAGAGATGCCACTAAATACCTGAAATAAATCAAAAAAACCTGTGGAAGCACAAATATCTATCAATATAGCAGAAACTATACTGTGGATATTTCCTTATCATCAACATCATTATATGCATACGTTCGTGAAATAAATCCAATATAAATACAGAATAATTTCATCAGAAGATATAAGACAATAAAACTAAATCCATAAGGTTATCTTCATCGTCTTCGAGCTTAGCCAATTCCAATCCTCTATCCGGCCTCAACGGGTGTAACTCATACTTATCTGGAGGGAGAAAAATAGTAAGGGTGAGTCAAAAATTCAACAAGGCACACACAGACACATATATATCAAAGACATGCATAAGTTCATGTTTGAAATATAATAATGCATATATGAAGGATAGATGTGCATATGAGATTATAATTCATGATTAAGAAATAAATGTTTTCATAATTCGTTTCATATTTCTTTAGTTTATTTCATTGTCATTTTCTTAATTATCAATTTATTGATAAAAACTTATTTCCTTGAGGGATTAAAGTCAGTAGGCCTCACTGACAAATAAGCGATCGGTCGTAGTCTGGATTGTATTTGCTCCTACACAATCCAAAGCCATCTCCTCCTATTTAAGACTCAGAGGCAGGCTATCTACATACCACCTTTATCGATTGGGCCAATTAACTGCGGCGACCCAGCCACAAGCGGTTTCAAAACAAGCGATGTCCTTCTGTTATAATATATTAAGGCATGTCAAGGAATTTCACCTGTTATATATAACACGGCCAAGATATATGACCAGAGTAATCTTAGAATTTTCACTATAATATTTATGGCATGTCGAAATCTGTTATCTATAATTCTTGATCTAAATTCTTAGTTCTTTATTTCATTAAGGAATTTTGTTCTTAAACGCAAATTCCTTTGTTTCACTTCTACTGGAGAACATTTCATAAGTCATTCAATTAATAAGTCCATCACTTAATTACAAAATTTTCTCCATCATTAGACTTCCTTTTTCATGAGCATATTTCCATACAGATTTTCATATTCCTCGTGAGTTTGAATCCTCACGCATTTATAGTTCATACACAATATTTTTTGAAGCTTAGAAGAAGTAAAAAATTTCTTAAAGCTTCCGATTAATAAATCTTTCGTAAACGATTCATAACATGATTGTTAGAATATATCGAATTATTGTGTTCATGATACGTGCACAACTTATTATAAGATTGGAACAATTCAGAATTCTTACCATAATGAGCCTATCATGTCTTTGGAGCTTCCGAATGACAATTTTCTTCACAAATGCGTACATTATAAATTCTCGGAGCTAAAACATGTATAATTACAATTATTTCAGATAGAGTCCAAAGAGAGGCACGAGTTAGGATTCCATAGAGTATAAAATCCTACAAAACTATCAATTTGGATGCACAATTGATAAATTAACTTGTTCTGGCTGCGGGTAACAATATCCTAAAATCCATTCACGAATAATTCTCAATTCAATCGGAAAACTCCTCCAGGGCACAGGTTTAGGGTCCTAAGTTCAAAAACAGGTCAAAATTATAAAATTGAGTATGAAATTCACAAATTTACTCTCCCAAGTTATGGGTAACAATTATCTAAGACGAATTCATACATAACACTTGAAAAAGTTGGTTAAATGTGTTCTGGCCGCAGGTTAGGGTTTCGACGAACGACTTTTCACATAATACCACCCAATCAGATATTCAATCAATAAATTAATATATATAAGTTATGGGTAATGATATTATATATCAAAATTAAGCAAAAGCCTCAAAAATTCATGGGTAAAAAGAGCCCAGGCGTGGAGAAACAATACCACACAAGGGTTAGTGTTTTTAGGTTGCGAAATACCACTTAAAACTCGATATTCGGATATGAAGTTGATATATTATCATGTTTAGGTTATGTGTAATATAAAATATAAATTTATTCGGGTATCGGAAGGAGAATACCCAAAAAAATGAAATAAAAGTGTAAGAAAATGAAAGAGGAGAGTATGAGTGCACTTATCTCGACCCGATCTATAACTTTTTCAACTAGGTCGAAGTTAGAATCGGACCCGAAGGCCTCCATTTCCTCCTCTTCTCCTTCGTGCAGTTCCTCTCCTCGTCACCGGCATCCCGCATGCAGCTGTCGTTGCTCAACCTCGCCGTGCTAGCCGGCAACTGCCCTATGCGGCCATCGCTCGCCACCGTCGGCCACCGTCGACCACCCATGCGCCACCTTCTTCCTCAGTGACCCCTCCTCTTTCCTCTTTGTGAAACCCTCGACTCTCTCTGCTTCATTCTTTTCCTTCTGCTTCTATTATTATTATTATTATTATTATTATTATTATTATTATTATTATTATTATATATTCTATTTTCTTTAAAATTTAAAACTCAAATCGATACTCGAGCGATCAAACTGGCACATCTTGAGTGATAGCCCAATAGGTCCAAATTTCCTCAAAACTTTTATAATATTTAATTAATTTTTATCACATCTAAATTATCCAAAATAATAATGAATAATATTAATTAAATCAAATAAAAATTTAGGATATTACATTCTCTCCCACTTATAAAAATTTCGTCCTCGAAATTTAAGGAATCTCAAAACTCAATAATAGGGGGATAGTCCTTTCAGATTTTGACTCCACACTCCCAAATCACTTTCTTGGAGAGATAATTATTTCTAACAAATTTTAATCATTTGAATCATCCTGATCTTTAGCGTCTAATGCCTTTTATCTAAAATCGAGATTGAAATCTTGTTATATGACAATCCCTAATCTCCCACAATAGTTATACCCCATCATAAACCTACTTCATCAACTATTGGTACATAAGAGACATTACAATAATCTACTCAAATTTAAAGGTAAACCTAATCATTGACTACCTCTCCAACTTAATACAAAATCTCAAATGAACCAACATCTCTCATCTTGATACCTCCTACGCCTCGAGAACGATCATCCACTTAGAACCTTAATCCCATTTTGAAATCTCTGAGCCAAGGGCCCACATGCTTTTACTGCGCTACTCTGATTAACCGTTTATTAGGATACTAAGAATCTTCTTACAATTTATGTATACTAATTTACATCATACATTTAGGCCACATAATAGCCATAAACCCAAGAAAATTTCAAAGATATCAATACAACCAATACAAGACCTTTAATTCTTAGATCACAATTAACTTAGAAATTGCAATTGAGATGACCAGCCAAAAATTTGACACAGCGTCAAATCACCACCTAGGTCTTGAAACCTAAATACTCAGCAAACTTATTATCTCGATGGCATACCAACGAGTCAGCATATGTGATCCACATGCACTACCCAATCTCGAGATAAATGGAACGTCCTCGAAAGATAATGCACAATTATTCCAATCCCCAAAATCCTTACAGTTCTAATAATCCTGAAGCAAGATCACAAGGTATTATCATCTTTTAAACATGTTACCCATTGTACTAGTGCAATATCATATCCTCTGTATGACATGACCACACAGACATTAAAGATTAGCTAAAAAGCAATTACGTCTATAAGAAAAACCTATAAACCTACTAAGCAATGAACCCGATTGCTAACTTTAACCAACGATTGGGATAATTTCGATCATGGGTTTCTCCCCCACTTATCAAAAGGGCAACCACTTACAACCAATGTAGGAAAAACATCATTCTAAATTTTTCCAAGGCATCACACGCTACGACAATACACTTGATCTATCAAGGATCAATTCAAATAACACAGTCAATAATTATCATTCAAACCTAAAAGGTTATTCCAACATACCTTACTTCAGACGGATGTCAATCGCTTCTAAGTCCAGGCTCCGTAAACATTGCAGAACCCTGAGGGACACCTAATGGATATCTTATCAGACTCAACTAAACTTAAGAAAGTTGTGTACCCACGTGATGTTACTCAGTCTACCCTAAGTTAGTCATCGTTCAATTCTCTACATGACCATATTCGTGCTACCGAAGAGTCCATAAGTCTAATACAACACCTTCCCTTACTAAAACTCACACTTTGACCTCAATCGAGCACACAGCTAATGGCCCTCTTAATCCATAACACAGCCCTCAACCAAGGATCACACTTCCTATGATTCCTTGAGTTTATCAATGAGGCCATCACAATACTAACCCAATTATGGCTGAAAAATACAACCCATACAATTCATAAATATACCAATAATTCTACAAACCCAAACAGCATCATTAGAACTTGAAACGACCCTATCTTATCTCGATGGCTGCCATGAGCACAATCCTCAATCTATCGATCCGAGATCAACTAACATAATCTTTTCCTTTAAGCAGCATCCTCAAATGCTTATGTAGCCAAAACCTCTTAGTGACCATGAGATGACTTCTAGGTGTGGTCTCGTTATTAGATAAACTTAGCATGGATCCATAGAACACAACCTATAGACAAAACAATAATAATTTCTTGATACTTTGACTAACTCAGATTCATATTCAAAATTACACAATTCGATTGAAAAACATAATGTGCTTACCAACCCAATTCCTATCGACTCGGTGACCTACCAACCAAGTCATTCTTATGTCACACCAAGATTGGCATTACAAAGTAAATCAAATTAACCTAACCAATCATATCTACAGACCCAAGAAAATATCACAGATCTCTATGCCACAATGCAAAGCCTAGATCCTCAAATTATACATAATTTGAAAATACAATTGAAAATATATATTCATGATCCCCAAATGATACATGGGCTACAATATCAAACCCAAAAACCTTACCTTCCATCTTGACAGGCGACACTCTACGCCTTGAGTTATCGCCTCAGAACACCAATTCAAGGCACTGGATCCATTTACTGTCTGACCCACGGATAAGGGCAATCCTTCATCCGATGATTGAACTGACTACAATTAGAAACATACTCCCAAAACTCGTTGGGAAGAATACCTATTCATAAAAGAACACTCATGAAGATATTTTACAATATCTCTTATTTTCCCGAGCATTGGACCACTGCAAACACCACATCAATACTCAGGATCCACATCTCAACTTCTACAGAATCTGAGCCACCTAATATCCAAACACTGATCGTTATCCCTCGGATTCACCTTCTCATCATAATTCGCCATCCTCAAATTCACAAATACCAAGAATCGAATCCAAGTCATCCAGACCTCGAGCCCACAATTTCACCTTATCTGACTCACTTGCCACATTATGCAAGCTTTTCCAATCCTAGATCCTCGGACCAAGGTCAGCCTAAGTTAATCCTCAATGGACCCTTCTTCAGCATCTCATCTCCCAGTTCTTATTCAGACAAGTCCTTCTAAGACTTTCAAGCCTTTCCATTTCATTCAACAGATTCAGATGCTCGTCTTCTCTATCATGTGGTTGACCACTTTCATGTCTTGACCCTCACTTAGGCAGCACGATCGGCTATGGATATCCTTCCTGGGATAAAAACAATATGGGTTAGCTCACCACTTAGACACTAATTAAGATAGTGTAAGCTAGACAACCCCACTTACCCACTAACTTTTAACTTAGTTCTAACCTAAATTAACTAGATTATCTCAATTAAAGCACTAGCTTAGGGTATCGTAACCTAACAATCACTCAGAACTACGAATTCTTACTTAATCTTAGCCTAAGTCATATAAACTAAGGTCACTAGAACTATCCGACCTATCTTAATTAGTCTATGATTTCATCTACTTATTCAATATATCTTACTCTAACCTAAACTTTCATATAAGATTTAGATCAATCCTAAGGAATCTTATTCTCTAATACCAATTGTAACGTACTGTATTTTCAACCGAAAATCTGGTAGAGTTTCGGTTATAAAACGAATATCAGCCAAATATAAAACCTGTATAGTAATCCTGTATATTAATTATACAAGCTCAACAATACCAAAAAATCTATCAAAATCAACCCCAATATCTAGACAACATAACAAACCAACACAAGATCCTAAAGACTGCCTGTAACGTCCCTGGGTCCCTCGCATGTAGATAATATCTACAAGCGGGTGGCCCGGGGACGTTACACTACCACAATCATTCTATGACCTCAATGTTATATCTCTTGATGCAACATCAGACGCATAAAGATGCCACTAAGTACTTAAAACAACCAAAAATAATTACGAAAGTACACCACCTTCTTCCTTGGCAACCCCTCCTCTCTCCTCTTTGTGAGACCCTTGACTCCCCCTGCTTCTTCTTTTCCTTCAGATTCTATTATTATTATTATTATTATTATTATTATTATTATTATTATTATTATTATTATTATTTATTCCGTTTCCTTTTAATCCAAAAACTCAAATCGATATGCGGGCGATCAAACGAATAGACGCACCTCGGGCACCGGCCCAACAGGTCCAAATATCCTCCAAAATTTTATAATATTTAATAAATTTTTATCACATCCAAATTATTCAAATTAATAATAAATAATTTTAATTAAAATAGACAAAAATTTGAAATATTACAGGTATATTTATTGCCTATTTGGCTATTATTGCTAAGAGAATTAGCTTCATATATTATTTTTATTATTTTATTAGTTGGTAAACGTGTTTATGGACACTAAGGAGTTGATCCATTAAATAAACTGTCTACAATCCTTTAAAAAAGTTTAGTGTTGCTAGAGATAGAATATATATTTTTTATGTATTTCTATTTTGATATAGTCAAAAAAAATATTTTATATTTAATATATTTAATATTGATATATATTGACCGTTAAAACTAATATCACTATGACTATAACTTATACTAATATAGATAATGGGTCCAGTACCATGTTTTGAACCAGAATCTGAATTACTGCAGATGGATAGCCCCTCATAAATTTCTTTAAGCCCAGGATAAGGCCCCGAAGGCTTATGGAGCAACCTGCGTAGTTTAGTCCGTGCAACTCGGTGGCCCAAACCCAATAGGTAGACCTACGTGCTCCTACCCAGAAGCTCTAGTTTGGACAGAAGGCCCATTTAGCCGTCAAATAGGCTTAGTAGGTAGGTCCATGTGCCCTTGCCAGCGCATAGGCTACCGCAGCCGCTCAACAACTTGTCTACACTGGCCCAACAGATCTCTTTCTAGAGATTGCACACCACTCAAGATGGTAGCATCTTAGAGAATCTTTCCAAAAAGGTAGCTACCATAATTGCGGCCAGTTGATCGCCCAGCAAAGAAAAGGATATTCGTCGATAGCCATGGTTGCTATGTAAGGCACTGGTGATCATGAAATCATTCCAAAAAAGGCAACTACTATTGACAGCCTCTATGATTGCCTATACGGCTTAGCAAACCCACATAAATAGTTATTCCCAACCTTAATGCCTAAGCCAGGCTAAACCGCCTCTATCGCCTACAAATACCTTCCTTCCTCTTAGGAGAAATGGAGGCTTTTGGTGGCCAAAATCTCAAAGCAAGAGAAAGGAAGAGAGAAACCAGGAGAGAGAGAGGAGAAAAGCACCGAGAGGAGTAAAGGAGAGAACTCAGAAGGTGTGCAAGCTCCTGCTCTCTCAAGATGTCCTATTCTCTTACTCTTGCTCCAACCAGCATCTATGTAGGCCTCACGCCAGCTCTGAATCCTCTCATTGTAAGGCCGTGGAGTCGACTCATAAAGCGAGGCATAGAGAGCCCCTTCACCTAAAGATAAAAAGGATTCCATGCAGCATTCCTACCTTTTTCATCGTCATCCAGGAGTTGTTCACTTCTCCGATCAGCCACTTCCCTCATGGGTGTGCTATGCTATTCATTTCAACAACCACTCTCCTGCAAGAACTCTCCATCTCTCAAATAACCCTGCGGTCGAGCGCACCCATCAAAGCCAATTCCTTCACATCGCAAAGCCATTCCCTAGCCGGGTGATTCAATGGAGTTCCTACTTCTTCTAGATAGCTACTCTCCCAAGAGTGCATCTCTAAGCCAACAACTGGTTGGGTGTATCTCTAAGCTGCTCATTAGCCGAGCACATCTCTAAGTCATCCCTTAATTAACTTGTAATGTACTAATTTTTTAAAAATTATAATTTCGGATAATTAAGGAATATGATCAATATTTGGTTTAATTTATGTAAAAAAAAATAAGTTTCGGGATCATGGGACATATCAGCAAAATAGGCCCACTAGGTGCCTGAGGCGGCACCGTGGGAGCCTGAGGCAGCACTGCGAGGGCCTAAGCTAGTGGGCTAGCTCCCGTCGGGCACTTGAGAGCTAGGGACAGGCACTGGATCTAGGTGTGCAACACCAACCCGCGATATAAGAGTCTAATGGCTCTTTCCGCATCATTTCACTTGGGGAAAGGGAGAGAGAGAAGAGAAGAAACGCAAAAGAGAAGAGAGAGAGGGGAGGAATCGAAGCTCTTGGGTTCGAATACAGTTTGAAGTTAGTTGAAGAAGTGATAGATCGGGTCGAGACAAGTGCACACATACCTTTCTCTTTCATTTCTTTACACTTTTATTTCTTTTTTCTGGGGTATCCTCTTTTCGATACCCAATTAAGTTTATATTTGTGTTACCTATAATTTGAGCATGCATATATATTAATTTCATATCCGATTTCTTAGTTTAGATTGGTTTTTCATATCGAAAGCCTAACCCCATAACCGAAACCATTTTACTCATTTATTTTGAGATTTATGTATGAATTGGATTTAAAATATGGATACTCATGTCTTGTATATATTAATTTATCGATTGATTATCCGATTTGATAGTTTTATACAGTTTTGTACACTATGAAACTCTAAGCTGCACCTCGGCTTCTTTAACTACGAAATTGAAAATTTGTGCATGATTTTGTTTTAGAATTTTGAAATCCTATCTTCATAGACATGGGTAATTTAATTATTTGGTATTTATGTACATATATTTTGTAAATACTAATTTTGTGTGTTCCGAAAATATTGTCGAATGCGAATTGAGATACTTATCTACATGTACATTTTGTATGTTATTTTGTATATATTTCGAAAATTATATTGCATATAATTAAGAAGGGATTTGTTATTTGGAAGATCAAAAACTATATTTGTTGCTTTGTGGTAAGAATTCCTTACATTATCAAAGCTTTATGTTAATTTATGCATATAATTGAAAGCATGTGAAGACATGAATGTTTAAGAAATGATTATCTATATCTATATCAAAGAATTACGAAAGACTTTCAAAGTATAGGAAGGAAATGCCACAATTTGATATGTTATGATTCATTCTCCCGGATTAAGAATTTTGTGAAAGAAGTTTGATAAAATTTTCCTTAAAGAATAAGAAATTGTGAAACTTAGACCACGAATTTATATTTCAGATGATAGTATTCCATAGCATGCCTTAAAATATTGCAGTGGTAGATCGAGAAATGCTCGTAGATCATGAGTGATGTTCTGGTGGTGTATTTGTTATTTGGCCCTAAATATCGGGTACCGTCCGTCATGGGACGTTAAAATTACGTGGGTAGCATATCTGTTATTTAGCTCTAGGTATTAGGCACCATCCACAACGGGACATTAAAGTTGAGATTCGTGTGTAGCGCTTTAGAATGTGTAAGTACAAACACATTCAATTCTTTAATCGGCTACTTCGTTAGTAAGTAAGGCTTATTGGTCATGGTCTACAAAGTAAAGAAGTTTTGCATATTTTAGAATTTTAAGAAAAATCAGTAAATTAGGAAAGATAAATATATTTTGAAAAGTGCAATTGATCATGATTTATATTTATACATTCTCATTGTACTCATATATCCCTCATCTACTGTATTTTATATATATTATTTATTATCTATGATTATATTATACTTGTTGAGCATTTGGTTCACAATTATTATTTTTCTTACCTTCAGATGAGTATAAACTTACACTCGATAAGATGGGATGGAGGATTAGGTGTCAGCTAGGATAAAGACTTAGAGGATAATATTGAGGACTTAGTTTTTATAGAATTGTACCTCCTTTTTATGGAGTATTATGTATATTTGAGAGGATTTTATATATTAATGTATGTGCATAATGGTGATATTCATATGATTAGTTTTTGCTATATTTGATGGATGTATATACTTTTACAGGTTTGTATGGTTTGTTTTGAAAACTTAGTGGTATTTTGTCTGAGCCAACGTCATATCGGAGATATGACGTTCGTGCCACGTGTTTATTATGGCTTTTGGATCTTGTGTTGAGCTGTGTTGTGGTTGTATATTTATTATACAGGGTTGATGTGCAGATTTTATATCAGTTTGATAGCCGTTTTTCTGTCAAAACTCTACCAAATTTCGGTTAGAAATGCGGTCGGTCACAGTTAATATCAAAGGATGAGATACTTAGGTTTGATCTGAATCTTATGAGGGAGTTTAGGTTAGAGTTAGATAGATTGGATAAGTAGATGAACGCATTGGATGATTAAGATAGATCGGATGGTTCTAGTTATCCTAATTTGAATAACTTAGGTTAGAACTAAGTTAGAATCAATAGTTAAGCTCGATTGTCTAGTTACAGTATCCTAGTTAGTGTCTTAATTTGGTTAAGTTAATTTACTTGGGTTAGGATTAAGATTAGAACCTATTAGTTATATTTGACTACATAGTATTTAGTGCCCTGGTTAATATTTAAATTGAGTTATAATCTAACTCACATTGTTCTTATTTCAAAAAGAATATCCGTAACTGATCATGCCGTCTACTCAATGGTCGACATATAAAGGTGATCAATCACATGATAGAAAGGTTGAGTATCTGAATCTATTGAGTGGGATGGCGAGATTTGAAAATCTTAGAAGGTCTGGTCTATGTGAGAACTAGGAGAAGGATACCCTGAGGATTAACTTAGATTAAACTTGATTTGAGGACTGGATATAGGGAGGCTTGAACAGCATGGCAAGTATGATGGATGGGGTGGAATCGGCGACTCGAGGACAATATAACTTGGAGCCACTTTTTGGTGCTAGCGAATCCAAGGATGTTGATTTTTGATCGATTTATTAATGATCAAGTGCCTGAATGTTTGGGTGGCACAAATCCTATACAGGTTGATATATGGATCTTGAAAATTAAAATGGTATTTGTAGTGATCCAATGTCTGCAAGAAGATATGGTAATGTTTGCCTCTTATAAGTTAGAAGGCAAAGTCGACATGGGTGGTTGATGAGAAAGGAGTCATGGGTTTGGAGGATAGAGAAATATTGAGGAATATATTTGTTGATACTTTTATAGATAAATATCTTTCCGATGAGATTTTGGGAACATGTTTCAAATCGTAGACGGTTCGGTCAAATGATCAAGGAATGTATTTATCCATGGGTTGGACAACGAAGAAGTCTAGTGCCTTCGATTGGGGTTTTTCGGTGATGCCTGAGATGTAGAGTATCGTCTACCGTGATAGAAGGTAAGATTCCTAGATTTGATATTATAGCACATGTATCATTTTGGGATCCTGAATCTATATTTTCATTTGTAATTCCTAAGTTTATTCGTTTATCTAAAGATCTAAGCTTGATACTAGCGGCATCGAGGTCTATGATATTTTATTGGGCCCTAGATATAATTGACTGGGCTGAACTATTTTGGTTTGAGGTACTGACCTTTAATCTGATTTTAATAGTAATTTGGTAAGGATATTACATCATATAATTGGGTTGTAAAATTTTAAGTAGGAGTCAAAATTGATCGAGATATCAGGAAATTAGTATCGTCTTGCTGACAAATCCTTAATGAGGATTTGCACCAAGTCCATTTAGTATACGAGACCACATCTTGAAATCATTTTATGGTCACTGAGAAATTTTAGTCGTGTGAATATTTGAGGATATTTTGGAAGGAAGATTAGGTGATTAATTTCTTGATTGGTACTTCAAGGTTGGGTCAGAATCGACACTGATATTTAATGATTCTGTTCAAAATCAAGGAAGTATCGATTGGGTGCCGCTGTGGGGTGCTCTAGAACATTTGAGGTATGTAAGATGAACTAATAAGGTTATTTGTAGATTTTTCAAAATTCAGGTTGTCCAAGAAATGAATGGTTTGATAAGTGGATACTGTGAATAAATAGATGATTTATAGAATCTATTGCAAGAGCTTGGTGTTTTCTAAGGTCAATCTGTATCCATAGTGTTGTTAATTGTGGATAATTGAGAGCTGTGTCTGTGACAGCTTTCGGGATAAAGAGACAATTGTTACAAATTCTGGTAATGCTATTTGGGTTCGAAGGTTTGTTGTACTTTAGTGGATTTAATAGAGTTGATCTTTTAGCCGAATTCGGGGCAATTTGGTGAAAGCCTCATCGAGGAATTCATAAGATCATGAAATGTATGAACTCTGTTTGAGGACTGTGTCATGGATTATGAAGATAATTAGCCGTGTGCTCGATTGGGAGAGAATATGAGTTTGACTTAAGAAAGTGTCATATTGGGCATGTAGCTTCTTCAATGGCATGAATGTTGTTCTATAGGGGTTTGAGCGATGGCTCATTTGGAAAAGACTTATTGATTTCGCAAAAGTGTGCATTGCTCTTGGGTTTGGGTAAATCTAATAAGATGTCTGTTAAGTGTTCCTTGAGAACTGTAGCATCTACAGGGTGTTTGGAAAAATTATGGGATAGCTATCGAGCACCATCCATTTATTGTAAATTTGGGTGATATGATCGGATTAAAATAATTGGCTTGTCAGTATGCTAACGAGATAATAAGTTGCTAAATATTTGAATTTTGAGGCTTTGGTAGTGACCTAAGGCTGTACTGAAACTTTTTGGATAATTACTTCGATCATATTTTCTATATTGGTTATAATATGAGGATTATGGGTTTTTCCTTAAATGTATCGACACCTCTAGGATTTTCTTGGGCCTATAGCTGCTGTATGATCTAGGTGTCTGATGAATCAATGGACAAGAATAGCAGTTGATTTCAATATGCATGTAAATGGTTAATCAGAGTAGAGTAGTGATAGCATGTGGGCCAGTGGCTCAGAGATTTCTGAAAAAAATTGAGATTCAATGTGATTAATTATTTTCAAGGCCTAGGATGAATTGAAATAAAAATTCATTGACTCGTTCGAGATATCGAATTAAGTTGGAGAATAGCCAATATAATTTGGGTTGCCTTCAAATTTTGTGGATTGTCATAAAGTCTCCCTTGTATCGATGACAGAGAAAATTATTAAGTGATTGGGTTAAGCCGTTTTGGAGATCATATGATAAGGCTCTAACCTAGATTTGGATAGAAACCATGAGATGTTGAAAAATAGGATGATTTGTTTGGATAAGGCCCCCTAGGATAAATCATTTAATTAGGGATGCAACATAGGATTGTGAAGAAGGAATTCTGAAAGAATTTTTACTAGTTGTAGAATTTTGAGGTTCATTAAATTTTAAGGATGAAATTTTTATAAGTGAAAAAAAATTATAATGTACCAGTTTTCTAAACGTCATAATTTCAGATAATTAAAATAATATAATCAAAATTGGGTTTAATTCATGTGAAAAAAATTAAGTTTCAGGACTGTGGGACGTATCGGCGGAGTAGACCCACCGGGTATTGGATCCAGGCAAGCAGCGCCAGCCAGCGATATAAGTGCCCAATGGCTCTTTCTGTGTCATTTCACACGGGAAAAGGGAGAGAGAAAAGAGAGGAAACACGAAGGAGAAGAGAGAGAGAGGAGGAATAGAAGATCTCAGGTTCGAATTCAGCTTGAATCTAGTTGGAGAAGTGATAGATCAGGTTGAGGCAAGTGTACCCATACCCTCCTCTTTCGTTTCCTTGCACTTCTATTTTGTTTTTCTTAGTATCCTCATTCCGATACCTGATTAAGTTTAGATTTTTTGTTTTCCATGACTTGAGCATGCATATATGTTAGTTCCATATCCTACTTTTTAATTTTGACCGATTTTTCATACCGAAACTCTAACCTAGCACACGGAATGATTTTTCTCGTTTATTTTGAGATTTATGTATGAATTAGTTTTAGAATATGGATACCCATACCTTGTATATATTAATTTATCGATCAGATATCCGATTTGACAATTTTATACGGTTTTGTACACTAGGAAACTCCTAACTTCATGGATTTAGGTATTTCAATTATTTAGCATTTTTGTATATATATTTTGTATATACTAATTTTACGTGTTCTGAAAATATTATCAGACGCAAATTGAGATAATTATCCATATATACGTTTCATATGTTATTTTATATATATTCTGAAATTATGTTGCATGTAATTATGAAGGGATTTATTGTCCGAAGCTCTAAAATTATGTCCGGCGCTTTGTGGTAAGAATTTCTTACATGTTCAAAACTTTATATTGATTTGTACATATAATTGAAAGCATGCGAAGACATAAATACATAAGAAACAATTATTTGTTTCTGTATCGAACGATTATGAAAAACTTTCAAAGTATACGAAAGAAATACCACAATTTGATATGTTATGATTCATTCTCATGGAGTGAGAATTTTGTGAAAGACGTTTGGTGAACCTTTTCTTAAAGATTAAGAAATTATAAAACCTGGATCACAGATTTATATTTCAGAGGGTAATATTCCATGACATGCCTTACGATATTATAGAGGTATATCGAGAAATACTCCTAGACTATGGGAGATATTCTGGTGGTGTATATGTTTTTTAGCCCTAGGTATCAGGCACCTTCTGTCACGAGATGTTAAAATTGCATGGGTAGCATATCTATTATTTGGCCCTAGGTAGCGGACACAGTCTGTCATGGGACGTTAAATTTACGTTGATAGTATATATATTATTTGGCCCTAAGTATCAAACACCGTACGCTACGGGACGTTACAGTTGAGATTCATGGGTATCGCTTTAGAATGTGTAGGTGCAAACACATTCCATTTCTCTATCGGCTACTTCGTTAGCTAGTAAAGCCTACCGGCCGTGGATTATAAAGTAAAGAAATTATGCATGTTTTAGAATCTAAAGAAAGATCAATAAATTAGGGAAGATAAATATATTTTGAAAAGTGTATTTGATTATGATTTATATTTATACATCCTTATTATACTCATATATCCCTCCTCTACTTTATTTTGCATATATTGTTTATTGTCTTTGATTATATTATACTTTTTAAGTGTAATGTCTTCAATATTTTTATCCTATTTAATTGGGTTATTTATTATTTTAAAAAATTTGTGTATAACAAAAAATTAAGTAAATATTATAAAATTTTGGAGGATATTTGGATTTATTGAGCGGGCACCCAATGTGCGCTTATTCGGTCACCCGAGTATCGATTTGAGTTTTAGAATATAAGAAACAAATATATAATAATAATAATAATAATAATAATAATAATAATAATAATAATAATAAAAGGATAAAGGGGAATAAGAGTCTGGAGGCAGATTTGTGCGAGAGGGAAGAAAAAGATAAAGAGGAGGAAGGGGAGGAGAGAGAGAGGGGAAAGAGAAGAGACAAAAGGAGGTGAATGAAGGTTCGTGAGTTTGATTCCGATTTCGAGCCGACTAGGAAAGTGATAGATTGAGTTAAGACAAGTACACCTATACCCTTTTCTTCTATTCTTTTTATTTTTACTCGATCCACTTTAGATATTATTATCTCGATACCCAACCCATGTATGAAATTGTGGTACACATGTCTCTAGCATGTATATACATGAATTTCATGTCTAATTTATAGATTTTGACCAGTTTTCGCACCAAAACCTAACCCCCACACCTGGATGATTTTGGGCTCCGATTTTTAGGGCTTTTACAGTAATTTCTCTAGAATATTATTACGCATATCCTATATATGCTAATTTACCGAATGGATACCCAATTTGATGGTTTTATATGAAACTCCGTTTGTCGAAACCCTAAGATGCGCCCAGATATCGTTCAAATATTTATTTCGAGTTTTATGTATAAATTGGCTTGAGAATATAATTACCCATATCATGAATTTGGTAATTTATCCATTGGATGCCTAAATTTTTGAGAATCGTTCGATATGCACAATTGGGTACTGTTCACACGCGGGTACTGTTCAGCCGAGCCTCTTTCGTAAATTTTGCATAGTTTTCACATTAATTAATTATTAATTAAGCTACATATATATTTACATGTAATACGAGGTCACAATTGTATGAATGATCAATAATCTTCATGGATCTTATTCACCATAGTGAACCAAAGGCCGCGTATTTACGCCCTCAATGGATGGGTAAGTGCAACGAGCCTAGTTGTAACGCCATGAATATTTAGAATATATTATAAAATTAATTTTTATAATTATTTAACAATTTTAATTATTATTGGGTTTAAAATTTATATAATTGGGCTGATACGTGGGTCCAATAAGTTAGAATATTTGGATCAAAGGATTTAGGAATAAATATTTAGGCCACTAAATTAAATTTAGATTAATTAATAATAATAATAATAATAATAATAATAATAATAATAATAATAATAATGGTAATCGGTGAAGCAAAGAATGAAAAGGAAGAGACGAAAGGAAAGAAGAGAGGAAAAAAAGGAAAGAGAGGGAACGCGGTCGGTGGCGATGAAGAAGGAAAAGGGGGAACAACGGTCATGCGAAACCCTAACTAGCCCTTCTCTTTATTTAAGGCAGTAGTAGGGTTAGGGAAGGGGAGGATGAAGCAGAGAATGCCCTGCCATTGCCGTCGTCTCCGGAAAGTGAAGAGAGGATTGAGGCAAGTAAAATTTGTTCTTCACAAAGATTAATTCTTCTTTTATTCTTTCTGATGCCAATCATCTGATTTTATGCCTTGATTTGGAGAAAAATTGTGGAAAACCAAGGATTATAAAATTGGGAAAATCGAATGCTGGGCTTCAGCTCTATGATGAAACGACCGGCCCTTTAAAATTTATGATAAAATTGGCGCTTCATAAACTCTCTAATGGAGTCATGAAGTATCGATTTTGCTTGTTGTTTCCCCCCAATTTTGGGATTTTGGCGCTGCCGTGGAAACAGAGCACCGTCTGTTTCTCGGTTTCCAACCGAGTCCAACGATCGAAGGTAGTGACGGGCTTTAACCTATTACTTTACAAGTAAAACTCCTCTTTCTATAATCAAAGTCTTTCCTTTTTGATTATTGTTATTAATCTGTAATAAAATGGTAAAAGAAAAGGACTTGGGCAAAAACAGAGCCTCGTGCTCTATCGGTCGACTACCTGTCGACGCTAGGCTCAGTGCTTAGTGCGTGGGTATGTATGCTCGTATATACATGTATAAATACGTTACGGTATGCTGTGTGTATAATACATACATACATATATATGTTTAATGTGTACAGTATGTATATATATAATTGTGTAAATATATGGTGTATATGTACCATATGAGTGCAGGTGGGTGTGTTCACTGTTCACTGAGAATGTGAGGCAATGTGTGTGTGTGTGTGGCACTGTGTTGTGTTAATATATATATATATATATATATATATATATATATAAGTAGTATATTTATATATTTGTAAATATAAATTATATATGTATTTATTGTATGTTGGCAGAATATGTATATATATATATATATAGCTATAATTGTTCTGCTATGCGGTGGACATGAGTAGTTTGGTGAGTTTAGAAAAATAATAGCCAGTTCAATGATTATTTTTGTATCTCGTTGATAAATTCTGGTAAATTATTCTTTGTGTTAATTCTGTTAGCGTGCGTACATTTTATTGATACTCCATGGATAAGTAAAGGAGAGTGTGTGAAGACTCTACGGTATCCGAGCGTATGGAAGTCCGTGGGACCGCAGAGTAGTTTATACTTTTTCAATACCGATTTCATTATGGAGGTTGAGGTCGTTGATATTGAGGAAAGATACTTATAACCTAGTGACCATCGTAGAATATGATATCTGGGATATCATTTGACGAGGGGTATCACAGGTGATATTGGCATGCTACGGGTGCAGCCTCTGGAAGAACTGTAGGGGTAGTTGGATACCATGGATAACCTTGTTACACTTACCCAGCCATTGGGGGTGTAAATACGCGGCCTTTGGTTCACTATGGTAGAATAAGATTTATGGAGATTCTTGTTATCTCGTACAGTTATGATCTCGTACTAAATTAATGATCTGATTTAGTGAAATCCACGTTACCTTCTAAATATCCAGTGATTCATATGGCTTCTGGGTTGTAGACCCGACTTGTTATTGAATCTTGGACAATAGTTAATACATCACTTGTTATTAGTAATTTTATTTATTATTTTATTGTCCGATATATTTTATTATACTTTTCTATTGTTGTTTATTTTATTTACTTGTTCAGCATTCAACTCACTCTAATATTTTATTGGCTTCAAAGTAGACAGGTTGACATTGGGACAAAAGAGATCGCGTGTTATTATAGACTCCAGGTAGAAGTGATCCCAGAGATTGAAGCTTTCAGGATAGAGATTTTAGATTTTGTTGGTTACTGTTTGACTTTTATTATATTTTCTTTATGAGAGTTGATAATTCGGACATTGATATTATTTATTGAAATTATTTGTTATTATTATAGATATTTATGTAATAATGCACTTATGATGATTATTGATGATGTCTTAAATGATAATATTGAGGTCATTAATGATGTGTAATTGATGATTTTGAAAAATTGAGATTTTCACCGTGACAGTCAGGGTCTGATTCGTGAATCTGAGCTCGGGTTGTTACATATTCAATTGTATATTTCAAAAATTATGATTGAATTGTTTATGAAGAAATTCATGATCGGAAGTTTTAATTTTGAGTTTGCCCTGATTGGTAAGAATTTATAAATTTCAAGTTATGTTATATATGTAATGAAAATGTATAATTCATGAATAAAGATAAGAAGTGGGGATACTCAGCAATTAAGCTATGGGCTTCGACTGTGGGCTTCGACTGTGGGCTTCGACTATATGGGCTTTAGCTATGGACTTAGGCCACGGGCTTCGACTATAGGTTTCAACTATAAATCGTTCTCCTGAAGTGATAACTATAAAAATTTTAGGTTTAAGAGTAAAATTTTCTAAGAAAATAAGAAGTCAAAAACTTAGACCTATGATGTTCATTAGATAGTATAATTTGATCAGATAAGAAATCATGAATAAAATAAAGGAATTGGATGGTATTATGAAAAGCTTTACTTTTATGCATGTTTTGGTATTTATTGTAATTTCTTTCTGTAATATGTTTACGATATATATCGTTATATTTTAAATATGAATTTACATGCTTCTTAATATTTTTATGTGCCTAATTGAGCTTTTAACTCACTATTACTATTTTTCTCCCTCCAAATGGGTATGATTTGCACCCGATAAGATAGGATAGAGGATTTGAGTCGATTAGGCTCGAAAATATGGAAGATGATCTTGTGGACTTAATTATGCAATCTTATGCCTTCTGGTGGGATATCCTGTATTTTTTATGCTTTTGTACATAGATGTATGCATATATTGATGATGATGATGATATACTCGTTGTATAATTTTTGCTATATTAATAACTGTATATGCTTTCGTAAGTTTTATGGTTAAATTGGATATCTAGTGACATCTATTTTGAGCCAAGATCGTATCGAAATTATGATGTTGGTGCCATGTGTAGTTGGTGGCTTTGGATCATATGTTTTGTGTATTATGGACTATTTGATTGTTGTACTGGATATTTATAAGTTTTTTATATTTGGTCGACGTCCGTATTATAGGCGGATCCTTGCCGGTTTTCGGTTGGGATACAGAACGTCACATTGAATATTTTGCTCACCCTTACTATTTTTCATTTCCTCCAGATAAGTACAAGCTTATACCTAATAAGACGGAGTATATGATTAGAAGTTTGTTAGGTTGAAGACTTTGAGGATAGTCTTGAGGACTTAATTTTTATAGAATTGTACCCCTTTTATGGAATATTCTACATATTTGAGAGGGTTTTATATATTTATGTATGTGTATAATGATGATATTCATGTAGTTTAGTTTGTGCTGTATTTGATAGATATATATACTTTTGCCGGTCAGTATAGCTTATTTTGGAAACTTAGTGGTATGTTGTCTAGGCTAATATCATACCCGGATATATGATGCTGGTGCCATGTGTTTATTATGACTTTTGGATCCTGTATTGAGTTGTGTTGTGATTGTATATTTATTATACATGATTGATGTGACGACTTTTTATCAATCTGATAGCCATTTTTCTGCAAAAATTCTACTGGAATTCGGTTAAAAATATGGCCTGTCACATAGCCGCACCCAAATACTTTATCCTCGTAACATGCATTCATGCATTTCTCTTATATTTTTATATATTTCTATTTATTGATAAAGAATTCCAATTTAAATGTCGCAGGATATACCGAGGAGCGAGTCCTACCAATTCTTTAATATCCTTTTTTATTGTGTTACGTAGAACCCAGGTTATCAGAGACGGAGATTGGACAAGCTTCAATTCAATCCGTTGAAAAAGATCAAACAACTTTTTAATCCATATAATAATCTAAATATAGGAACACATTAATGAAATAATGATATTTTATAGCACGTTAGTAAAACAAGAGTTGAGAAGTTAATTAACAATATAAAAACATTAATTAAAAAAACACAAATTAATCATATGTTCAACGATTTTTTAAGTATAATAAGAAACCTGAAACTATGGAGGGACAACAGAGCTTGTCCTAGCGGCGAAGCAATTGTTACAGGAAGTAAGATGGGCCTAATCAATTTGGGCTGGCTTTCAGAGCATTCATAATATGGATGATTTTCTTTTTCTTTAACTTCTCTTCTTCGATCTCCTCCTTCAACCTTAAGCTCATCTCTCTCTCTTTTCTGTCTTTTATTCGTGAAATGGCACATGAAGGCAAGAATAGGAGAGGCTCTCTAGGGATTATAGTGAACAAAGGGTTGCGAGGGTTTATTTTATGCTTTCCCTCTCATTTTTATTTTTAAATTTTGAATTCTAAATAGTTATAACTGACTTCCCTAGCCTTGTATTCATCCAAACAGCCCTCACACAAAATAATGGGTTGTAGCCAACAAGTTCAGATTCCTAATGAAGAGGTTTGGTGGCTAGGGTTTCTAGGAGAGGGGCTAGAGTTTCCTTATATGTTTTTGTTTCCCTCTTTTTAATTTCTAATGTTCTAACCCTCGATTCATTCCCTCTAAAGGCTAACGTCCCTTCTCTAAATTAGCTAACCAGTACTTAACAATTCAATGTTTTCATAATCCGAGGCGATTAGGGTTTCCACTAACCAAAAACGGAGTAAGGGATTAGTTCTAGTTTTCTCCCTCCTTCATTTGATCATAAAATTCAATTTATAATAAACCTTCCTAAATCACCCAAAACCTCCATAATTAGCTATTAATTAACTACTTATCATAAAAGGGTTAAGTGGCGGCTAGGTTACACAAGAAGAGATGAGGTGCCTAGGATTTGTAGAAGGGTTAATATAAGATTCAAACTCCAAAATTTATTTTAAAGGTATTAAATTTAAATAAAATAATAAATTATTGATGTTAATCACACGTTTCAATTAAAAATTTAGTGCTGGGTCAGAATAAGTTATACTCGAGTAGGGTTTGACCTATGCTTAATCCATGAAAGAGCAAGTTTTAGATGAAATTGTTGGATCTGAGATTTGTATAATAGATATACGAATATATTTAGTCTATAATAGTAGTACCTAATGTATACTTGTTTGGTGCTCATATGCAGGCTTAAAGAAGCCTTTGTATCTAATCCGTGTCTGATCAATACACATGTATTAGTCTATTATAAATAGTTATCTTGCCAATTTTAGCTTGTCTTTTGCAAATTTTGAGAGAAGAGGAAAAGGATGAAAAAAAAGAGAGAGAATGAAAAAAAAAACTGAATCCAAGTTGGTTTTATGTGAATTCAAATGACTATTTTGAACAATTAAAGTTATGACAATTACATTTAAAATCATTTCTTTATTTATTATTAAAAGTTTCTAAAATCTTTTTTTTATTTTTTATTCATATGCATATACATAGGATATTTGTTTATTTTTTTTAAATTATATCTTACATGCATGTTAAATTAATTCTCTTTTTATGAGATTTTTAAAAGTTTAAGTCTTAAAATTTTACATGTCATGCTGAACTCATAAAATATTTATATATATATTTTTGCTTGTCTTTTATTTGTAGATATCCTTGTTAAAATTCTATTTTGATTTTGATAATGATCATTTTCGTTTCTAAACTTAAGAAAAAAATATTCATATCTGTATTTTAGTATAGGTTTTTAGTTTTAACTAAATAAGAACACTTCTAGAGAATTAATAAAATATATTTGGATATATCTTAATATATAATTTATAAACGAATGGTCAAACCTAATATTTAAGGATAAAAAAATAACATTTAATCCTAATTACAGGGAATAATATATAATTGGCCTATCCATATATCATAAATAGTGGTGTACAGCTTTTGCTACGAAAAATAATCATACCTTAAATTTTAATATTTGACCATTGTTGATAAAATTATCATCAATCTTTAATTCTTATATATTTAAAAGATTTTTATGTGCCGTACGATTTTATATATTTGCATGGATTTGATATGCTTTACGTTCATATGTTTCATCAATTTGATTGATTTTCACAGGTTTTATATTTGTAAATGTTGACATGACTTTAACACGTACTACTTTCATATATTTATATATAATTTTTACATGTTTTATTATATTTTTGATATAATTAGTATTTTAATTTTTAATAATATGTATAATCCTTTTTATGTTCATTTGCTATATCCACATGTATAAAATTTATACATGCTTTGTTGAGTATTGAACTTACTCTTAGCCACCCTTTGCTAATCATTTAGATTATAAGAACTTTGAACAATGGAGAGGCTTTTAGAAGAAAAAGTTGTTAGGATAATTTAGTTGTATTTTAATTTTTCAATTAAGATTTGTTATTTTGGTTCTTAGACTATCTTGATTATGGCTACGGGTCGAGAATTGTTACAATTCAATATAATATTTGATATCTTATTAGTTATTTTGATTTTTTACTTGAAATACTTTTTCTTACTTATAATCAAAGTTGATCAAAAGATGAGTTTCTAGAGCAAATTTTAGATATGTCATTTGGTTTTTATATTTTGATATATATTTATTATTAGACTATTTAAAAATTTTTATTATAGGATTGCATTATAATATTTGATTGGATTTTAGTTAGTGACTAAGCATTTATTTATAAGTCTAAAATTATAATCAGGTTGATATATTTAATTACGGGTCTTGGATAGCAGAAACAACACCAAGGATGTGATAATTAAGATTTTTCTAAAGGGTACTATATCGTTTAAAGTTGACACAATAACCCCCAATATAATTAGACTAGATTATAGACATTGAATAACTAACAACCATGATTATTACTAATAAATTAATTCATTCAAAAGTATACCAAGATGAAAAATTGCCAAAATTTTCTTGGACAACCTTGTTAAAACCATCATGTTTAAACCTACTAAAATATTAGATTTGAAGTTGAATTAATTACTTCAGAAAATATGAACCGCATTTTAATTATTTTCATTAATAACAAATCTGTGATCAGACGGCTAAATAATTTATACAGAACAATAGGGATTTTACAATAATAGGGTTAGTTATCTTTGATCTTTTAGCATCTTGAACTTTACGTGGGGATTGTTGTTTAGCATGTCAAATGTCCATTCAAAGCTCAGTCTATACTATGAATCTCATTAGTTGCAACATTCTTTTCCTAAAGTGGTGGTCAAAATTGTAAGACACCATTAATTATTCGCAACTTTATAAGATTTTTGAGGATTTGGTTTTTTTTATATATATTTTAAGCACAGTTCAAAGCTTGTTAGTTTTTTTAAAAATTGTGTAGCATCTATCATGTGTCAATTGTAGATCACGTCATGTGACAGTGGTTGTTCTTAGGTTGTTTTCAATTGTTATTTCTAGTAATTTTTAACAAGACAATCACTCTAACTAATGAAAAATTTTTTTATTATGCAGAACTCCAGCCAACATAAGCTACTCTAATTGCCAACTGAAATAGTTTCTCTAAGGCTTGATATATATAGGGGCTATATGCTTGAGTTTTTGCAAATAAACATGAAGAAAAAAGATATCAAAACCAACATAAAATTATTTTCCTTAAAATTAAAAAAACAATCCTAAGTTATAGATGATCATATTTTTCAATTGTTGTAACTGTGACCACACCAATCCTTTTGTTCTTATCGTTCCCCGTTAAGTTAAAAATCCTTTAATTTAGATAGATGTACGAATTTCAATCAAATAAAGATATTATTTTATCCTAGAGCCAATTTGTGGAAACCCATTTTCCATTGTTAGGAGCAAATATAGAATAAAAAGTGCCTTTGATACATGCTTTGACACATTTTCTTAAGCTTTTTGTCATTAATGAATCTAGCAATCTCTTAAGGATCTAAAATCATGTGCAGAAAATTAGATGTGTAAAACCTTACAAAGTGACCCTTTTTATGGCTTAAAGCTGTGATCTTCACAAAGCAATCGAGCAGCATCAGTGTTACCATCTTATTTGGCAAAAAAATCACTGTTAGAGATGAAGAACAAAAAACTAGTGCAACACTGTTTTGTAAAATGATATGACCAGAAACTTTAATTTTAGATTTTTTATTACATTTTGTATGAGATATTGTAAGTCATTAATCGCTGAAATTTTTTATTTTAAATTGATGACGCCACGAAATTCTGTAAATTTAGCATACATCCAGCTTTTATAGAAAATATAAAGGAAGAAAATAATGAAAAGGACATGTGACTAAGCTGCACTGCAGGTGGAGGCCGAGACAACATGACATTGGTATTCAGCAAGAGCCCACAATGGGAAGGTATTCCTATATGCTGCGTAATGCAGCATGCAATTCTTCATAAATGCTCCTGTGATTTCCTGCATTGATATATATTATAAAAAATTGCATTAGAATATGACACTGTTAATATGAATATTATCAATATGATAATTTATGCCTTATTTAAGTCCCTAACCATTGACGGGAGATTAATATTATGAGAATTCTCTAACTATATCAAGATAAATCTGACTCAAATCCTAGTTACAATTGTAACAGCAAAATATTTGTGTAGTTGCATTATGCTACATCATTTCAGACAATGTTATAGTTTTGTTTACGAAAAAAAAGGTATGTAGCAATTGATCATTCTAAAGACGTTGTGCAATTACCTAAATGCCCAAATTGTTACTAAAGCTCACATATGAAGCGCATATGAGTATTATGTCATGCTATATATCATTTAGATATTTTTTTAGTATGGATTTATCATTTGTTCGTATATTATTATTCACACAAAAGTTCATTAAATTATACATACAAAATATTTAGTTGAGATAGATGCCACCTTATAATAAGATAAATATGATAGCTAAAAAAAATATTAACTGATGTGCAGTTAAGAGCTCAATATTCTAATTTCAAATGAACTGATGAAGGGGGAAGAGGATATAAAGAGGAGAGATGTACATACCTATATTATATTTTACTTTCATTTTTAAGGGCACTATACATCCCAAAACACATAAAAATTTTGACCCTTTAATAATTTTCTGAAAACAGTACAAATAAAAATATTTAATACACATAAAAAATTTTAGATCTAGATAATATGGATAATGCTAGAACAAAATTTAACGCAATAGCATAAATATTGAAGCAATAATAAATAATAAGAAAGAAAATTTTTGGTAACAAAGTAAAAAACTCGATAACCATAGCTATCGAGAAAAATCATTCGGGTTTCAACGATCAGGAAAGATTTACAATATGAAAATCAATTTATGAATCGAGTAGTAACGATACGCTGACCTAGCCGACTTACTCCCATCTCGTGATCTCTACCAATGAACTCTTTAGATTTGCCCATAACGATAAAATCTGACACTTTTCGATCTTCATGTCAATCTTCCCATATAAACCGTTGGAGCTCAGTTTCCACACCTCCCACGTCACTCACGAGGGATTGTAGGTAAGGAAGAAGGTGTATTCGAATAGTATAAGAGAATGAGAATGTTTTGGCAAACTAGCACATATAAACGGTGAAGCTTTCTCTGGTGGGCACAAACGAGCCCAAGTGGTTTAAAAAATAAAAGAACCGTTAGGAATAAAAAAGGCCACACTACTCGAGCGCACGGCAGGCACAGGATAGGATTTAGGTGATTTCGTGCCCTGGTGCTCGCGCACAGATCGGGCACTCATCGAGTGCCCCAGTTTTGGAAAATGCACCTAGGTGGCGCCTCCAGCGCTCATCGAGTACCCGGTTCTAGAAAACGTGCCTAGGTAGCACATCGAGCGCCCATCGGGCACAACTCCCAGGGAGGAGCGAAATAGAGGATAGGGAGGCCAGAATGCTGAGAATGTGGCGTGTACGACCTTTAGGCATGAAATTGATGAAGCTCTACTAGGCAAGAATGATGTAACAGATAATGAACGCTCCCACACGATCACGAAATTTGCCAATATACAAGATGACTAACAATCTCCCCGTTTAGTAATTCCGTGACAAAATCCCATAAAAAATAAGGAATAAAAATACATGATAAGTACGGGTTCAGATAACACCAAGATAGAACCCGTGTACATCAAAATCGACTCCAAAATATAATTGATACAAAACATAACGCAATAGAGTATCTAATACACTGTCGAGCTGTTGTGGGCGAAAGAGAGCTGCGGTGCTTGCAACCATGGTTAGTACAAAAATAAAGCAGAATATTCGCAGATACACGTAATAGCTGTGACCAAGGAACCAATAGGACTCAACCACAACAATAATAAGAAAGAGCAGTAAAACAAAAATAGTTGTAATCATATAAGTAAATGAAAAATAAAAATAGCTGGAAACATATACGAAACTCACCACACATAAAGAAACTCCCCCTCATATTACTACCCTTACATTACTACTTCCCCTTTTTGTCACGAATGATGAAGATGCGGCGCTCAAAGAGATCGCCAAAGAGACCGTTGAGAAGAAGATGAACAAGGAGCCGCCGCCACGGGAGAAATGAACCAATCCTCCTACGTAGGAAGCTGAGACTCAAGATGCTTAAGGACCTCGGACCAAAACTAAGCCTGAGTCCCCACCGCAAGCTGAAGCCGGGATGCCAACTCCTCATGGGAGGTGGACAGGCGGGCCAGCTGCTAAGAGATGTGGGAGGGAAGGCCCAGAGTACGCGATGAGGTAGAGGTAGTAGAGCGGGAGAGACGCGAGGGGCCTGGAGTAGATAGCCCAGTCGTGTCTGGAGAGGAGAGAACCACGGGACGAGTATCATTTAGAAAATCATCAGAGAAGGGGGAAGGCTGACGAGTGTGAGAGCAACTTTGCTTGAAAGTGGAACGAGAAATAGGTCGGCCAAGAGATGTGCGGGGAAGATCCGAACACTGAACGCCTAAGGCAACAAGGAGTTGCTGAATGAGACAATCATGCGGGAGGTTGTCATCCTTCTTGGAGTTGAAGTGGGCGAGCATGTGAATGCACAAGTAGGACGGAAGGTCAATCGACCGTCCACTGAAGAAAAGCAAAAGAAAATGAGCTTTATCGGAGGGAATGGAGGAGAAATGAGAAATCATAAACAGATTCGTCAATACAATTTGGCTGACAACCAAGCGCTGAGGGCTAAGTAGCTTGGTTTTGAATGCACGCCCATTCCAAGAGATGGGGGATCCGTGAAGGAAGGAGGCAACATTATCAGGTTGTTGTAGGGACCAGCTCTAAAAGGGATAGTCAGTATGAACAACATGAGGGATGCCCAAAGTGGCAGAAAGCATGTCTAGGGTAATTCCGAGGTGACTCCCCCTCACGAAGGTAGAGAAAGCATTGAAAGAAATATCAGGAATATTAGAGTAAAATTCTTAAATGAGAAGGGGAATTGGAGCAATCAAATTAGTGAGGATGGGCTCCCAATGTCGATCAGTGAACAACGATGAGATGGCGGGGTCAAGAAGAGCGAGAACAACTTCACACGCTCAAGGGACAGTTGCCACTGGGACATCCAGGAGGTAAATAGCAATGCAGCGGCATTACTAAGAAGGTGATCAGGATCAAATTGTTGGCTCAGATGGGAGCGCTTACTGCAAGATTTCTTGAAAAGTGATTTCCATAGAACCGACATCTAAAAAGCCACAAACAAGAAAAACAGAATACATTGGTACAGGAAACACAAACCCACACGATACACAAAAACACGAGCTACTATCGGTAGCTCATCACGGGCACAATGTTGGTAGTCCAACATAGGCAAATGACGTGGTAGCAAACCGATAATGGGACAAGGCCCGGCGTAGACGACAAGCAGACGCGCAGCCACCCAAGGGCCGGCCCACAGTGGTGAACCAGGAACGGTGGCGAACTTGGTGGGATACCCAGTAACCCGTGACGAAAGGTTTTACCAGAGCCAACAAACAAAACCGAGAGACTAAAAAGAGGGTCAGCTGCCGGATAATGGGGTCGCTGACGAATGCCATTAATGGCGAGACGAAGAGAAAAACAGGAAACATGGGGAGAAGAAAAATTACCTGGAGTGTGGCCTAGAGCGGCAAGAGAGGAGGCCGATCTAAGGGATGGCAAGACGAAAAGGGTGCGCAAGAGAGGAAAACGTCGAGCGGCATGAGGGTTGTGTTCTGCGAGATGGGAGAGAAAAAACGAGAGAGAGAAAAGGCCCGTGATGAGAGAAATTTGTCATCTATGTGATGATAAGAGAAGTTATGTCATTCCACGGGAGGTGCAGAAATACCGATGGCCATTCTCAAGTGTTTGAAACACACACTATCCATTGGTTTGGTGAGAATATCAACCAGTTGATTTTCAGCTGGAATATGAGCAAGGGAGATGACTTAAGTTTCAACGAGCTCACGAATAAAATGATGTCGAATGTCAATATATTTAGTTCATGAGTGTTGAACAGATTTTTTAAAAATATTGATAGCACTAGTATTGTCATAATAAATGGTCATAGTGCCATGAACAATACCGTAATCAAGAAGTATTTATTTTATCCACAAGAGTTGCGTGCAGCAGCTGTCCACGACAATGTATTTTGCTTCTGCTGTAGACAATGAGATGGAATTTTATTTCTTATTCATCCAAGCAATTAGGTTGAAGCCAACATAGAAATATCCACCAGAGGTGCTTTTTCGATCTTTAACTTTTCTTGCCCAATCAGCATCGGAATATCCCGCCAAGGCAAAATTTGAGTCTTTAAAGATGAAAATTCCATGATCGGAAGTCCCATTGACATATCAAATTATATACTTAACGGTACTTAAATGAGATTCTTTTAGATCAGATTAAAAATGAGCACAGACGCCAACACTAAATATAATGTCGGCTCTGCTAGCCGTTAAATACAAGAAACTGTCGATCATACACCTGTAGAGAGTCTAATCGACGCTCTTTTCTATAGGATCACGATCCAGTTTTACAGAAGTGCTCATTGGTGATTGAGTATGTTTGGAGTTATCAAAATAGAAATGTTTGAAAGGTCCTTGGCATACTTAACTTGAGTAATGAAGATACTGTGAGAGAGTTGCCGAATTTACATGCCAAGAAAATATTGTAGTTCTTCTACCATACTCATTTCGAATGCCGAGGTCATAGAGTCAGAAAATGAATAAGCATGAGAGTCAACGGTGGCCCCAAATTTAATGTCATCAACATAAACCTGGGCTACCAACATACACTTTCCACTTATTTTCACAAATAGGGTTTTATCGACAATCCCCCAAATGAAACCAAGTTCACTGAGGTATGAGGTGAGACACTCGTACCAGGCTCTAGGAGCTTGCTTAAGACCGTATAAAGCCTTTTTAAATTTATGCACATGGTCCAAAAAAGTGGGATTCGTGAAGCCCTTTGTTTGCTCAACATAAACTTCTTCTTGAACAATACCAATCAGGAAAGCACTTTTAACGTCTATTTGATAAAGTTTAAAGCCCATGTTACAAGCAATGGATGACAAGATACGGATAGATTCAGGATGAGCTACAGGAGCAAAAGTCTTATCGTAATCGATGCCCTCCACTTGTGAGTATCATTGAGTAACAATGCGAGCTTTATTGTGAGTGATGTTTCTATTTTTGACAGTTTTATTTTTAAAAATCCATTTGGTTCCAATGACATTAGTATGTTTGGGCCGGGGAACTAAGAACCAAATATCATTCCTAACAAATTGATTTAACTCCTCATGCATGGCATTTGTCTAGCATTCATCAGTTAGTATTTCTTCAACCTTTTTTGGTTCTAAGTGAGATATATAACAAGAATATGCAATCAGGTTGAGAACCCAATACCGCAATCTCATACCCTCATTTAGACACCAACAATAAAATCTTTTGGATGATTTAGTTGGACTCTGGGTGAAGGTTCCTTACTAGGAATGGCAACTTGGGTATCATTTGGAATATTCACCAAGGCTAAATCAAATGAAGGCTCAGATTGATCACCTTCTTCATTAAGGCAATCGTTGGTGTCAGGAAGCTCGTTAGGAATATCATTGACAACAACATTGATGGACTCCATAACTATTTGTGTACAAAAATTGTATACACGATAGGCTCTACTATTAAGATAATATCCTAAGAACATTTCTTTATCGCTTCTAGAATTAAACTTACTTAGATTTTCTCTATCACGTAGGATGAAGCATTCGCTTTCAAAAATGTGAAAATATTTCATGTTTGGTTTCTTCCCTTTCCAGAGTTCATAGGGTGTCTTATCCACTCCAAGTCTTAGGTGACAGGCCGTACTAATGGCTCGCCCCCAAAAATGCACAACAACATTTTTGCTTTCCATCATAGTTTTCACCATTTCTTGAATGACACAATTTTTACGTTCTACAATCCTATTTTATTGTGATGTGATAGGAGTAGAAAACTCATGTTGAATTCCTTTCTCACTGTAAAAATTGTCAAAGTTAGAATTTTCGAACTCCTTTTCGTGATCACTATATAATCTCACAATAGGCAACCCTTTTTCATTTTGGAGTTTCTCGTATTGTATCTTCACGTGAGCAAAGGTGTCTGACTTTTTATGAATGAGATCGATCCAAAAGTATCTAGAAAAATCATCTACAATCATAATAATATATTTTTTACCCCATAGGCTCTCGATTCTAGAAGGTCTCATAAGATACATATAGATCAGCTCAAGGGGACAAGAGGTTAGAATGTCACCAAAAGAAGGATGGCTGGCTCTAGTTTATTTACCGAGTTGACAAGGGCTGCACACGTGGTATTTGACATTAGAAAATTTTGGAAGGCCCTCAACATAATTTTTCTTAGATATTTTGTCCAAATTTTTAAAGTTCAAATAGCTAAACCGTTGATGCCACAATTTAACAGAGTCTACTTTAGCGGGGTGACATTCTAAGATTAGACCTGGCTCTATCCTGTAGAGATTATCGAGGGTTCTCCTACCTTTTAGCACGACGGAGCCCTTGGTATCATAAATGCAGCATTGTTCTTGAAGGAATCTTACTTCAAAGTTTCCATCACACAGTTGGCTAATACTCAAGAGGTTCGATTTAAGACCAGAGATATACAAGACATCGCATGATTTCGAGAACCCAGAAATATTAATCAACCCTTTTCCAAGGAGAGGAGCCTTCGCTCCATCGCCAAAAATGACCATCCCATCGGGACGGTCAACCAGAGAGAAAAAAATGGCTTTATTGCCACACATGTGTCTTAAACATCTACTGTCTAGATGCCACAGTGAATTATTTTGAGCTTTTAGGACAATATGTGTAACTTTACATGGATAAACTTTTGGGATTTGTTCTAGATCGCTCTTGTTTATCCATATTTTCCTTCACAAATTAACCTTTCTATCTAATCTTTTGACATGGTTATTTAACTCTTGAATATGATTAATGAAGTTTTTCATTTTAGCCCCTTGTTTTTTATTTTACAGTAGACTTATGGTGTGACAACGGGGATGAATATGCCCAATTTGTCTACATGCGTGGTATGTAGGTACAAACTTAGGGATGGTATTTGATTTTCTCTATTCTTATCGAAAACAAGTATTATATTTGAGTATTTGTAAGGATCTTGCGGGTTGATTTACAAACATTCTGTTCTTGGGTTTAGGCATGAATTTAGACCCAATTTGATTTTCAGCACTTTTAGACATAGTTTTAAAAATTTTTGGGGTACTCATATTTTTGTGGGGAGGTTTTGTAGCTGGAACAAAGATAGGTTTCGAATGTTCACCAAGTTTAGATGTGTTCTCAATATAGCCAAAACCGTTTTTATTTCCTGTAAGTTTTTCCAATCCTAATATGTGATTTAACTTTTAAGTTCCGCTTGAGAATTTCGTAATATCATTTTTATCATTTTTAAGTTCTAATTCTAAGAATTTTATCTTAGTACGTAAAGACTCATTCGCCATTTTCAGTTTGTGATGTTCAACAGTGAACTATTCTAGTTTTGTCGTGAGTTCTGCTTCGTCCTTCTCTATCTCGGTCAATTTTTCATTTAGTGATTTATTGAGCTTGTTGACTTTTAAGTATTCCCAAAATAATTTGTCATAAGTCTCTTACAGGCCATCAAATTCATCGTCTGATTCCTCATAGGAAGAATCTGATTGTTCTAATTTTGCATTTGTAGCTTAATCGCCATTTATAATGTAAGTTATAAAGGCCATATAATTTACTTCATCATCTTTTGAAGATTTTTCATCATGATTTTTATCATCTTCATTATCCGTTAGAGACATATTTAAAGCTTTTCCTTTTTGACACTTAAAATTAGGGCACTCGATGTAAGGTATAGATCCCGAAAGCATAGTAAATTATAGTAATTAAATAACATAAGTAAGAGAAAGATACATAACTTCGGAAAAAATTAAGAAATTATCAAGTTAAGGATTATAGGATCTGTGCTTACTATGGGCTCGAGCGCAACAAAGTGGCGCCAAAAACAGAATATTCTGGCTCGCTTTAGGCTTGAACGCCCAAGGAGGTGCTGAAAACAGAATGTTCCCGGCCCGCTGCACGCTGGAGCGAAAGAGTGGCGCAAAAAACAAAATGTCCCCCACTAGCTGGATGCTCGAGCGCACACGGAGGCACCAAAAATAGATTGTTCGTCGCTTGCTGCTGACTCAAGCGCCTCTGAAGGCGCCAATTGCTTTAGACTTGCGCTCACCGCGTGCTCACCAGGCGCTCGAGCATGGTTTTAGAAATTTCTTCCCACCGACTTACTTTTTGTTATTTTAAAAGGGGGAGAAGGGAGAAGATGAGGCACGAAGTAGAGCAGCCGAGGAGAAAGGGAGAAGAAAGGAGAGGGAGAAAAAGAGAATGAGAAAAAATAAATATGAGAAAAATTTTAGCAATTTCAGCCCGATTAGAGTAAGAAAAATAATAAATCAGGTAAAGACAACAATAAATCAATTGAGAATAAAGTAGGAGGATGTGGCCAAGACCGCTATTCGGTCCGGATATGATTGAAGCTATGGCATTCATGGCATTGGATTTCTTGCAGTTTCTTACTTTTGAAGTCTTTGGTTTCCTTTTTCTCTTTTTTAGTTGAGTTATGAGTGAGGTTATTACTTTTGGATGTTCATTTGTTATTCTTATTTTTAAAAAAAATTTAAAATTTTTAATAAATATAGCAAAGTCATCATCACTACATCATTCGGATTCCGAATGATAATCTCTCTCTTCTTTTATAGTTTTTAGAGCAATTAATTTGTTTTTTTTTAATTGAGGAATAGTGTGTTTATATGTTTGAAGAAACTCAACACGGTCTTCAATTTTTAATTTATTAAGGTCTTTATTCTCTTCAATAGCAGTGACCTTTGATTTAAATCATTCATGCAAAGATCGTAGGGCTTTGTGGACAATTCTATTTTCAGGAAT
Organism: Nepenthes gracilis; assembly: GCA_033239525.1. NCBI lineage: Eukaryota > Viridiplantae > Streptophyta > Magnoliopsida > Caryophyllales > Nepenthaceae > Nepenthes > Nepenthes gracilis. Next base: position 19,529,089 of record BSYO01000014.1, on the reverse strand, counting down.
CCATTCTCCTAAATTAAATGTAGAATTAACAATGTTATTTAATTTTGTATAAAATTTATCAAATGTCTCATCAATTTTTATTCGAATTTCTTCAAATTTAGTTGTGAGTATCTACAATTTAGATTTTTTAACAAGTTTAGTTCTTTCTCGAGTAATTTTAAGAATATCCCAAGCCTATTTCGATATTTCACACATAGAAATACGTTTAAATTCTTCAAAAAAAAGGCCATAAAGATAGCGTGTAACCTCTTACTATTCAAATTACACACATCAAGTTCCTCTTTAATCTACAAAGATAATACTTTTGGTTCATCACAACGGTGCTTCTGGGTAGAGTCTAACCAATTTGGGTACTAACCCAAACTCGCTCATCCATTAATTTGAGAAACACTCTCATGCGTATTTTTCAGTACCCATAATTGCTCCCATCAAAATAGAGAGAGACAGACAGCGATTAAATGGTATGCATCTAGCTAGGGGTCGCGGATTGGGATGAATTTCTAATACTAAATGAAGGGAACATACGCCCCAAAATACACAAAAGTTTTTGACCCATTGATAATTTTTCAGAAGCAGTATAAATAAAAAAAATTTAATATACATAAAGAATTTTAGATCTAAATGATATGGTTAATGCTAGCACAGAAATTAATGTAATAGCATAGAAATTGAAGCAATAATAAATAACAAGAAGGAGACAATATTTGATGACGAAGGGAAAAACTCGATAATCGTGGCTATCGAGAAAAATCCTCTAGGTTTCAAATGCCAAGCAAGATATGCATTATAAAAATCAACTTACAGATCGGGTGGTAACGATACGCTAATTTAGCCAACTTACTTCCGTCTTATGATCTCTACTAAGGAACTCATTGGATTTGCACACGGCAATGAAACCGGATGCCTTCTGGTCTTCACGTCAATCTTTTCACACAAATCGCTGGAGCTCAGTTTCCACGCATCCTACGTCACTCATGTTTGATTGTAAGCATGGAAGAAGGTGTATTCGAATAGTATAATAGGATGAGAATGCTTTGGCAAACTAACACATATAAATGATGAAGCTTTCTCTGGTGGGTACAAAATCTTTGCTCAAGGTAATAAATAATAAACGTAGCCTTTTTGTGTCTTAATTTTCTTTTTCAAAAATCCCCTCGAGATGAAGAAGAAAAGCTCCTATATATAAAGGAGCCCAAGTGGTTTAAAAAATAAAAGAGCCGTTAGGAACAAAAGGACTATGTCGCTCGAGCGCGGGGCGGGCGTAGGATAGGGTTTGGGTGATTTCGTGCCTAACGCTCACACACGGATCAGGTGCTCTTCGAGTGCCCCAGTTCTGAAAGACGCGCCTAGGTAGCGCCTTGGGCGCTCAAGCCCAGTTCTCAAAAACACACCTAGGTGGCGCCTCATGCGCCCATCGGGCACAACTCTTGGGGAGGGGCAGAATGAAGGATAGGGAGGCTAGAACGTTGAGGATGTGACGCGTATGACTTCATGTATGAAACTGATGAAGATCTACTAGGCAAGAATGATGTTACAGATAACGAACGCTCCCACGCAATCACGAAATATGTTAATACATAAGACAACTAGCGCATTTAGTTAAATCTCTCAAGTTTAACAAAAATTTTTCTCACTTGTTAACTATGGCCAACAAAAATTTAGTTGACTGTGGAAATAAAGTTTACATCCTCAGAATTACAAAAACAAATAATGAAACTTAGTGGACCGTAACAAACATAATTTACAGTTTTATTAGAAATATAAAATAAATTATCCCTGAGAGTACAAAAATGAAAAATTATAAAGATCCAGTCTATCCATATATGTCACTATTTTACTTTTACTTTATGCATATTCTGTGTATATAATTTCTTTTAGATAAAGTATATTTTTATTGCACAATATTTTTATATCTTGAAGCCAGCTCACGACATTTGCATTGATTCTATAGGGAGGAATGAGAATGGAACCTTTTGGTCTTACGAGTCTAACCTCAATTAACCTGACACTTTCACATTCTCATTCCTTATTTCTATCAATGAAAATCCTTACAGCTCCAATAAAGGCTCCACAGAACTTCACCCTGGAAGGTTTACTATAACTAGTGTTTGCATATTTGGTATTCAACAAGACAAGTACATTCTTAGAGGTTAAAAAAAGATGCCAAAGAAACAATCGTGTTCGTCTCGATAGTTACCTCTTGGGGGAAATCACCATTTTTCAACTGAGAATTGATCAAAAGCTTTGCTGCTCTATGCAGAGGAGTAGGATCCCTTTTAGCCTATAATGAGTTTGAATTCCAAGTAGGAAGAAGTCATTCCCATCAGGTAGATTGTATTAAGAAAATAATCTTCATATTTTTTAAAATTTAAAATTTTAACCTGTCCAGCATGAAGTAAACCCATCAGCGCCCATGAAGTCTGAACCAAATTTGATTTATTTCCTTCCAAAGGTACATACACCTGTTTTTACATATTTACAAATCATGATATTAAATGTTAATGCCTATGGAAGTAAGTAGTTTCCTCTACAAACAAATTTCCGGTTAGAAATAAGCTAGCAAGAGAGCTTCATTTTAAAAATAAATGCTATTTCCAAATAAATTTGAATTGAGATTTTAAAGATACTTTAGTTACTTGTAATAGCTTACAGAAAAGATGAAACAGAGTATCCATAGAATTGTTTACGTGATTGGAGTATCTTAATTTATGTACGCTATATATTTGAAATGTTTTACTACAGCCACCTTTGTGAAAGTTGATAGGATTGATTATACATCAAGAAACTGTAGGAAAAAATTGATTAGAGGTCCAAAACATCACCTCATCAGGGCATGACCGATAGCTCTCACCCCAGCCACCATTTTCGAGTTGTGTCTTAAGCAGAAAATGGACTGCTCTTTCAACTGCTATAGAGTTGTTGTATGTCTTGCCCACTGCTGCTAGTCCATTCAATGCAAACCACGTAGCATATGTGAAACAAATTCCCCATTTTCCATACCTGAGAGCATTGTCAATTCATTCAAATAAAAGCTGAATTCATTATTTTATGTTGAAAATAATAGAAGACAAACACACCATTGTTCATTAGAGCGGCATACCATGATCCATCAGGCATCTGTGTGTTCTCAAGGAATCGGACAGCACTAGTGAGGAAGTCATCTATCTCTTTTTTTCTGTGCTCTGGATGTAACTTCTTAAATATAACTAGAGCCTGAATGGCTGATGCTGTGCACTCCACATAACTGATATATGAATTCTCTTTTTAGTGTTAAGTAATCATCACAAAGATTACATATTTAACATTACAATTACAAAACGACTTTCAAATTCTTACTTATACTCGATAACGATATCTCCGAAAAACTCGGTAGGATTGAAAACCTAAAAATAATAAAGGGTAGAAATAAAATTTTCACTCATTGTCACTATAATATATCATATTAAAATATTATTTTGCCGGCTCTTGAGATTATGTGAGAGTTTACCTCTAACCACGATTCAACTTTTGTTGGCTCCCATGCAGATAAACCACCATTTTTACTCTGAATTGATATGTAATAAAAAGAGATCAATAACACAATAATATTGTATTTGTCTTACAAGTAACTAGTGTTTTATTTGCAGGATAAAACATAGCAAAAGATAATCACCTGAATGGATAAAAGTAAAGAAGAAGAATGATGGGGGGAAAAATAGAGAATTTTGTTCATTTCATACAGTTTGAAACTTGATAAAGAATTACTGTAAAGCAACAAGCCTTCCCAATAAATTATTAAATTTCACCAGTTGCTTGAACTTTTTATCTTTCAAACCATTTTGTATTTCTTGTCTTGCAAAATATTTTTATGTTTTCAGTCTATTCACCAGCAAGAAAACCACTAGACTTATGAAATTTTAACAGGAATTGGGTTTTGATTAATAAAAAATAATTGCCTACTTAGTTAGGATGAATATTAAAATAAACTATTTGTATATAGAAATCAAACTTATAAATAATTGGAACAACACATGTCAATTAATAAAAAGAAGGACATACTTACAAGTATTCATTACCTGTAAAGAGAGTAGAATATTTACTGCATCATAGAGTCGCTCAAGTTTTATTTTTTCTCCAACTATTTCAGGGGACATCGCAGATAAAAGAAGATAACACTTTACAATAAAACAAAAAGGAGCGAGGATCAGAACGAAAACCATTAATGTTGTGCAAAATCTAAAAGAATTAAGTTAAGGCAATTCATGAAGTAGAATGGACTACCTTTAGGCCTTCTGCAGTGCAATCAGAAACTTGCCAACCATGATCTTGATCAGAGTAAGTCCATGATCCTTTTGAGATATGACGATACATGCTCTTGAAGTCATCTGAAGGATTATCTTTGACCTAAATAAAAATTACTAGTCAAAACTATAAAATTAAGATGTAATTGTTTTATCAGCAAGTGATTTTATTCACGAACATAGTATAAGAAAAAGGCAGTTAATCATATAAAATAATAGTCATACCTGAGAGTTTTTTATGTAGTTGTATCCTTTCATCAGTGTGAGCCCAATTTCATCATTGAGATTAGTTGCTAACAAAGCTTGAATAGCCAAGGTAGTGTCCCACAGTTGACTCCCAAAACTCTACTTACCAATCACAACCATATATTTGTAAGTAGAAAATGTAAATACATAACCAGTTGTATGTGGAGCTTAAATTTGAGAAAAAATAAATTATAACTTTCTTTCACAGTCCTAATTTGGGAAAATAAATGCTTAGTTGGTAGGGTAGTAGCTTGCCCCAGAAGTTGCATCTCATGACCTCTCGGTTGCATAATGTGAGAAGTTTGACATTATAGGGAGATCAATAGAGTTTCTTCCCAAGGATCACAAAACTCTTACACTTTGAAATAGAAACGAGAAAAAAGTAGCTCACATATTAGTACATATTGTTAGGATTGGGCCGAAATACGCACACTTAGCATAGTAAAATAAATTTAAAATTTTTATCAAATATCAATCATCAAATTTATGAGCATAAAATTATAACAATGTATAATGATTTTTGATGAGAAAAATCCTTATCAATTGGGAAAAAATACATGATAAACTTTGAACATATCTACTATAAAATAGTATTAGTTACAAAAATAACTTTCAATCAAAATCTTTTCACTACAAGTTAAGTGAAAAATGATTAAATACTAATCTCTTAACAAACCTAACAATCTATAATAGAAAATATATTAAAAAATAAGAGTAAGAAATGAAAACATATCCTATGAAATAATACTAGAATAATATATCCGACATTAGTAAAGAGCAAAACTCAAATTAGATTTCAATTGGATATCAAACATTTTTCTCTTCTCTCTCTGCGTGAGAAAATAATTTTGGATATCCTAAAATTGCATCAATAATTACTTTATATCAGTGTCAGCACATGAACACCGATCAAGTGTAGTATTCCTAAACAAATGGCGGATGAGTACCTCTCAGGCACACATCAAGCATAGTCTAACTAAACAAACCACGAATGTGCTCTGTTTAAGCACCCATCATGCGCAACTCAGTTGACATCTGACCAATCATAAGCTGATCATTACACAAATATCGTACAATCTTTCAACTTTCTTTATCACTCGGAAAATCCTAAAATGACCTTCGATAAACCTTTACACAAATATCATGTGATCCTTAACTTCTTCGCTCAAGCATTCCACACATGAGTATTGTGTTCTCCTAATAATTTATCCATTTGTTGTGATATCAATAAGAAAATGACTCAAAACCCAACATTTATTAAAGAAAAGCAACAATATGTTAGATTTGATAACTATTCTTTATTTTGAGTGTATGCATTGTCTAACCTGCATCTTCATTCCATCTTCAGCAACCCAAATATAATCAGGAATTCTGGCAAGGTGTTTCTTAAAACAATCCCCGTTAGGATCTTCAACCCAACATGCAAGCATACATAAAACCTACCCAATTTAAATGGAAAATAACATCAGAAGAAAGTCTATAGATTTCCATATTTATTTCGCATACATTTGGAATTGCTTTCAACATAAAGTAGAAAATGTAGGTACCTTCTCTTAGGTATAAACCTTATTTTGTAAGTAAAAACTAGAAGTTCTTTGTTAGAAAGTTTAGTAACTACATCTCTACTCATTTCCATTACCTTTTCCACACATCCTATAGTTATATATCGACTATTTTCATCTTCATAATGTATGTGTTTTATCGCCCTTTGCAAAGCCTTCTCTCTGATCAACTTGTTCAATGGCCAATGAGTAAGAACTGGCTCGGCAAATATGTAAAGGCTATCCCAGATCAAATCTTGTATTAATGTATGAGGGTAGTAAAGATCCTCCTGTAATATTACATAACTTGCATGAGTATCCTGCTTTATAACTTGGTGTGTACATGAACTAAAAGAATGGAAATAAAATTGAGGCCTAATTTAACAGACCTTTGCACATAGATGACGCACTTTACTCCAGTTAATTGAATCGTATGGTTGTGCATAAAGTTCATTTCGAAGCTGTAGAATGAGAGGGGTGATGGGACCAACAAACCTTTTTCCATACAAGTAAGACATTGGCATGTAAACCATTCGGCAATAGCACCATATTTTTCCTTCAAATAAACCAAGGTAAAAAAATCATCATAAAGTATAATTTTCAATTTCAGCATTTGTTTGGCATGTTTTCTAACTAATTATTTTATTGTAGTAAGATAATAAACTTTAAAACCCGATTCACTGCAATGAAATTTGTACAATGTTAAATGAATGGCAAAAATGGCTGTTGGTACTAGGGTAAAGACATAAAACGAAGTTAGAAGACTTCTCATCTTCTGTATTAACCATTTACTTTCCTTTCCTTTTACACATACTTTTTAATTCGGACAATGGAGTTTACAGAACCATAAAACCACTATAAAGAAAAAAATTCAAACCTGGATGTACAGGGAAGAAAGAAGGTAACATCCAAAATTCTGGAGGCATTGGGTTGCTTCCAAACCAATCAAAAACACCAAGTATCTCCGGCACCCAGATAGAAAACATAAAAATATGAGATTTTAATTTGTGCTTGCAAAGTAAAAGTAAGTTATAAATTATTACTACTAAAAATGCATAAATTTACTGAAAGCCAAGTCTTGCCCCAAGAAGGGATGTTGGTGGTGCCACCATGATCAAGAATCCATTGACGAGCTCTTGCAACAGCATTGTCGCATCCTCCATTAGGTCCTTCTCCTAATATCCGAATGCAAACATAATTGAGGACTGTACTAAACATGATACTATGACCTTCTATGTGCAACCCCCATCCGCCATCTTCATTCTGCCAAAAAACATTCAAATCCATCCATCCATTTATAAAAATATATTGATAACTGTATATAGAAAGAAATGTAAATTTATAGAGAAAAAAAAATGTTGAGAATCACATGAAAAGCTATGGCAATATCTTCTAGATGGGAAAGGGAATGACGATATGTGTAAAACAAGAAAGCAATATAAAATTTTTAGGGGTGGTGGACATGCATAGCCTTTTTCCTATCTCCCATTATGCATTATTATTTTAATTTGTGTGCTTAAGAATCAACGAAGCTATCTTTATTCTTAATGATATGAAATTTTAGTATGTTGATGCTAGCTTCGTATTCAACATATTTAATAGTGGCTCTCCATATTGTTGTTTTGGATTTCCATTCAATTACACAATTTTGTTGCATATCCATATTGACCTTTTAGATCAATAATTGATGTTAACATTGATATTAATTTTTTTTGTACAAGTTCCTTCATATTTGTATCCTATGAGAATTGATTAGTATATCTTAGTAATTATATCATGATTGTCAAGATATTGTTTAGCTTGTTTGTCTTGTGACAAAAGAGGCATACTTGTTCTAGACTTTACATCTTTTTTTGGTTAGATTTGCCTTGATTAAGATGTTCAATTTTACAATCTTCATTTGAGAGAACACTCTATCTTGAATCATGCAAATGAAAAGAGAGAAGTAGCACCAAATATATATTATACTATGCACATTTGCCATCATGCACTTGGCTTATTGTGCCACATAAGTTGTGTTTTCCTCGACAATGTTGTCAAATGTGCCACCACACTCTTGACACTTGTAGCACAATACTTGTAAGCTCACTGTCTAACATGGGTTATATACACATAGATGAGCCCAATGCTAACAAGGGTCAGATATTAAGCATTTAAATTTTGATTTTTGCCTATCCCAACGCCTCTGTGAAGCTCCAAAGTACCGAGATCTTTGAAATTATCACGTCTTTCATGCTAAAATGACTGTAATGTTCAAAATCATACTGTTTTAATAAAGAAAAGGCTTCTTGTTCTCTTAAGCTCTCCAATGACAAATCTATTCTTGTGTTCCATTGTCAAATATATAATTTTGAGGGAATTAAATGCTGATATAGATTTATAATCATTGTAAATATCTTGTAAAAGCCATAGGTGAGAATTTAGGGAAAGTCATACTATGTTCCTTGTTGTAAGAACCTTGAGGAAGCCATAGTGAGATGAGAACTTTTAAGTTTCTCGAAGAAGATCTTACAGATGTTCCTATATTGTAAGATTCTCATCAACCCTTGAAAAGAACAAAAAAGATAGGGAAAAGCGAAAATTTTGCGGATGTTTGATGCCAAAGAGGCAATGCTGGAAATCATCATTTTAGGAATTGATTTTACAGTTGTGAGAACGCCAACTAAGCTTGTGTTCATATTCTATTTTAAATAACAACTATTTTTAAAAAAATGAAAATTTTAAAAATTTCCAATAATTGGTGAATAATTTAAAATTTGCTTAGAAATAAATAGTTTCTCATATTACTGAGATGTAAATTTGTTCATTTACCTCATTTTTACATCCGTATAAAAGGTATCTATTATATCTTGTCCTATATACTTATTAACTACAAACACTGTACTTTATTAACTATTACTTTGACCACTTTTGTGAGTTTTGAGCTGACAATTAAAAGTATACTTTAACTATCTTCAAATTGAATTTATAATGGACTGATTGAACCTAAACTTAAATAATATGCACCCCTAATAAAAAAAAAAAAAACCTAATGTTATTGATGAGTTTCCAATTAGGACTCATAAAAAAAAATAAATTCATGAAAAATGAATTTCTCAATGCAAAGTCTCTTACTTAGAGGGAGAACAATTATTGAAATCAGATATAGGCACTAGTGGTTTTAGGGTTGACTTTCTCTTTAAAGGTTATCTAACACACAATAGGAATTTCATTATCATAACCAGGCTCCTCAAAAATTTAAGGTTTTGAAATTTTTTAACTTTGTAGGATACTTTGCTATAGGTACATCATATTATATATCTCATTTTTATTTATTTTATTTGAAAAGAAAGTACTTGAATTTTTTTTATAATTATTGAATTCAAAAAAATTTTTAAATAAATGTTATTGACTTTCTTATTAATGTTGACAATTTTAGTACTATTTTTATGAGTATATAACTCATATTGCATCCCATATATATATCATTATAGTAAGAGTAGTTTTTCATTGACATTTGAAATAATGTTTACACACCACATTAAAAATGAAGTTTGAACACCAATGCTTACATTCAAATGACACAGCTTCGTTAAGTCGCTTGTGTCTTAGCCACGTCCATATTAATCTTGTTCAATCTTGAGAGCAATTCATCCAAATCTAGAATCATACTTGAGAATGGATTATTTAGAATCATACTTGAGAGAAGATTGTTCATGTTCAATCTTATTGGTTCATACAAATTAGACTAAAAAAACTTAAATCTGTGTGCTCTATAGTACTGGCATTCAAATGCCATTTGAATAGCATTCAAATGTTGACTACTAAATTTTTTTTCCCAATAGACAATTTTAGATATTTCTAAAATTTGGCCTTTTTGGTACGTATTTAAGGTATTGTACAGTATTTTGTTATAGGTGACTACATAATCTATTAAAAAGAGGAGTGTTCCCAAATATTGAAGAGGTGACTCGAGTAGTACTTATTCTTGATTATGGTATCCTGATGCTACTAAGTATTATTCCTCTAAGTTTAGTACTAGAAACCTATTGTTAGAGTGTGAGGTGTTGTTCCAGTCAGTGTCTCCCCATATCTCTCATATATTTAAATCTTAGAAGTAGTTACCTTTAGTCATCGATTTGTCACCTCAGTTTATCCCCCTAGTCAAGAAATTTTATCCAAACGTGCACCAAATCTATTTCGATAAACCAAATTTTTACTACATATTCACAGTCAAACCATCTAGATCATATTTAAGGTGTTTCAGGATGTGACTAGTCTTCTCTTTATGCCATCACTTAATTATCCTTACAGTGAGGAGATGATATCATTTACTTATAAGATTTTCTCCTATATGTTGTAGCATTTCCACTACTATGATAGTCTTGGGATTAGGGCAAGCCTGCTATTGACTAATTTTTTCTACTCTTTATTGTATTTTGAGTACTGATATCTTTTTAATATCTTATTTGTCAAATGTTTCCTTATCTCGAGCCCTATTTTTATATATTGTCTTTTGAAGTGTTGTCATAGATATCCCTGTCATCATCTACGAGCAGTTTATAAATACATTTGAGAACCCTCAACTGATGACCTAGTTACCCCATGGCAGCATCATCTAGCACCTTTTATCCTCCCTCTCTATTCACCTACTTCTTGTTCCTATTATATATCTTTCATGACTATTAGCATACTCATATTTACTTAGAGTCGATCACACTCACCTGATAACATAGCTCCTCTCGATGACTCTATCCCTCCTCCTGCTAGGGAGAAATCTACACGTCATTCCTCTTCTCAACCTGTTGAGTTTACTAATTCTATTATAGACTTCTTGCATCAGATGCATCTTCAAACAGAGTAGATGTCTTCACCACAGTCAGTTTTGGGTGACCTTGTAGTAGCAGATGAATTAGGTCTTTATCTCTTAGGAAGATCATTAGATGGGTGTTAGAGATCTCTAAACTAAAGTTAAGGATATCTAAGCTAGTATAAGTTGTTTGGAGCATAGAGTTGAGCATCAGGCCTAATACATTCAGCGAGTGATGCATAATGATATAGTAGAGACTTCAAGTGATAAGTTTGACTCTTAGGTAGATACCTCTTGACTATTTGTGTCAAAAAAGAGGAGATGTGTCTGTTTTGAGGAGGAGATTAGATAGACTAATTGTGTTTTGACATGTACTCATAGGTTATACTGCTGTATTCTATGAGGGGGAGTATTGTGCTATACATCACTATTGTTATGCTTATACTGATTAGTGCCTTACGTCTTTACTATACTATTAGTTGTGATGGTGAATTATATTTGACTACTTTAATATTGATACATGTTGATATATTATGAGTATTTTTAGTAGTGTCCTTTTTAGAGGTAAATAAGTCTATCAAATACTACACATCATTAGCATAACGGTCAATACTCTAGGATTTTTATGTTTATCATGCAGCAAGCTCTAATATGGTAGTATTTAGATTTTTTTTAATTAAGTCATGCAAGAGATTTCGGCAAAAAATTATCCAAATGAAAAATTGTTAGGTTTATTTTATTAGTTTATTTTTGTGATAGTCCTAATCTAGTTATATTTGAGTGATTTTATTTATTAGTTGGAATATATTATTATTCACGTGATGCTCATCAAATATGAAAAAAATTAGTCACCCAAAAATGTTTGGAACAAGCACATATACACTGGCATTGAAGTTGGCATTTCAAGCCAACGTTTGAATGTCAAGGTATGTGCTCATATGTAATTTTAGCAAATAATAGAACCGGTCATACACCTGTGCTATTGGATTACGTACATGTTGAAAAAATAGAATAGATTATTCATGTGTACTATTGGATTGCACACAAACAAAATTAATAGAATGTATTAGGCAAGTTTGATATGGCCTTTGAGCTAGTTGTGAGGTGCCGGATTTTAAGCATGATAATTATAAGATAATTAAGATAGCATAATCAGATTTAGGCTTAAGTGAATGCGGACAATTAGCATCAGGAGTCAAAAGAGAAACCAGGAGGCCCGGCCCCCGATTGGCGCCTGAGGCGTGCCCAGTGCACACTGGGCAGAATTGTCGTGCTCGAGCTTCGTTTGAGCGCACCCGGGGCAGGGTTGGCAGAATCGATAGCCCAATGAGCACTCGATGAGTACTCGAGCGTGGCCCTTTGGGTGTGTTGGCGCTTGACCACCACTCGAGTAGTGCTCAAGCGCCAGTTCAATTATAAAAGCACGTCGAGATTTTTCACGCGTTATTTTTCAACGGCCCAGAGAGAGAGGAAGCATAAAGAGGAAAAGAGAGAAAGAGCAAACCAAGGTTTTCGAGTTCGAATCCGGTCTCAAGCTAATTAAAAAGGTTATAGATCAGATTTCATGTTCGATTTGTGAGTTATGTGTGGTTTTCGTAAACAGAAAATCCTAACCCACGCCCTTCTTAGATTTTAGTCATTTTATTTGAGATTCATGTACGATTTGGCTTTAAAATCTTAAAACCCTAGCTTATCGACGTGGATACTCTGAATTTGTGATATTTATAAATATATATTTTATATATATTAATTTTATATATTTTGGGAATATTGTGAATAGGAATTATGATATTTAACTAGATGTGCATTATATATATGACCATGTATATGCTCCAAAAATTATGTCATATGCAAACGCAAAGGTATTTGTTATCCGAAAGCTCTAAAATTATATTTGGCTCACAGTGGTAAGAATTTCTTTCTTGGTCCAAGCTTTATGATGATTATGCATATAATTGAAAGTATGTGAAGACAAGAATATATAAGAAAATGATTATCTATATCCGTATCATAAATTATAAAAGTTATGCAAAGTATCTGAAGAGAACTCCACAATTTGTTATATCTGATGATTCATTCTCTAGGGAGTGAGAACTTTTATATTGTTTTTGGTGGAATCTTCTCCTGAAATAAGTAACTAAGAGTTTGGACCAAGAATTTGTATTTCAGATGGTAGTATTCTCCGGTATGCCTTTCGATATTATTGTGACAAATTAAGAAATTACTCCTAGACCACGAAAAATGCTCTGGTGTTGTATCTATATCTGTTATTTGTTATCTGGTCGAATATATCGGGTGAAAGGTATACGTCCGTTATGGGACATTAAATTCCAGGTTCATGGTTAGTACCTTAGAATATATGAGGACATATACATTCCTTTTTTTGATTTATTTATACCGTTAACTGATAAGACCTGTCGACCCTGATTTGTAAAGTAAAGAAGTTATATATATTTTGAAACCTAAAGAAAGATAAGTAAATTAGGGAAGATAAATGTATTTTGAAAAGTACATTTGATTATGATTTATGTTTTTTATATCCTTCCTCAGCTTTATATATAGTTTATTGTTTTTAATTTTATTATATTTGTTGAGCATTTGGCTCACCCTTACTGCTTTCTTTTCTTCAGATAAGTACACCCTCATACTCGATGAGGTAGAGTAGAGTTTAGGAGTTGGTCAGACTGCAGATTTTGGATGAAGAGCCTTTTTGGATATAGTTTTGCGAAATTGTATTTGGTGGAGCATTTTGTACTATTTTTAATGGATTTGTATATTAATGTATGCATATGATGATGATGATGATGTATACTAGTATAGTTTTCGCTATTTTTGATAGATATATATGCTTCTGTAGGTATTTATAATTTGTCTAGAGATCTAGTGGCATCTTATCTATGCCAATATTATACCCAAAGTTACGACGTTGGTGCCACATATTAGTTATGGCCATATTCGGATCCTGTGTTGACACGTGTGGTTATATATTGTGCTGTACAACGATTTTTATGCAGGTTGTATTAATTTGGTGGCTATTTTATTGTCGAAACTCTGTCAAATTTCAGTTAGGAAAGTCGGTTCGTCACAATTGATATCAGAGATGAGATGCCTTAAACTTCATCTGAATCTTATGTAGAAGCCTGGGATAGTGTAAGCTAGATAGAAAAGTAGGTGCAGGCATAGGATGGTTAAACTAGTTTGGGTAGTTTAGTTATTCTAGTTGCCCTAAATAAACTACTAACTATGTTTAATTGCGTAGACTTATTATGTTCTAATTAATGTCTGACCTGTAATCTAACCCGTATTGTTCTTGTTTCAGAATAGTCATCGATAGCTGAGTATGTTACCAAGAAGGAGGTCTATGCGTGGAGGTGGCTAGCCTTGCGATCGAGAAGCGGAGTATCTAGATTTGTTAGGTAGAATGGCCGACGTCATTGATACTTTAGGGTAGAGAAATCTTGCTCCAGTGCCTATTCCTAATCCGCCCCAACTCCTGCAAATCCTGGACCATTTGCATATGACCGATTCGTCCAAGAGAGGATTCCTACATTTCTAGGGGAGCCTGATCCGATTAAAGCGGACACATGGTTCCAAAGGCAAAAGAAGGAATTTGCTACCATCTGTTGCCCGGAGGAGGATCGGGTATTATTTGCCTCTTACTGATTGGAAGGAGAAGCCCATCACTGGTAAGAGATACAGAAAAGGGCCATGGGGGTGCCAAATCATGAGATCACTTGGCCCATATTCAAGGATCCATTCATGGAGAAGTATTTTCCATCCATCCTTCCAGTGCAGAAGGAGGAAGAGTTCATATGCTTGAGGTAAGGCAATAGGACGGTGGCTGAGTATGACACAAAGTTTACGGAGCTGGCTTGATATTTTTCATTCTTGGTCGAGGATGAGGAGAGGAAAGCAAGGTAGTTTCTGTAAGGCTTGCAGGATGATATCCTCAAGCAGTTGGCAACCCTCAAGCTGTCCAACTATGGAGAGGTGTTAGATCGTGCCTTGATCAATGAGAAAGAGTTTGAGAAGGAGCATTTCAAGAAGAAATTGTCTAGCACTAGTGGCACCGGTTCAAGTTCCAGTTCAGGTTTGGGGAGACCGCCCAAGAGGTTAAGGCAAGCGGATCAAGGGAAGAATGTTAGCTCTTCTTCACCAGCCAAGCAAGCTCCCACCGATCCATGTCAGCATTGCGGGAAGCCTCATGGTGGTAGGCCTTGTTACAAAGCATTGGGCATATATTTTAATTGTGGACAGTCTGGACATAAGATCAAATATTGTCCCTACAAGAAGAAAGCCCTTTCCCCGAAGCCAGCCGTTCTAGGGAAAGTATTTGCGGTTTCTACTAGTGAAGCCAAGGCATTTGATGCTGTTATGGAAGGTATTCTTCATATCTGTGGTGTTTCTGCTTGTGTGTTTTCTAATTCTAGATGCATCCATTTTTTTTTTATTTTGCTTCAATTTGCTTGTTATCTTGCATCAACCTCTGTGATTTTTGATTATTCGTTGGTTGCATCAATGCCCATAGGATCTTTTATTGTGACCGATATTTTATACGCTCAGTGTTCGGTTGAGGTGAATGGTTTGTCGTTAGCTGTTGATTTGATTCTTTTGGAGATGCATGATTTTGATATTATTCTGGGGATGGATTAGTTGTCAAGAAATCATGCAACCATTGATTGTTTCCATAAGAGAGTTGACTTTATAATTCTAGAATGTGAGCCCTTTCACGTTCAAGGAATTTGGCGAGTTGAATCGTCCAACTTCATTTCGGCTCTGCAGGCCTGTCATTTATTGCAGAGCGGATGTGAAGCTTTTTTGTTTTATGCTAATGTGGTAGAGAGCCATGAGCTATTGGCAAAGGAGATTCTAGTTGTACACCAGTTTAAAGATGTATTCCTGGATAAGTTGTCTGCCTTGCTATTACACTGAGAGATTGAGTTCGGGATTGATCTCATGTCGAGATCAACACCTATTTCGAGGACCCCCTATCGCATGGCTCCTACTGAGTTGAAGAAATTGAAGTCGCAATTGTAAGACCTTCTGAATTTTGGTTTCATCAGACCTAATGTTTTGCTATGGGGTTCTCCGGTCCTATTAATGAAAAAGAATGATGGGACTTTGAGGTTATGTAAAGATTATCATGACCTAAACAAGATCACGATCAAGAACAAGTACCAGTTGTCACAGATTGATGGTCTTTTTGATTAGTTGCAAGGGACTGGCGTGTTCTCCAAGATCGATCTTCAACCAGGATATCATCAATTTCGGATCAAGTAGGATGATATGGCAAAGATGGCTTTTCGAACGAGATATGGCCATTAAGAGTTTATTGTGATGTCGTTTGGATTAACGAATGCACTGGCTGTATTCATGGATTTGATGAACCGGGTCTTTCAACTATAATTAGATAAATTTATTGTGGTTTTCATCGATGACATCCTGATCTATTTGAAAAGTTGTGTTGAGAATGATAAGCATTTGAGGATTGTCTTCAAACCCTTTGGGAGTATCAGTTGTTCGCGAAGCTAAATAAGTGCAAATTTTGGCTCGATGAGGCAGTATTCTTGGGCCATGTCATTTTCAATGGTGGCATCTTGGTAGACCCAAAAAAAGTTAAAACTGTGATCAGTCGGAGTAGACCGATGTCAGTGACGGAGGTACGTAGATTTTTAGGAATGGCTGGTTATTACCGCTGCTTTGTGGAGAACCTTTCTCGGATTTCTTTGCTGCTCACCCGATTGACGAAGAAGGAGGTGAGTTTTGTATGGACAGAGGAGTGTGACCAAAGTTTTCAAGAGTTGAAGGATCGTTTGACTTCGACACCGATTTTGACTACCCTTGATGGTTCGGGTGGTTTCGAGGTGTATTGTGATGTTTTAAAGGTTGGCCTCGGATGTATTTTGATACAAAATGGGAAAGTGTTAGCTTATGAATCTCGGCAATTAAAAATCCACGAGAAGAACTATCTGATCCATGATTTAGAGCTAGCCGTCGTGGTGTTCGCGTTGAAGATTTGGAAGCATTGTTTGTACGGTGAAAAGTTTCTTGTGTATTCTGATCACAATAGCCTGAAGTACTTGTTTTTGTAGAAAGAGCTGAATATGTGACAGCGGAGGTGGATCGAGTTTTTTAAGGATTATGATGTTGAGATCCACTATTAGCTGGAGAAAGCGAATGTGGTGTGGATGCCTTAAGTCGTTAGACCAGTTTTGTGGCCAAGATGCAGATCAAGCAAATGGAGATGTTGGATTCTTTGAAATTTTGTAATATCCAGCTCTATGTTAAAGGTAATAGGTTGATGTTGTATTTTTTGCAAGTGCAGTCCAAGATCCTTTAGAGAATTAAGGAAGGGCAAGCGAGTAATCTATTCTTAATGGATATTGTAGGAGAATAGTCGAGATTCTCTGATGGATTTCAGTTTTCGTGAGGATGGAGTTTTGCACTTCCAAGATCATTTGTGTGTACTTGATGATAAGGATCTAAAAGAGAAAATCATGAAAGAGGCTCACTAAATTAGGTATACCATCTACCCTAGGATGAATAAGATGTACCATGATTTGAGAAAAATATTCTATTAGAGAAATATGCTGAACGAGATAGTTGCTTTTGTTGGCCGATACTTGATTTGTCAGCAGCTGAAAGCTAAGAGGAGCAAGCCTTGGGATTATTGCAGTCTTTGGCTATTCTGAGCTGAAAATGGGATGATATTTCTATGGATTTTATTTTACGCTTGCCTAGGATGCCTAGGAACCATGATGTAATTTAGGTCATTGTGGATTGACTAACAAAATCGGCTCATTTCTTAGCCACTCCAGAGACGTATTCTTGTGATCGTTTGGCACAATTGTATATCAATAAGATTGTTAGATTGCACGGTGTGCCAACATCTATTGTATCTGACAATGATCCACAATTCGTCTCCAAGTTCTGGGAGAGCTTGTACCGAGAATTAGGGACGAATATGAAATTCAGTATAGTGTATCACTCTCAGATAGATGGCCAATCTAAGCGGACAATTTAGATTTTGGAGAATATGCTTAGGGCCTTGGTGATGGAGATGAAGGAAAAATGGGATGATCACCTGTCGTTGGCCAAATTTACGTATAATAATAGTTTTTAGGCGAGCCTCGGCTTGGCTCTTTTTGATGCACTATACGGTAGGAAGTGCTTGTCTTTTATTCATTAGGAGAAGATAGGGGATAGGCGTTTGTTGGGCCCTGATGTGATTACGGAGACGTCGAAAAAGATCGCAATGATTTTAAAAAGCTGAAGATGGCTCAAAGTCGACAAAAGAGTTATGCTGACTAGAGAAGATCCAGGCTTAGATTCGAGGTTGGAGATTTTGTTTTCCTTAAGGTGTCGCTGTGGAAGGGAGTCTCCAGATTCGTTGTCCAAGGAAAGCTGAAACAGTAATTTATTGGACCCTTTGAGATTTTGGAGAGAGTTAGGGAAGTAGCATACCAGTTAGCATTACCGACGAGTTTAGTCGAGGTACAAAAAATTTTCCATGTCTCGATGTTGAGGAAGTATATCCATGATCCGACGTACGTCGTCGACTATGACCATTTGGTAAGAAGATTTATCGTATTCGGATGAGCCCATTCAGATATTAGATCATAAGGATCAAATCTTGTGTTTGAAGTCCATCTCTCTTGTGAATGTCTTATGGAATAACCACTCCACGGGAAAGCGACGTGGAATGGAGGACGAGATTTGGGACAAATATCCCCGTTTGTTTTAATGTATGTCTTCTCGTTTAAGTATTAGGATTCATTAATTTTGAGGACAAAATTTTCTAAGTGATGGAGAGTTGTGAGGTTTCGGATTTCAAGTATGGTAATTAAAAGGTAATTAAGATAATATAATCAAATTTAGGCTTAAGTAAATACGAAAAATTAGTACCAGATGTCAAAAGAGAAATTGGGAGGGCTGGTGCCCGAGTGGCACCCGAGGCCTGCCCAAGGCATGCTGGGTAGAATCCCTGAACTCGAGGCATGCTCGAGCATGCCCAGGGTGCGGATTGGAAGAATCAATCGCCCAATAAGTGCTCGAGCGCAGCCCTTTCGGTGTGCTGGCACTCGATCAGCGCTCAAGCGTCAGTCCAATTATAAAAGTGCGCCGCGATTTTTCACGCGTTATTTTCCAATGGTCTAGAGAGAGAGGGGAGAGAGGGAGCACGAAGAGAAAGAGAGAGAAGGAGCAAACCAAGGTTCATGAGTTCGAATTTGGCCTCAAGCTAGTTAGAAAGGTTATGGATTGGATCGTGACAAGTGTACTCATACCCTTTTCTCTCGTTTCTTTCCACTTTTGTTTTATTTTCTTTAAGTATCCTCGTCTTGGTATCTGATTATGTTTATATTTTATAATACCCATGACTTGAGCATATTCATACTCCGATTTGATATCTGATTTGTGAGTTTTGTGCGGTTTTCATACCCGTAAAACCCCAACCCATGCCCTCCTTAGATTTTGCTCGTTTTATTTGAAATTCATGTATGATTTGTCTTTCAAATCTTGAAACCATAGCTTATGGATGTGGTTACTCCGAATGTGTGGTATTTATACCCATATATTTAATATATGTTAATTTTTTATATTTTGGGAATATTGTGAATGGGAATTGTGATATTTAACTACATGTGCATTATGTATGTGACCTTGTATATGTTCCAAAATAAATGTTATATGCAATTGTGAAGGTATTTGTTGTCCGAAAGTTCTAAAGTTATGTTTTGCTCATTGTGGTAAGAATTTCTTACATGATCCAAGTTTTATGATGATTTATGCATATAATTGAAAGAATGTGAAGCCATGAATACACAAAAAAGTAATTATCTGTATCTGTATCATGAATTATAAAAGTTATGCAAAGTATTTGAAGAGAACTTCACAATCTGTTATTTCTAATGATTTGTTCTCCAAGGAGTGAGAATTTCTGTATATGTTTCTGGTGTAACCTTCCCATAAAAATAAGTAATTAAGAGTCTGAACAAATGATTTGAATTTTACAGGGTAGTACTTCCAAACATGCCTTAGGATATTATTGTGACAAATTGAGAAATTACTCCTAGACCATGGGAGATGCTCTAGTGGTACATTTGTATTTGTCTTCTAATATTTGTCCTAGTATATCAAGTGAAGGTATACCGTTTGCTACGGAATGTTAAATTCAAAGTTTGTGATTAGTGCCATAGAATGTATAGGGATATACATATTCCTTTCCTCGATTTGTTTATATCGTTAGTTGGTAATGCCTACCGGTCCTGGTCCACAAAGTAAAGAAGTTATGTATGTTTTGAAACTTAAAGAAAGATAAGTAAATTAGGAAAGATAAATATACTCCGAAAAGTAAATTTGATTATGATTTATATTTACACATCTTCATTTATACTTTTATATTCTTCATCCGCTTTATACAGTGTATATCATTTATTATTTTTAATTTTATTGTACTTTTTGAGTATTTGGCTAACCATTACTACTTTCTTTCCTCCAGATGAGCACGTCCTCATACCCGATGAGGCAGAGTAGAGCTTACGAGCTAGCTAGACTACAAATTTTGGATGAAGAACCTTTTTGGATATAGTTTTATGGAATTGTATTTGGAGTATTTTGTATCATTTTTTTATGGATTTGTATATTGATGTATACATATGATAATGATGATGTATACATAGTGTAGTTTCTGCTATTCTTGGTGGATGTATATACTTTCGCAGGTATTTATGATTTATTAGGGAACCTAATGGTATCTTATCTGAGTCAATGTCATACTCGGAGTTATGACGTTGGTGTCACTTATTAGTTGTGGCCATTTTTGGATTATGTGTTGAGATGTGTGGTTATATATTATATTGTACATGGATTTTTGTAAAGGTTGCATTAGTTTAGTGGTCATTTTACTATCGAAACTCTACCGAATTCCGATTAGGAAAGTCGGTTCATCATACTAGTGTTCAAGCCAATGTTTAAATTTTATTATTTTGCATTTTTCTACTTTAATTTTTAGTTTGACTTATAAATATAATCTATTCTCTTAATCTAGCCATCATAAACATGTAAAGAGAATAAAAAGAGAGCTATAAAAGTAAGAAGAAAAGGAGAAAAGTTCATTCATTAGTTATAATCTAAATGACAAGATTTTCTCATTATGAAAATCTTTCTACCACCATCAAACACTTGTTCTAAACCGTAAGCCTTTGAAATTCTATTGGAGATTTTAATCTTAGAGTTCCAAAAGTGTTGGTTATTCACAATATAGTTAAGTCAAAGAGAAGAATGGAAAGCATCTAATTTCGTTGCAACCAAGTAAATTCAATGAGTTATTCGGTAAGGGTAACGTACTAGGAGTAAACCGATTAAGGGTTAATATATTTATATCACTTGAGTTGTAAATTAACTTTTTTTTATAGAGCATCTTTGACTAGCTTAAGAAACTTGTAGATTTTATTAAAAAGTTATTTGACTCTTGACTTTTTTTCTTTACCACAATATGGTCTATTAATTTATTTTCACATTTGTTTAGTACGTATACTAGTGTTGTTGAAGGAGTAGAATTTTTAATTTGTATTCTTAGTATCAAGTGGCAAATAGATTTTACCTTTATTGAGTATTTGTATAATTTATTTTTTTGTATGATAAAGGGTAAAAATATTAGTCGTTAAAAGATTATCCAAAGTTTTTAGAAATTAGTTCAATAGTAAGACTTGGAATACATTAACCACCTTTGGAGTGGCATTATAAATAAAAGCTTATCTGTCAAATGGTAGGTCATGGGTTAGATTAGACCAACCCTCAGCTTTAAAATTTCCTCCCTCCCCCAATAAAATAATTATTGAAAATATGGGGTGGTCAGTGTACATGAGTTGTTGAAATTATGGTATCTAGGGAAAGATATATATTTGACCGATATACCCATAGTGGGCTGGCCCAAGAAGAAAAATGACCTAAATCCACAAAGGTCCATATAAGCATCTAGACAGTCAACACCAGGCGTTGACCAGATGAGAGACCAAGTTGGGCGGCCAACAGGCTCCCCATGAGACGGTTATATTCCTATTGACTGGAAATGCTACAGTAGGCCAGCCTAAGAGAGCAAGCCTCACGTGGGCCAGGCCCAACCCTAATTGGGCTCGGCCCAACCCTAATTGGGCTCACACCTTTGTACACGACCAACAATGGTTCTCTTGCCTAATTTTGCGCCTTTTCAGAAGACAATTTTCACTATAACGGGTACCAATAGATTCAACGCATGTCCCATGAAGAAAGTGTCAAATTCTCTATTCCTACCCACTACAAACCGTAACGGTAACAAGATACGTAAGGAAGGTGAGTAATCCTAGGAGTCGTTACCTCCATTAAAGCTCCTTACCAGGAAAGGAAGTGATCCCAACAGATTGCAGAAATCAAGCCTTCCTGCCTAAGGAAAGTCGTCCAACAGATTGTAGGAATCAAGCCTTCCTGTCCAAGAAGGTCGTCCAGTATTTTATCTATAAAAGCCCATGGAGTCCTCATTCTAGGGCATGCTCACTTCTAAGACTACAAACGCTCACAGTTGAGATCACACACATTCATTGTTTAGACTACAAAGGCTCTCTTCTCTGCCAAAAGCTCTCATAAAGTTCCGATAATTCTTCAAGCACCCACGCTTGTAGAACTCTGACTCTCTCCCTCTCTCATTACGTTCCTTGCGAACACAGTGCTGAGAGACCACGATCCTCACAAACCACAGAAACGCCTCTTACGTCGAGAACCAAATCCCCATCGCAAACACTCTTTATCTTCTCACCGCTCTCATTTCTCTTTAGCTTATTAAAAGTTCGAAAGCTGATTATTGATTTGAACGTCAGAATATTTTCGGTGGGATAACTTTCTACCAACACCTCACCTCTTGTTTGCTGTAATTGAGTGAAGGGTCCAAACCCGACGAAAGGAGTCGGATCCATACGATCAAGTCAACCCAAATCTGTTTGAAATTTGGAGCCAGGGACGTATCATTGGCGCCGTCTGTGAAAAGCGCTTACAAAAGGCTAGCCACATTTTCTTAGAAACCTTTCTCAATTTCGCCTTCCAAATTAACCAGAATGGTGAACACCAGAGTACAAACTAGCGAGCTCGCTAGAGATGTGACTTATCCCAACCAGGGCCACACTGCTAGTGCCATGGCCAATAGGACCATTAATGGGGTGCCAGTACCCTTCTTTCAAAATCTAGTGAAGCACATGCAGAACACCAACAAGATGCTCTGCTCTTGCCAGGAGCACTCTCAGCAGGGGGCTCTGCCCACGGCAGTCCCTACACCCACTTCCAAGAAAGGAGGTCAAAGGAAGAAGAAGCCGGCCAAAAAATTCAGAAAGCCAGCCAACATCCAGATGCCTGAGTCCTCACGCGCCCAAAGCCGACTAAGGCTTGAAGAGCGCTCAGGCAGCATGACTCCAGAGGAAAGTCAAGAATGAATGAACCCCCGATACTCTCGGGTGGAGATTAGGACTAAGGCCCATGAGGGAGACTCCCAAGTCATCAGATCTACTAGTGACAGTAGCCAGTTGGCTACTGGCAACACCGGAGAAGGAACGGAGTTGAAGACCTATCTCAACTCTAAGAGATCAACTAACGCTGCTCGTGCTAATTCGAGATTGGAGAAAATCTAGAACTGTGTGTTCAAAGATGACGACCACGCTATCGATCTGGACAGATCTCCTTTCACCATCGAAATCTTAAACCGATCAATGTCAACGAAGTTCAAGATGCCATGCCTTGACTTGCACGATGGGAGTGCTGATCTTGTGGATCACTTCGATCATTTCCGCGCTCATCTAAGTCTACAACGGCTAGAGGATATGACAATGTGCCGCTACTTCCTGCTCACATTGAAAGGGGATGCTCATATATGGTTTCACCACCCCCCCTCAAACTGGATCAAGAGTTTCCGGGAGCTGATTGACCTCTTTTTGGCCCAGTACACCTCCAATCATCGAGAAGAGAAGCAGCCTTGACATCTCCCCCACATCGTGCAGGAGTAGGGAAAGAATCTACTGAAGTTTTTGGATCGCTTTGTGGCGAAGGCCAGGCAAATCCCCAGGCTCACGGAGGAGATTAAGCTAGGAAGTTTCATCTCCACGCTGACAAACGATGACTTCTTCAGGCCCCTGGCACATAAGAACTTGCAACCTTCTGGGAGACGGAATCCATCACCCGGGCCTACGCGGCGTCAGAGGAGGCCAATGAGGCTAAGTGTCTCGAGTGGATCGAATAGCCTCGCTCATTTCTAAGAGAGGGAAATAGGAAATTCAATGGCGGCAATCACTCCTGCACGAAGCCCCACAGGATCAAACCACCAGAGCACAAGGATTACAGGCCGATCAGCCTGACACCCTTGACCGACACACTTTTAAATTTTCTCATGCAGATCTGTGGAGAAAATTTTCTTAAGTGGTCAAACCACTTAAGAAAGCGGAGGGAAGAAATTAAGTAAAGTACTGTGATTTCCACCGATCGCCTAGACACTCCATGGAGAATTGCAAGTCTCTCTAGCGGGAGATAGAAGAGCTAATTCAGAGAGGCCACCTCATCAGATTCGACAAGTATCCTGGCCAGAGCTCTAGCACTGTAGGCAGAGAAGGACCGAAGCCTTCCCCACCACGGAATCGAGTTGCAGAAAGAGTGGTCAAAATTATTACTACTCGGTCAACCAAAACTCCAGCGGACAACAAGGAGCAGCAAATTGGAAGGAAGAAGTAATGCATCATGGACAATGTCATTAGTTTTAGTGACAATAACTTATCACATGTAATTTCCCCCATGCAGATCCCCTTATTGTATTTTTACTTATTTTGGACGGTAGTGTCAATTACCAACTGAAACGAGTATTCATTGATAATAGAAGTTCACGTGACTTGCTCTATCTTGATGCATTTTTTACACTTGGTTTTAAAAAAATCAGTTAAAGCCTGCCGAATGCTCGCTATACGACCTTGACTACGAATCGGTGCCCGTCCAAGGGACGATCTAGTAGGAGATCATCCAAGGCACATACCCGAGAATGACAAGTCGTATACTCACCTTCTTGGTAGTCGACCTGCCCTCCGTATACAACGTTATACTAGGCCACCCATACTTAACAACATTTGGAGCCGTCACTTTGATACCGCACCTCAAGATAAAATTCCTGACGCCACATGGTGTGGGTGAAGTATTGGGTGACCAAGTCACTGGGCGGACATGTTACATATTCCAAATCACTCCCAGCGGCAGCACCAGGTCGGCTGGAAAAGTTGACCATCGAGATGAAATAACCCTGCAGTAGGCGCAATCTGATGAGATAACCGATCTAGTCCTATAGAACCCAGAGGATCCGAAAAGGTGCGTGCAGATCGGCGGCTCACTCACTGGCACACTATGCGATGAGTTGATCACGTTCTTATCACAGAATGCTGACGTCTTTGCATGGACTCTCACTGACGTGCCTGGGATTCCAGCCGAAGTAATGGTCCACAAGTTGGGCCTTAATCCCGACTGCAAGCCCGTCAGGAAGAAGTAGAGAAACACTTGGTAGAATAGTTGGTTGCCATCCAAGAGAAAGTAAGGAAGCTGCTGACGTTGGCTTCATCAGAAAAATCTAGTACCCGGACTGGCTCTCGAACATCGTCCTGGTGAAGAAAAGTAACAAAAAATGGCAAATGTGAATCGACTTTACAGACATTAACAAAGCCTACTTGAAGGACAACTTTCCTTTACCCAGGATCGACTTGCTGGTGGACTCTATATCCAGACATAAGCTGTTAAGCTTCATGAACACGTACTCGGCCTATAACCAGATCGAGATGAGCGAAGAGGACGAGGAGCACACCTCGTTCATGATAGACCAATGGACTTATTGTTATAAGGTAATGCCCTTTAGTCTAAAGAACGCATAAGCCACTTGCCAGCGGCTTGTAAACAAAATGTTTGAGAAACAGATCGGCTGTAATATAGAGGTGTACGTCGACAACATGCTCATCAAGAGCAGGACCACCAGTGACCATATTCACGATATGGCAGAACCATTTGAAGTACTCCGCACACATCAAATGAAGCTGAATACGGCCATATGCGTCTTCGGAGTAGCCTCAGAAAAGTTCTTGGCTTTTATCATTTTTCAACAAGGGATTGAGGAAAACCTAGAGAAGATTAAGGCTCTCATGGACATGACACCACCACGGAGCGTTAAGGAGGTCCAACGGCTGACCGGACGATTGGCAGTCTTGTCCCACTTCTTAGCTAAAATTGGTGACAAGTACAAGCCGTTCTTTGGGGATCCAAAGGGGATGAAATCAAATGGTTTCCAATGGACGGTAGAGTGCCAAGCAGCATTTGACGAGTTGAAGCAGTATTTGGCCAGCCCGTTGTTGCTAATAGCACCCAAGGACGGAGAGAAGCTATATCTCTACCTAGTAGTGATAGAGGTAGCCCTTAGCTCTGTCCTCATTTATCAGAATTCCGACACTCAATGGCCAATCTACTACATGAGTAAGACGTTGACCAGCCCAAAGATGGGCTATTTACATGCGGAGAAGTTAGCTTTAGCACTTGTTTTCTCTGCCCTGAAATTGAGGCCCTACTTCCAGGTGCATTGCGTGATTGTTCTCATCGACTAACCTCTAAAGAGCATTCTCCAGAATCCTAACGTTTGTGGAAGGCTGGTAAAGTGGGCTATCGAATTGGAAGAGTTCAAAATCGAGTTCCAGCCCAGACCTGCCATTAAGGGATAGGCTCTGGCTGACTTCACCGTCGAGACCACGACCCTAATTCTCAAAAAGTAGCCTCCTAAGGATACAATACAGCACGAGGGAACACTGGAATGGGTCCTCCATGTAGATGGATTGTCTACGGACTCAGGCAATGGTAATGGGGTGGTCCTCAAGACCCTTGACGGGTTTGAGGGGAAGTACTCCATTAGACTCGACTTCCCAATCACCAATAATGTTGTCGAATATAAAATCTAGTTAGCCAAATTAAGACTTGCCAAAGAATACTCAGTCAAGTGACTGACTGTCTACAGTGAATCTGAGCTAGTCGTCAACCAAGTTAACGGGAGTATCAAAGCGAGCAACACACACTTGGCCAAATACTTGGCCAAAGTAAGGGAGGCCGCCAGGAGTTTCGACAGGCTGACCCTAGTCCATGTTCCCAGAACGAAAAATTAGAAGGCCGACCAACTAGCTAGAGCGGCGGCAATCAAAAATTCAGAGCAATACTCGATGGACATGCGGGAGGTTCTGAGCGCTCCCAACATAGAGGAACAGGAAGTGATGCAGATCTCCAAGACAGAAAATTGGATGACGCTGTACCAAAGATATCTGGAGGACAAAGTACTACCAAAAGACATGGATGAGGCCAAGCGGATCAAGAAGAGGGCCAACTGGTACACTGTAGTCGATGGATGGCTGTATCACTGTAGTTACTCTACTCTGTACCTCCGGTGTCTCACCCTTGAGAAGGCCGACTATGGATTGGGCAAAATCTACCTTGGGATTTGCGGATAGCACATCGGCTGCAAGAACTTGGCATTCAAGATCATGCGACAGGGTTACTATTGGCCATCATTGAAGAAGGATGCACCAGTGTTCGTAAAGAAGCATGAGATCTGCCAACTTCACGACAATCTTCACTACCAGTCGTCCGCTAATTTGGAGTCCCTCCAGGCTCCTTCGCTCTTCGCATAGTAGGGGCTTGACATTCTCGGCCCATTTTCCATTGCAACGGGGTAAAGAAAGTTTATTATTGTAGGTATCGATTACTTCACCAAGTGGGTTAAGGTCATCCCGCTGACCAAGATCACGGAATATAACGCTCTTGAATTTATTCGCTAGAATATAATCAGCAAATTTGGCATCCCAGAGGTCATAATGACTGATAATGGAACCCAATATTTTGGAAAATATTTCAACAAGTATTACGCCAGCCTGGGCATTAGGCTGGTCCACACATTAGTATCAACAAATGGACAAGTGGACGTTATGAACCGCACGCTACTTTACGATCTTAAGACGAAACTGAAGGATGCAAGGAGCTCCTAGGTGGACGAGCTACCCTCCGTCCTCTGGTCTCACCGGACGACTCCAAAGGAACTAACTCGCGAGGCACTTTTCAGTCTTTGCTACCGGATTGAAGCGATAATCCCGGTTGAGATTGGGCATCCAAGTCTTAGGGTAAGATCTTTCGACCCGCAAGGTAACTTTCAAAAAATTTGGAAACACCTAGACTTGTCCGGGAAAGACCGCGATGCTGCCAAGATGGGGACAGCAGCCTGCCAATAGTGAATCGCCCGCTATTATAACAAAAAGGTAAAAGTGTGGCAGTTCGACTTTGGAGACTTAGTCTTGCGAAGCATTGAGGCTACAGGCGAGATTGTCAACTAAAATAAGCTTTTCCCAAATTGGGAAAGGCCTTTCCTAGTCTTCGTCGTCCAACAAAATGGAACATACAAGCTCCGAAATTAATACGAAAAGTTTGTTCCATAGACGTGGAACGCGATCCACTTCAAGTGCTACTTCCAGTAAGGGTCCAGGCAAGTAGTTCACGTGTTTATAAGTACATGTACTCAATTTCCAATTAATGAGATAAGTGTTCTCTTTTGTATGTTGTGTTTGGTTTTCTTCTTTTTGGTACATGTTGCATGTTGTATATCTTTTTATTGTAGGGCTAAGTGACCTAGACTACCCCTAAGTCGGGCGAGTTTTACTTACCCGTTACTAAATCTTGGTTATCCAGGTGGCCCATGAACGGTCGAATTTAAACCTTGGTCATCGAGGCGGCCCATGAGTAGTCGCATTTAAACCCTGGTCATCCATGCGGCCCATGAGCGATCGTATTTAAACCTCGGTCATCCGAGTGGCCTATAAGTGATCATATCTAAATCTTGGTCATCCAAGTGGCCCATTCGTGGTCAAAATCATAGAGGGCTTGCACAGCACACAGGACAACTTCCTTCATAATGAGATAGCGTGATCAGTCAATGATGGTCAACAAGCGCAAAGCACTCCAAAGTTGGCCACCCAAGTCTACACTTAGGCAGTGCCACCAAACCTTACTCATGCATGAGTATCAAGTAGGCTTGGCACGACATTAACGTCAACCTTAGTGTCTCCCCAAGGACCCAAGTCCTTCAGGAAGCGCCAGTAGCCCCTAGATCAAGGCGGACAGCCAACTTACAAACAGTACACCAAGTTAGCCAGCCAATACAACAACGGACAATTTGAAAACAACAATAAAAGTAAAGACACGCAATGTCAATAAAAGCACTCATTTTATCGCTTGTGACAATATACATTTATATCAATTAACAAAAAAAAGAAGCTAAGCTAAGGAGGCGATGATGGCCCTCGACCGCTCCGTGGCTCCCCCATGAGGCTCTCGCGACGCTGGGCAGACCAGTTTGCTATGTCAAGGAACTCCACCGAAAAATTGTGGTCAATCAGCTGAGCAATACGCTGGCTGATGTTGACCCCCTCTCATAATCGTGCCAGTATCATGTCGGAGACCTCGTGATGGCAAATGCGAAGGCTCAGCTTATTCTCCAATCTAGTCATCTACCCTGCGAGTTGGTCAATGTGCCTCGTGGCCCATTCAGCCTCCTCCATTAGTCGGTCGTTCTCCTCCACTAGGCCGGCTATCACAGCATCCTTCAGGCCATCATTTTCCTCTCTTAGCCTAGCAATCTCCGCCTCCAAGCCTACCAGCACAAACGCCAAGGTGATAGCGTCCTCCTGATTCTCCGCCTTCAGAGCCGCTAACTCTACGTTGAGCCAGTCGATCCCCAAATCCCTATCGAAGATCACCCTATCTTTCTAACCAAGCACCTTAATAACTGCACTTGCGACTTTGTTAGTCTGTGAAAAAGAAAAAGGTAAGTGACGAAAAAGTTAAAAGCAAAGCAAGTTACAAGAGTATATCTACTAAATCCTTCGCACCGGCCTATCTGGCCTAATGTGCGACCTTGGCTGCGGCGATGGAAGATTAGAAGTGGACCCCTCTTGGGTGGGCTTGCCAGTGGCCTCCACCGCAAGCTCCTCCGGTAGCTTTTCTAAAAGGTCCTCTATCCCCACTGGCTCCTGCAGCACAATAGGTGGCTCCAAAATCATCTCTTGCAGCTCAATCTACAGCCCAACAACTAGAAACTCAATAGTTAGCTCTAGCAGCTCAGCTGGTGGCTCAGCTAATGGCTCCCGCTGCTCGGCTCACGGCTCACCAACTAGCAAAGCGTCTCAGCAGAAGGCTTGAGAGCCAGTTCCTCCAGCCTAGGTTGTGGGCCCGGTATCAACTCCACCAGCGTAGGTTGCGCCAAAACAATGGCATCACTCTCCCCGGTGCTAAACATGGCGTCGTAAGCCTCTAAAGCCAACTCAGCTTCAATCCCTGAGACGCCACCCACTCCCACGAGGTGCCCAACGGCCACCTAGTTTGGCCCAGAAGATGACAAGTAAGGTGCCGCCATGGTAGCCCTCTTTTTCTTTGGACGGTGGGAGGCAGTATCAGGAGAACGAGCACCAATGAACGTGGCTCTAGTCCTCTTCTTCCTCCGCAGGGCCTCTGGCAGAGGAGCCCTAAACTTCTAGACTGGGGAGGGAGGCCCCCAGCATGCTCTCCTAGTTTCCTCTCGAGAAACAAGATAGTCCCTCCTGAAATCTTCAAGGTTCTCCCTCACTAGCTCCAACAGATCGGCCATGACAGCAATCTCCTCCTCCGTGACGTCCTGGTGAAGGCTTGAGGAACCTTACCCCAGTCTCCAGACAAGGGTCACGGCTCCACGACGTGAACAAAGAAGAATCGATCCTTCCAATTCTTCAACGAGTCATAGATAGCATGGGTAATCGGAAGGTCTTGAGGAGTCAGAGAAATCCAGTCTGCGCTCTGAGTGAATCAGAACATCACTCTGACAACATCCACCGTTATCATGTAAGAGTGATAACGCATGAAGATGTAAAGGGAACACAAATATCGCACGATATTGGTACAAAGCCGTGCGATAGGTACCCGAAGAGCGGTGAGGATGTCCAACAGCTCCTAACAGACTGGAAGATGAAGCCCACTCCTAAAATAGGCCTCGTAGATGGTCACATATCCTTCAGGCGGCAGGACCGCCCTGTCCTCCTTCCTAGGAACTCGGAAGGCGATCTCCTTAGGAATGTTGTACTCTATGTACAACTCCTTCACATTATCTTCTCTGAGGACCGAAGCAATTTTCGTAACAGAAGAAGCCATAGATGTGGAAGCGCAGAAGATAGTAGAACACTTAGGATTTTTCAGCAATGGAAGATGAAGGAAAGCGTGAGAAATTCAAAAATAAAACGGACGGACAACTTAAAGGGCAGTATGAACGTAGGGCACACTAACTGTCTCGTAAACATGCACCATCATTGCTACCACGTGTCGTATTCTGAACGGACGCCGTCGAATCAGATCCTCTGACACATAAATTACCGAGATCTTAAATTCACCGCGTGCAGACACATGGCCGCCTTTTCATCTGATACCGACTAATGATGGCGCGTCATTCCAACTCCCACAAGTTCTCAGAATTTTGGCCTAAACGGTTAGTAAATCCGATCAACATTCATTTCGTCAAGTTCTCCTGATTTTGAACTAGATGATCAACAAATCCGGTCAATATTTTCTTCATCAAGTTCTCCGGATTTTGCTCTAGACGGTCAACAAATCCAGTCAATGCACGCTTCCACAGTTCTCAGGATTTTAGCCTAAACGATCAAGGAATCCAGTCAACTCTTCAGAAGCACGCCAGGCTTTGCCCTAGGCAGTCAACAACTCCGCCACCAGTCCAAAAGACCTTAATAGACGATGGCCAGACATCATGCTAGAGGTCAAAACTCAGACCACCAACAAGGGGGGTTAGTGATGGGTACGCCCATAGTGGGCTGGCCCAAGAAGAGAAACGGCTCAGATCCACAAAGGCTCATATGCGTGCCTGGATATTCAATTCCAAGCGTTAACTGGATGAGAGGCCAAGTTGGGTGGCCAACAAGCTCCCCATGAGACGGTCAACTTTTTTGTTGACCAAAAGTGCTACAGTAGGACGGCCTAAGAGTGTAAGCCTCACGTGGGCTATGCCCAATTGGGCCCACACCTTCGTACACAACCAGCAATGGCTCTCTTCCTTAATTTTGCGTCTTTCAAGAAGGTAATCTTTACTGTAACAGGCACCAACAGATTCAGCGCATGTCCCATGAGGAAAGCGCTAAATTCTTTCTTCCTACCCACTGCAAACCCTAACGGTAACAAAATGCAGAAGGAAGGCGAGTAATCCTGGAAGCCGTTACCACAATTAAAGCTTCCTGCCAGGAAAGAAAGTGATCCCAACAAATTATAGAAATCATACCTTCCTGCCCA
Organism: Nepenthes gracilis; assembly: GCA_033239525.1. Taxonomy (NCBI): domain Eukaryota; kingdom Viridiplantae; phylum Streptophyta; class Magnoliopsida; order Caryophyllales; family Nepenthaceae; genus Nepenthes; species Nepenthes gracilis. Next base: position 19,496,846 of record BSYO01000014.1, on the reverse strand, counting down.
AAGAAGGTCGTCCAGTTGATTGCAGGAATCAAGCCTTCCTACCTAAGGAAAGTCGTCAAGCATTTCAACTATAAAAGCTCACTGTTAAGATTACAAACGCTCACTGTTAAGATCACACACATTCATTGCTTAGACTATAGAGACTCTCTTCTCTGCCAAAAACTCTCCAAAGCTCTTATAGAGTTCTGACAGTTTTCCAAACTCCCACGCTTACAGAACTCTAACTCTCTCCCTCTCTTACTACGTTCCTTACGAACATAGTGTTGAGAGACCGCACTCCTCACGAGCTACAGAAACACCTCTCACGTCAAGAACCAAATCCCCATCCCAAACAATCTTTATCTTCTCACCGCTCTCATTTCTCTTTACCTTCTTAAAGGTTTAAAAGCCAATTACTGACTTGAACGTCGGAATATTTTCGGTGGGATAATTTTTCATCGGCACTTGACCTCTTGTTTACTGTAGTGGTGTGTAGGATCCAAACTCGGTGAACGAGCCGAATTCTGACGATCAAATCGACCCGAATCTATTTGAAACTTGGATCCAGTGACACATCAACATCATCTTACGTTATAAAGATATTATTTTATTGTTTAAATACATTGCATATGTAACACAACAAAGGAACAATGCCTCTATACTAAGGCTCACCTCAATTGTTGAACATTGCCAAAAAAAAGACTCAAGTATATTATCAGTTGGAGTGATATTAATGTCTGCAAAACATTTTGGCTCTTTGTCACTTTTGTGTTAATATTTAGATGGTATGCAAGGGAAGATAAATGTATGAGAGTTGGAGACACACAAAAATTTGGAATTTCATTGTTTTCCTTTCCATTTTCTTGGCATGTGTTCCAACATAGATGGGATCCAAATATTTGTGAATTTTAAAATCTTAATATACCTGATGGTTATAAATATATCGTAAAATTTCTTTTCGATATTCTGTAGAGAAAACTGCATCTAGATGCCCAGTAATATATAAACACATCACCTGCATACAAAAAAAAATTAAAAATAATTAATTATACACAATTAATAAAATTTAGTTGTTAGAAGACGTAATTATCATTTAATTATGTTTGTTATTTCTTGAATATATAATGTTTCTGGAAATTATTTTGTCACTATTCTTCAATTTCTATAGAACATGAAAATAAGAGTAATAATTATTGCTAGTGATACAATATTGTAACAATATAAGGGAGTTCACTAATAATATCAGATTCAACAAAATTAATAAACAAAAAACTACTAGTAACATTTGTAGTTAGAAGAAAATGTAAGAATTCCAGCATCAAGCTATTAGTCATTGTGATCACTGGAAGTGTCATGGGATATTATAGGATGAAGAAGAACAAAAAGAATAGAAAAGCTTTCGTAGGCAAAACCAATGTATAAATTTTGTTAGATCTTGCCATGGTTAATTATGTGGTTTTAATTTTCTCCCTTTGTGTAATTTCTTGGCTAGATACTTTTTTTTAAAGTCACAATAATTGAATCAAATCCATACGCTACTAGTGATTAGCCCTTATGAATTCTTAAGTGGTCTAGTTACTAAATAATATCTTTGACATCTAATTATAGGTTATTTTTAGTGTTTTGACTTTGTTGGGATTCATTTTTGACCTTTTGCCCTCGCCTAAATGCATGAAAATTATTAAATCAATGGGTAGGAATAAAAAAACTCATTATCATTAATTAAATATTTGTGCATAGTGAGCAATCTTTGTGATGATAAAGAAAGAAATAAGGCGAAAAGCAACCTCCAATGTGAAAATGAAAACCACAAGGAATTTAACCTCTACATTCCATGCATAATGATTTAAGGTTTATTCAAGATTATATGGACTACTGACAATGTTTTAAGGTATTATAACCATTTCACAAAAAAGGTCTCTCTCTCTCTCTCTCTCTCTCTCTCTCTCTCTATATATATATATATATATATATGTTATCTCCTACAAATTATTGATCAGCTGTTACGCCCCGGCTTCCTGGTCCACCGATTCTCCCTGCAATTCACTCAACACACATGCAAGAACAAGCCAAATCTCTCTGGCTGCAGGAATCAAAATTAGGGAAAAGGGAAAGAAACAGATGAAGATGAGAAAGGGAGGGAGTTCGAGGGAGAAAGAGAAGAAGTGCAGAAGAAAAGCAATTTTCATAAATGCTGCAGAGCCAAATGGCCTACTCTATATCCCTATTGCCTGCTAACAGACTTCCACCACGGATTGCAACGACAGATGGCGTAAATCAACGGTGGAAATGAAGATATACGTATATATATGTCCTACATATAAATGTAATTGGGGAATACGTACGGGGTATGTATAACTATACGTATATGTATAAATGTGTGTGTAATTGTGTGTATTAGATTGTATCGTATTTCTGTCCTAAATCGTAAAGTCTTGGAAACGTCTCGGGGGTCTGGTGGATCGTGAGCTTTTTCGCAATTCCGTCGGCCGATTTGTATCTTCTGAAATTAAGCCCGTAACATTACCCATCTCATCGAATACAACCTTGTCCTCAAGGTTGAAAGAAGGGAATTCCTGGATGAATGTAGAGGTCGGTTCCCAGGTAGCATCCGCAGCTGGCTGGAACTGCCACTGGACCAGAATTTGAGGGACTTGGAGTCCACGCTGTAGGATTTTTCGAAAACCCAAGATTTGTGCTGGGAACAGCAATGGCTGTGAACCGAATGCATCAGGAGGAAGCAGGGCAGACTGCTGCTGGGTGTGATCCAAACATCTCTTCAGGAGAGAAACGTGAAAGACATTGTGGATGCGGGAGGATTCCGGCAGTTGGACACGATAGGCTACTGGGCCGATGCGGTCGGTGATCGGGAACGGTCCATAATAACGTTTTGCCAATTTATTCGAGCTTCGGTTTGCCACTGATAATTGTCGATAGGGTTGGAGTTTAACAAAGACCCAATCCCCCACTTGGAACTCCCTTTCGGTTCGGTGGCGATCTGTTTTCATCTTCATACGCTGCTGAGCCCGCTGTAAATTCTGCTTGAGGAGGTTCAGGGTCTTGTCCCGATGTGTAAGTAGCTCGTCCACAGCCGCAACTGGGGAGGAGCCTTGGATGTAGTCTGCCAGGCATGGAGAAGCTCGACCATAAACAGCTTCAAAGGGGCACATTTGAATGGCGGAGTGCCACGCAGTATTGTAACTCCACTCAGCCCAAGGTAACAGTTTCGCCCATGAAGATGGGTTCTCAGCGGTAAAACAGCGCAAATAATCTTCTAGACACCGGTTGACCACCTCGGTTTGGCCGTCTGTTTGTGGATGGTAGGAGCTACTGTGGGATAGATGAGTGCCTTGTAACTTGAATAGCTCCCTCCAAAAGGTGCTCATGAAGAGGGGGTCGCGGTCAGACACAATATCAGTAGGGAACCCATGTAATCTGCCGATCTCCTTCACGAAGACTGCTGCCAGTTCTTCCGCGCCAAAGCGGGTGGCCAGCGCTGAAAATGAGCATACTTAGATAGGCGATCTACCACGACGAAGATAACGGTCTTGCCTCCGGAAGTGGGCAGATGTGTAATGAAGTCCATCGAGATGGACTCCCATATTTTGGCCGGTATGGGCAGTGGTTGTAGGGTACCTTGAGGCGCTCCATGAAGGGGTTTCACTTGCTGACACACTGTGCAGTGCAAAACATGATCCTGGACATCCCGGCGCATGTGGGGCCAATAGAAGTTGGATGAGAGGCGTCTGAGGGTGCGCTGTACCCCTGCATGTCCTCCAACCGGAGAATCATGGTACTCATGGAGAAGCAATTCTGTTAAGGCGGAATCGCAGGGCACCAGGACCCGATTTTTGTAGAAAATGAGCCCATCCCGGACGGTATGGTTGGCAAATTCTCCAGGCTGCTGTTGGATGGATACTATCAGATCTGAAGATGGTCCGTGCTTGTGATAAAAACTGCGGAGAGCTGCCAGTATGGCCAGGACTGGTTTGGATACCCCTGTCAGGGCGTTGCAAGTGGCTGAAGGTAGTCGGGACAAGGCATCAGCTGGTCCGTTTTCCTTGCCTGGGCGGTAGATGATCTGGAAATCATAGCCCAATAGCTTGGTGAGCCATTTCTGTTGCTCGGGCGTATGTATGGTTTGATTGAGTAGTGCCTTAAGGGGCTGGTGGTCGGTGATGATGGTAAATTTCGCCCCCAGGAGGTACTGCCGCCACTTTTTGACAGCTTCTGTAATAGCGTGGAGTTCTCGGATGTACGTGGAAGCTGCTTGCATCCGCGAACAAAGCTGCCGGCTGAAGAAAGCCAGGACACGCCCATTCTGCGAGAGTGTGGCCCCAATTCCGTCACCCGAAGCATCCGTTTGTACCACAAAGGGTTGGGTAAAATCGGGCAGTGCCAATACTGGGGTGGAGGTTAGGGCTGTCTTGAGGATTTGGAAAGCGGCAGCAGCGGCAGGGTTCCACATGAAAGCCCCTTTTCTCAGCAGCTGAGTGAGAGGAGCAGAGATTTGGGCGTAACGGGCCACAAAACGACGGTAATATCCGGCTAAACCGAGGAACCCACGAAGCTGTTTGAGGTTGGTAGGTGTTGGCCAGTCATGAACTGCTGCGATTTTGGTTGGATCGACAGCCACCCCGTGGGCTGACACGATATGTCCCAAATATGGCAAGGAGGTGCACCCGAACTCACATTTAGAGCGATTGGCGTAGAAAAGATGGTCCCTCAGGAGCTGAAGGGTGCTGGCTAGGTGTTGGCAGTGGAGTTCCCAAGAGGGGCTGTAGATGAGTATGTCATCGAAGAAAACCAGGACATATTTGCGAAGAACTGGTCGAAAAAGGGCATTCATCTCAGCTTGGAAAGTAGATGGCGCATTAGAAAGACCGAATGGCATAACCAAAAATTCATAATGACCATCATGTGTCCGGAATGCGGTCTTATGAACATCATCTGCTTGCATTCGCAGCTGGTGATACCCGGATCGTAAATCTAGCTTGGAAAAGACTTGCGCCCCATGTAATTCATCAAACAATTCCTCCACTGTGGGTATGGGAAACCGATCCTTGATGGTGATTGCATTCAAGGCTCGGTAGTCAACACAAAACCTCCAGCTCCCATCCTTTTTCTTAACCAATAAAACCGGGGAAGAAAAAGGACTGGTGCTCGGTCTGATGATGCCTTCGGCCAGCATAGTTTTGATGAGGTTCTCCATTTCAGATTTTTGGAAATGAGGATATCGGTATGGTCGAACATTAACCGGCAGTGAATGTGGTTTTAAGGGAATCCGATGATCAGTGGAGCGGTTAGGTGGTAAGCCTCTTGGCATGGTAAACACATCAGAATATTCTGTTATGATGAGTTGGAGTCTGGTGTCCAGTGGTTGGGGCATCGTTGAGGCTTTTTTGATAGACACCTCAGCTGGGTCAGACTCAGCAGTTTGTGATGAATCCGTAACTTGTAATATAGAGAGTTGGAAGTAAGTGGCGACAGATTGAGTGAGGTCGCCCCTCCTTACTTGCCCGAGAGTCAGAGTGGTAAGTGAAGCCGCAGGCATGCCATACAGCATAAGCTGTTTGACCTCATGATCAAATCTCATCCAAAGGCTTTGATAGTCAAAGAGGACGGGTCCAATTGAAGCTAACCATTGGACTCCGAAAACCAAATCAGCTCCATAGATAGGCAACAGATGCAGGTCCACCCGAAATGTGGTTTTTCCCAGAGCAATTGGGACCAGAGTACAGAGTCCCTCACAGTGTAAGGATTCCCCATTGCCTACTGTGACATTGAGATGAGGGGATGGTTCGATGGGCAATCCGAGATATGTGGCGACTCGGGTCTGCAGGAAATTGTGGGTGGATCCCGTATCAACTAGGATCACCACCTTATGACCTTGGATGTATCCTTGCAACCGTAAGGTACTGGCAGTAGTGGTGCCTTCCAAAGCATGGAGGGAAATGGTCGGGGTGAGGTCAGATGGTGGTGGCACAGTTTCTGGCTCCTGGTTAGGATCAGCCCAGGTTTCGTCAGCTCCCGGTTCCAACTCAGCCTTTGAAACATCATACGGAGCACCACCTTCTTCCTCAACCATTAAGCATAAAAACTGGGGAGGTTTACAACGGTGTCCCGGGATAAACTTTTCGTCACAGTTGAAACACAACCCACGGCTACGCCTAGATGCCATTTCTGCCGGGGTGAGTCTTTTAATGGGTAAGGCAGGAGGGGTGGTTTTGGTTGTTGTGGTTGGTCCCCAGTGACCCGCAGGTCTGGAGAGAACAGGCTTTGGGCCGAATGTTCTAGTGACCTGAAGCTTCTCTTCTACCAATTTTGCCATCCCAATGGCGTCGGGTAGAGAGGTTGGTTTCAATAGGAAGAGCTCGCGTCGAATCTCGTCACGGAGCCCAGACAGGAAACAATTTAATAGATTAGAAGAGGTCAAACCTGGGGTTCGTGTAGAGAGCGATTCGAATTCTGCCATATAGGCTGTCACCGTGGAATTTTGCCGCAGTTTGTACAAGGTTGCTTCGTGGTTCATGTATGATGAGGGCCCAAAGCGTAGTTCCAGATTTCTGGCGAAGAGTTCCCACGACAACAGTTGATTCGTCGTGTGCATCCAGTGATACCATTGAAGAGCTGCGCCCGTCATGTAGAAAGCTGCTACCGTCAATTTCTGGTCCGGAGGCGTGTTGTGATACACGAAAAACCTCTCAATCTGGAATAGCCAGCCGATGGCGTTCTCGCCAGAAAAAAAAGGAATCTCCATTTTTGGCAAGCGAACCGGTGGTGAGATTTGTGGTTCCGGTGGGTTTGCGAGTACTATCGGTAGGGTTTGGTTTGATGAGTGAGAGTTGGAAGGTTGGGGAGATGTGAAGTTGGTCGGAGTTGGTAACAGTGGAGCGTTTGACGCTAAGATGGCATGGCGTTCCAATCGAGCTAGGGTTTGACGTATTTCGGTCACAGATTGTTGGACCTCGGTGAAGGAGTGTTGGAATTGTTCGGTGACGGCTTCAACGTTGTCGAAACGTTCAGCGTGTTGCTGAACGGTGCTGGCGACGGTAGCAAGACCTTGGGTTAGGCTGGCGATGGAGTCTTCCAAGGCTCGGTATCTGGTGGTCATGCCTTCTGCCATGGAGGCTCTCAATGAGAGCACCAAATGTTACGCCCCGGCTTCCTGGTCCACCGATTCTCCCTGCAATTCACTCAACACACATGCAAGAACAAGCCAAATCTCTCTGGCTGCAGGAATCAAAATTAGGGAAAAGGGAAAGAAACAGATGAAGATGAGAAAGGGAGGGAGTTCGAGGGAGAAAGAGAAGAAGTGCAGAAGAAAAGCAATTTTCATAAATGCTGCAGAGCCAAATGGCCTACTCTATATCCCTATTGCCTGCTAACAGACTTCCACCACGGATTGCAACGACAGATGGCGTAAATCAACGGTGGAAATGAAGATATACGTATATATATGTCCTACGTATAAATGTAATTGGGGAATACGTACGGGGTATGTATAACTATACGTATATGTATAAATGTGTGTGTAATTGTGTGTATTAGATTGTATCGTATTTCTGTCCTAAACCGTAAAGTCTTGGAAACGTCTCGGGGGTCTGGTGGATCGTGAGCTTTTTCGCAATTCCGTCGGCCGATTTGTATCTTCTGAAATTAAGCCCGTAACATCAGCATAAAGATAAGGGTAATAAGTCTGCATCTACAAATTAAACAATAATAACTACTTTATAGAATCATCTATTTGCAAATCCAAGCAATAATTTTTGACCGACAAGACAATGCCCATGCTATGAAATGATGCAAGCCTTCTCACTAGTACTAGATCAGATTTGTAATCATCTTCATATCCTTTAGAAATCTTTCACTCCAAATCCCAAACCACCGCTCTTGGAATGAGTTTCAATATTTACCTTTCTGCATTTAATGAACCATTCCACGGCCAACAACTTATCAAAAGGAAAAAGAAGCAGCCCAAAGCTTCCTAGCAGATGGATCCCGATGAACAAACGATGCTGTATGGGTAAGACACCTCCTTGAAGGAGCTTCCCAAGTTAACAAAGATATTGAAAGGAGTATATTTAATTTTTGTTGGGTTTAGTCACTCATTTATGGGTAACTCAATAAATGGATTTGTCATCAGATAAATTTTCAGAGAAAAAAGGAAGATGGCTTCTGGGCAACAAAGTAACCGATCAACAGGTTAACCAACTAAGAAGGCAAAATGGCCAGTCAACATGTAGTTGACCGGCTAAGGAAGGTGCTCAGGTTGTGGCAAAATGACAACTGTGTCATTTTGTCCAGTTGGGCCATTTTGCCAAGTTGGGGCAAAATCGTCGGTTATGCAAGATTTGTCAGTTGTGGATTTCGGTCAACGGATTGACCAGCTAAAGAAACGCGGCTTGCTGAAGACGTGCGGATTACACTTTGCCAATATGGGGCAAAGTGGCTGGTCAATGAGTTGACTGGCCAATGAGGCAAATGGCCCGAAGGCGCACGGAAGCTCTTTGGGAAAAAGTGGATGATCAACGAATTGACCGGCGAATGAGACAAATCGTCTAAAAGCGCACAGAAGTTCTTTGAGGCAAAGTGGCCAGTCAACTCAACGAGTTGACCAGCCAAGAAAGCAAATGGCCTGAAGGCGCATGGAAGCTCTTTGGGGCAAACTGACATGTCAATGAGTTGACCTACCAAGTAAGCAAAATGGCAGGGGCGCAGAATTTATCGATTGGTATTATCGGTATGGAAACATCCGAGGATATTGACTGTGTACAGTAACGACCAAGGAGATGGGATAATGTCTAAGGTCGTTGTCAATACCTGGAGATATCAAGGAACACCCAAGAACTCTGTGATGGCTAAGAGCGCAAATAACGGCTAATGGTCTGCGGACTTGAGCGTAGCAAAGACGAAGGACATTGTGGAAAGCTGGCAGCTGACGTTACGAATAGTTGACTTTGCAGAGCGGGTAGCTGACCTGCAGTACATGCGCTGTCTATGCAGATGACAGGTTACAGAGTTGGTTGCAGATTACAGAGTTAATGGTAAGTATTTGTCTATATGCAATTTACCTATTGGGTAGATGGTTTCCGGGTAGAATTAGTATATATATGCATGCTGGGTATGTGGTGAAGGTGGCACAAGTATGAAATAGGTGAGGCAATGAAATCACAACGGTGAAGTCCAAGAGCGTGTGAAAAGGGAAAAAGAGAGGAGTGCACCACCAGTGAGAGGAAGAAGAGAGATAAACAGAGAGTGAGAGGAAGGATAGTTTCCTTGTTTACTCTGGAGAGGTTTTCTTTAATTGGTCTTGGGTGTGTTACGGATATTTTATCTTGGAGATTTTTGTAACCAAGTTTCATATAGTGGACTTATTTGTAGACTAAGTATCTCATAATTTTTTTCCTTCGGTTTGTAAATGGTTTTCATGTAAAATTTGTGTGTTTCTCCTCCTTCTCCATGTATATGCTTGTGTGTGTTCTTGTCCGACTAGCCTTTTTTCCCAACAACTTCTAGATTATAGAAGCAAGCAACAACATTTTTTTTTTTCAATCTATAGTACATGGTTTAGCTCCATATTTCTTAAGCCTCCAACAAACTCTGTTTTTCCTTTCCCAGAAAAACCTAAAGTTGCACCACAACCGCAGTAGATTAATGACTCTCACCCCCCCCCCCCCATGATTCATGCTAAACAACAAAGGGCGCCAAGAGAAAATACCGAAATTCTCCTGATAATGTGCAAAGATAATTTTCTTCTACCATGATTCATCACCCTTTTTAATGTGCTTGCATTTGCCTTCACTATAACTTTTTCTTCCATGTTGAATAGAAAACTTGTTAGATTTTGATCATTCTCTTATAGCTGTCATAATAAATGAAAAGTTATCGGAAGATCATACGAGATCTATACGAAAATTGGAGGTAGCTCGCGTGATGAAGGCATGAAGCATGGATTCCAGATTGATGGCGCTCGAGCCATGCTTGATCCGTGCTTAAGCACAGATTTCAAATTGATGGTCAAGACATTGTGCTCATGACTTACTCAAGTGGAGCTCAAGTGCTAATTCCAGTGGTGCCCTCACTCGAATCACGCCTAACGGGCACTCGAACGCGGCCTAGGTTATAAAATCACATGAATGTGATTTTAGGGTAAATTTTAAAATTATTCTCACACAAGGAACACTTCATATAGAGAGATGAGGGAAGAATAGAGAAGAGAAGAGATTTGGTATCCGATTGAGATCCAATTTGAATCTCATTCTTTTCCAAGGTTGGGTATATCGTTCTGGAGTTGATTTCTAGAAATATTTTTTTGTTTGATTATTTTTATTTGTCATTATATTTCTCTTGCGGGTTATCGGGTGTATTGAGTGGGTTGTATTTAACCATTCTTTTTCTCGGGATTGTAGTGAAGAGATTTCGGAATGAATTCTTATAACCAGCATTTTTATAATTGATTATTTCGCATTTTGTCCCGTAATTTTTTCTTTGGTTTAAAAGGTTTTTCCACATTGAAAATATTATACATTATTGTATTTCTTATGTTTATTAGTATGGTGGCTGACATGTGCGGTGGGGATTTTGGCTTGCTTTGTTGTGTCGGGATATATGTATCTAGGTTGATTTCAAACAAAAACACTGCAATCCTTCCTAACCAAATTATCCTTCTCTTCACAAGCCTTCAGTGCAATTTTGCTCAGTGAAGCATATTTGGTAAAATGTAATCCTTCACACTCAATCGACCTTCTCACTAAATCGACCCAATTCTGAAAGGCCTTTTAACACTGCAACAATTTAACAAATCAATTTAGAAGTATCGTCACAGCTCCCCAAAGAAAGTGTTTTAAGATATTTGAGACTTCAACATCAAACAAGTAATGGAAGAAACATACCTGAGATTAATATGCAAACTTCTCAAAGTATCCAATTAAGGGTTATTCCTTGACCTTAGCAAAGTATTGTAGTTTTTATGCTTTTATACTCATCGTAAAATTTGCCGCTTGTTCTCACGTAGAAACATTCTAGTATTGAAGCCTAAAGCAAACCTAGATACCTCCGAAAACAGCATGCCGCTTTCTTATAAGTCTAACACCCATTAGAATTGTTGTTTTCACTTTTAGAGCCGTTAGACAGTTTCATGCAATGTTTGTATGAGATTTGCTTAAATGACACAGTTTATTGGAGGTTCATGTGAGATTCGTGCAATATTCGTTTGAATAAAAGCTAGTACTTGATGCACACACAAAGCACACTTGTGCAGTGTTTGTACTATTATTCATACATGATGAGCATGTAGAGGACATTTATGCATGGCATATACTGCTTTTCACACATGATACAAGCCGATGAGTGCACAAGCACAGGTGCTACTATAAAAGTTTCAGAGCTATTTTTAGGGCAAAATAAGAGATTATTTGACACAATAGAGTGCCATAAGAATTTTAAGAGAGAGAGAGAGAGAGAGAGAAAAGTGATAAAGAGAAGAGATTCAACATCTGACAGAAATCCAATTCAAGTTTAATTCTTTATCAAACTTTAGTATATCACTCTAACCTAATTTATAGGACATAATACTATTTATTATTCTCTTTCTCAATATATTTTTGTCTAACGGATCGCAAGGTATGTTGGGTTATACTCAATTGATCATTCACACGAAAACTTTTAAAGAGATCTCAGAGAATGTTATATTTATAATAAGATGTTATTATAGTAAATTTCTTTAGCGTATGTTTTGTGATTTTTTCTTTAATTGATAAAAATTTTTTAAGTTAAATATTATTGTGCAACTAGTTTACTTCGCTGCATAATTTTGTTCTTTGTGCTCTCATAGCGTTTGGTGGATAACCATTGATGGAGAATTTGGGAATTCCTTTTCTATTATGTTGATTATGTGTGCTTTTGTACCTGAGAAATCCCAACAATATCATGCCTCAAAGCCAAATAGAACTTATCTCAAGTATCATAGGTTCACCAATATTATTCACCCTCCCCATCCATTTCTTTTCCTATCTATAAGCCAATACTGAACCCAAATCCACCTTTTTTTGCATTAAACGGTTGAGCACCTTCATAACCAGTATGAACAATAATAAGGAAAGAGATCGCCTTGTTCAGCTCCTTAGTAGAAGAAAAAAAACCCTAGGTTTAGTGTTCATAGGCAACGGGAACATAGAAGAAGAAATGCACTAACAAGTCCCCTTAATCTACTTTCTTCCGAAGCCCATTCTATCCAACAAGCAGAGTAGAACATTCAAATTGGCATGGTCATGTGCCCTTTTTGTTCATCAATTTGCACACTACCCTAGGTAAGTAGGACTTTCAAAAAGACTTGGGGTATCCCTAATCTCAACACTTTTTTACCCATTTTATAATTATAAAAGTAAAATATATAAAAATATACAATATACGGAAATTATACTTTGATCTAAATATATATCAAATAAATATGCATATTGACTAATAAATAAGATAAGCTTTTTAATAACGAAGAAAAACCTTGATAATCACAATTATTAAGTAAAACTCTCTAGGCTTTTATATCTAATGAAAGTAATGCACTATGAATGTGAACTTATAACTCGAGTGATATAGATGTATTAAAATATTAGCTGACATTCTCTTAACTTGTAACATCTATCAATGAATTTCTTGAATTTTTCTTCAATAATAAAGCTGGATACTTTTTGATTTTCTTGTTGGTCATGTTTCACAAGTCAAAAAATTTTCGCACACCACGATATCCCAATTTTCACGGCACCTATGTCTTGACGAAGGCTATTAGGATAGAATAGGTGTGTATATTAAGAGAGAATTAAAGAGGAATGAGTAATAAGAAAGCCTTGTAAGTAGAGCACAAAAATTAATAAATAAGTTTCTCAAAAGCGACTATTCACAAGGATTCAAGAAGAGTTTTGGAGAGCACTCACTTTTCAATTAATTTTTAATGTCTTTTTAAATTGTGGAAGTGAGATATTTATAAAGAAGGTAAAAAATTAAATAAAAAATATGCAATAAAGAAGAAGTTTGCGCCTTAACACACGTGCTTCATTTAGGTGTGCGTCAGGCTCAGAATGTAAAACACGGGGCACACATCCCTATGCTCATGCATCGCTCGAGTGTACATTAAGTGCAGACAATTTGTGCAAACTGCGCTCGTGTATGACTTGGGTGCATATCGGGCATGAGCAATCTGGACAAAGTATGCTTGTGCGTGGTTTAGGAACATCATGTGGGAGCAATCTAGACAAAGTACACTCATACATGGCTTGGATGCATATTGTATATGAACAATCTAGACAAAGTATACTCATGCTTGAATCAGACGCAAATTATGTGTGGATATTTGGAGTTATGCATTTATGAGCATTTGGTTTGTATCAGGTGTGGGTCTTCATAATACTTATAATACTCCAAAAACCTGCTTGAACCAATTACAAAATATACCAATAAAAAATATTTCTAACAATCTCTCTCTTTGACAATTTCGTGAAAAAATTTCTCTATAAATATAAAAATTAAAAATACATGAATCGCGAGTTTAGATACTACTAATATAAAATCCGTGTATATAAAGATTTACCCCTAAAAAAAGTTAATTGGCACAAAAACTTTAACCTGTAGAAGATACTAGAGCCTTCTATTCCCATTCTATCTTGGTTAGTATAGAAGTATATAGAAATAGATATATGGAAAGCATTAACCAATATAAGGAAAGTACTAATCAGTAGAAGGAAATAATAGGACAAATATCAATAATATAGTGTCATAAAATAAACCACCATTTGTGGGACATACATTAGGAATATTTGTCGGAATTTAGGCACTATGAAACTTTCCCCCTTAATGATAAACTCCCTCTCATTCGTTAGTCCCTCCTATATGAAACTCACACTCTCCTTGTAAGTGTTCCTCTTGTTGTTTATGTGTTTTTTGTGTTCCTCATCTAAGATAATTCTCTATCTTTTTGTTACAAATGACCAAAGATGGAGCGTCACTCATAATTAAAATGATCACTCATGAGTTGGAAATACAGCTCCGCAGACAACTGATCAAACTGCTCTCACGTGTAGGCCTCTTGAGCAACTAGCACAGTGTCAATACGCCAAAAATACTCAAACACTTGAGACTCAAAAATACTCAAACACTTGAGACTGCAATTGATCTTGAGAAGTGGAAAGATGAGAGAGCTAATTGAACATCTTAGACAGCTGACCCATGACAATCGTGGAGGAAGGTGAGAAGGATAACGGAGGCTTGGATGAGCGAGTAGCGAATGATAAAGAGTTATCATCCTAATAAGGATAATCCATGTGATCAGGAAGTTCCAAAGAGAGTTGATGAGTGTGTGCTTCACTCTGTTCAAAAGTAGCACGAGTAATGGGTTTACCAAGCTGCACAGGAGAGAAACCAAAAACATTTGTGCCAAGACCCATGATGTGGCACTAAATAAAATAACATGGAAAAGGCTATCATCTTTCTTACTCACAAAGATGGAAATTATGTGTGCACAATGGTGAACAGGAGATCAATTAGCCTCTTACTAATGAGAGAACAAATGAATAAGGTCTTGTCGTGTAATACATCGAATTTGATTTGATTTATCTTAAATGTAATTATTATTTTGAGTAATTTAGATATGATAAAAATTAATTATATATTAAACAAAAATTTAAAGAAAATCAAAATTTACAGTGTGATGCCCAAAGCATAATCGAGCACTAGTTGGATATTATATATATGTATGCAAAAAAAAAAGAGATGAAAACCTGCAGGAAGGGGGAGAAGGAAGGAAATAAAAAGGGAATGGGTATCGGGCGGCAGAAAGTAGAAAAGAAGAAAAAAAAAAGAAAGATAAAAGAAAGAAGAGGGGGAGAAAGAAAGAAAGAGAGAGAAGGGGAAGCTCGTGCGAAGAAGGAAGAAGAAGGGGAAGGAGAGGAAGGATGTTATGCATGGGCGAAGGTGGCACAGCGCAAGAAGAAGAGGTGCACGACAGGAGATAGAGAGAGGAGGAGGCAGGGTTTGTAGTGCGGAAGAAGCACCTGCAGTGGGGAAAGAAGTGGCTGAGAGAGAGACGGAGGCCAAGGGCCAAGGGCGCGTGTGACAAAGGAGAGAGAAGTGTGCGATTTGGATACCTTTGAGTATTCTTTTCCTGATTGCTTGGTATAAAGTTAAAATAAGTATCTATAACCCCTATCTCTAGCCTGATTTAGCATCTTATATGTTTTGGTTACTGTTTAGAAATTTTATTAATATGCATATTATATTTATTCATCTGATCTATTTATTCTATACATGCATGTATGGTTTACCGGTCGATTTGAGAGTTTTGTTCGGGTTCTATAAATTTTGGGTGGTTTTTCCATTTCCTGGAAGCCTAAAAAATTATTGGATACTGTATATTTTTATATTAATATATTAGTATAGAAATGAGTATGAAATTTGTATTAGGCCATACATTTTTACATGCATGTATCCAGAGATTGTGGTCACTACTATTTGTTATCTGTTATTTGGCCAACTTTCGATGGGAAGATATATATTATTTGAAATTCCTTTTTGCCAGTAAGAAAGGCTTTATAGCAATGACCAGCCCAATCTTCCTAATATTTAAAATAAAATTTGATATATTCAAATGTCTTAATGTATATGACAATTTAAAAAATTATACACATAGTTATAATTTATAAAATATAGTGAGTAACATTATCTATGAAAGATAGAGTAT
Source organism: Nepenthes gracilis (assembly GCA_033239525.1). Taxonomy (NCBI): domain Eukaryota; kingdom Viridiplantae; phylum Streptophyta; class Magnoliopsida; order Caryophyllales; family Nepenthaceae; genus Nepenthes; species Nepenthes gracilis. Next base: position 19,481,137 of record BSYO01000014.1, on the reverse strand, counting down.
ATAGGTGGCCTAATATATTGGCATTGCCTACATTTGATCTAGCCTAAGGTTACTGGGTTAGGTAATAATTTTCTCAAGTTAGTTTTTAAATAATCGGAATTTACATTTAGTGCATACTTTGCATTTCTTCATTGATTGGTATTCGGACTCTAATTTGGACCTTGATTTTGAAATTCGTTTATTTTGCCCACAAATGGATTTTGGTAGGTGTAGTATATTTGCTTTTGATTATATATTTTAATCCAAATTTTAGGCTATTTATTTTTGGCTCTTTTATGGCTTCTATAATCTGTATACACAATTGGACCATCTAGCTATTGAATTCAGTCCCGAATCATGATTCGATCAGACCTCTGGATCGGACATCTGCTCAGATATCTAATTATCTGTTTTCCCTTTCTGATCACTTTTGTTATATATATATATATTCTGAGAGGACTATTTTCTGATTTGATATCTGTTTTAATTTAATATACGATTTGAGTATAAAACTATTATCGGTTTTGATACTGAATTTCTGATTATCAATGATTTGAATTTAGTTTTGTCATTTGGTTTGATATTTGTTTTGAGCAATCCCTCTGATTTATTGGACTATTGTTTATAAATATTATACTTCTTGAGCTTTACTCACATATTCCGTATTTTTTCTCTTCAGAGTGGAGGATTGGGCTGTACTGTAGGAGTAGAATTGAAATTCGGTATAGCATCTCACTCTACAGTGAGTATTATATTTTTTTAGATAGATGGCATTCGGTGTATATCACTTTTTGGATGGTTTTATTTGGGCAGTCTGTGGATACTAAAGTTGGCCGAATATAGGCCTTTGGCATTATATTGAGATTTATTAGGTTGATTTTTTTATATAGATGAGTTGCTATTATTATTTAGTTATTTTTTATGACTATTTATAAAGCAAGTTATATTTATATTATTTGAATGATTGTCCGATGAGATCCTATGTGTATTTTGTTTTATCGGGTCTTGTATATTTGGTTTATTATACCTGCATTTTTGGGATATAATATTTATTATTAAATTTTTTAAAATTTTAATTTTATGAATAATAATTAATTAGATTTATTAAATTTTGGATTTATGACATGTCAGAAGGGAGGGGGCATAGTGTGTGATAAGAAAAAGATTAATCAGCATAATCCTACACACCACTATTCTCCAAGGAGTAAGGTACTTGGTTTTGAAAGATTTTTCATGATAATTCATGAGTGAACCAAGGCGGAATGAGGCAATTTTATCGAAATATAGCATGGAGCAAAAATAGATAGGTTGTCGGGATTGTGCACTTGTGAAGTGCCAAGTATGGTGGAGATCACTTTTAAGGTAATTCAAAGGATACTCTCTCATAAGAAGGTAGCCAATGAATTAGATTTGTGGTTGATGTCATGAATATTATTATAGAATTCTTGAACTAAGAGAGTGGAGGAAGGGATATGGTTGCTTAAGACTAGTTTCAGTGCCGATCAATTAAAAGTAGGGAAATCAAATGATCAAGAGAGGCTAGGTCGACTTTTCGTACAGAAGTAAGTTGGCAATAAGACATCCTTTTCTAAAGGAGGACCTCTGTCGAGAAATTTATGAATTAATCCGATACCGAGGGCCTGCCACCTTGGGAACATTTCTTGGCAACTTTCTAGAAGATGGTCATCCTTGAGGTTAACATCTATACACAAAATGAGTTAAGAGTGGTTGAGGCACATAGATCGGGTACAATCACGGGTAAGTGAACCTACAAACCCACCACCATTACGATTGAGAGAGGGACAAATCCTTATAAATCTGCGTAAGAGGGATGTAGATTTGAAAATGGGTAGGCCAAAAATGTGGGTGTGTTCCAAACCGAACTACCCAAGAGAAGACTCTGTGAATAATGTTAGATTTACACCAAAAACTCATAACTAACTATAAATCTCAACAAAGTATGGGCTTAACTAGTACTAATCTATCAATATATGATAGCAAAACTTCATTCATGGTGAATAATCATCATCACCATGAATGAAAGCCCAAACTTAAAGGACAAGAGAAGATGGAGAACATACCTTCAATTCACCTAAGATTTGAAGAGAAATAAGTAAATCGGGAAGGTTTTATGTGTAAAGAGAAGGAATGAAGAGAGAATTGAGAGACAATGGTGGATAAGAAGGCAAAAGAATGATAGTGCACGAGTAGCACTTGAGGATAGAAGAGGTTTGCAGATCAGCACATGAATGCGCGTTAGGTGCTCCAGCAGAATGAAGGGTCACACAAGCATAAGAGAGGCACACTTTCAGCATGCTCAATTTGCCAAAAGTGCATTCGAGCACCAAATAAGCATGCTTTAAGCGCATGGGTTTAGGGATGTTGATATTTCTTGTAGGAATATTGGTGGCACGCACAATAATCATTTTTGAGTTAACATTCACATTAGATGTGTTTTCTATAAATTTCAACCCCTTCTTATTTCTTGTTACCTTACCTGAGCATCACATATAATTGAGTTTTATTTATTCCGCTTGAGAATTTATTGAGATCATTCTTGTCATTTTCAAGATCAATTTCTAAGGACTTGAGTTTCACCTTTAAAGATGTGTTTAACATTTTAAGATCATGGTATTAAGTATTAGCAAGGTCTAATTTAGTTTTAATATTAACTCTTTCTTTTTCTAATTCAGCTAATTTTTAATCTAGAGACTTATTAATTTTCTTAACTTGTAATTATTCTCTAAATAATTTGTCATAAACATCTTGAATACTATCAAATTCATTATCATATTTTTCTTAAGAATCAAATTGCTCTAGTTTCTCGCTAATAGCTTCATCACAACTGATAATGGAAGTTTTAAAAATCACATAATTTACCTCATCCTCTTTCAAGAATTTTTTGTCATTATTTTCTTTCTCTCTGTCATTAATTAGAGAGACATTCATAACTTTTGTTTTTTGTCTTTTAAAGTTTGGATACTCTGTTTAGATATGTCCAAAGCCATGACATTCTTGACATTGAATTTCCTACATTTTTTTATTCTTCAATTTTTTGTTTTCTCTTTTGTCTTTCTTTATGATATTATGTGTGGAGGCTTTTCCGTTAGAAATTCATTTGCTATTTTTATTCCTAAAAATATTTTAAAATTTTTAACGAATAACACGAAATCCTTATTACTAAATAATTCTTAATCAGAATTATAAAATATCTCTTTCTTGATAGATTTTAGGACAATGGATTTATTTTTCTTTGACTTTTGAAGAGTGTTTTCATATATTTGTAGTAATCCAATAAGTTCTTCAATTTTTAACTCACCAAGGTTATTTGATTTCTTAGATTGTTGTGATTTCAGGTCAAAATTGCTTAGAAAGCGATCTTAGGACTTTTCGAATAATTTTATTTTTAGAGATTCTTTTTCCTGAGTTGAACATGGGGTTTGTTATATTGTTTAATTTCGTGTGACATCCATCTAAGGTTTTATTATCTTTTATTCTCATTTTCTCAAATCAAGTAGTAAGCATTTCCAATTTTGAGTTCTTTGCTAGTTTAGTTCCTTCATATGTGCTTTCTAGGATGTTCTAAGATCTTTAGATATCTCACTCATTGAGATATGTTTAAATTCCTGAGATGATATAGCTATAAAAATAGCATGTAGCTCTTTACTATTCTAACTGTAAGTATCGAGTTCATCTTTGGTTCATAAAGATGGTACTTTTGGTTTAGTATCCGTATTACTCCTAGGTGGTGTCCACCCAAATTGTCTATTCTCCATACCCATTCATCCATAGATTTAGGAAGGCTTTCATGCAGACCTTCCAAGAAATGTGGTTATTCCCATCAAAGTAGAGAGAAATTGATAAAAATTGAATAGTATGCATCTAGATTAGGGTCATGGATTGAGGTAAATCTTTGATACCAAATAAAAAAACATTAAGGTGTCCCTAATCTTCGCATGTTTCGACCCTTTTTATAATTATAGAAGTAAAATATACATGAATATATAATAGATATAAAATACACTCATATTTAGTTATATATCAAAGAAATATGCACAGAATGGAGATATTTATAGAAAGGGTAAAAAATTAAATCAAAAAAATGTAGCAAAGAAGAGGTCCGCACCTCATCATACGTGTGCTGCAAGTGCGCGTCAAGCACAAAATGTAAAACAAGGGGTTCATGCCCCTGTGCTTGTATTGCCTAAGTATATATCGGGTGTGAAAAATCTATATAAATTGTACTCATGCGTAACTTAGGCACACATCAGGTGTGAGCACTCTAAATAAAATATACTCATGCGTAACTCGAGCACATATCAGAGGTGAGCAATCTGGATAAAGTATATTCATGCACAGATCGGGTGTAAGTCAGGAGTCGACATTATGATACGTGTACCAGAGCGTTGATCTACTATGGAAGAACAGAACCAGACAAAGGAGGGAGAGAACAGTGAAAACAAAAAACACAAGGGAGGAAAAAGAGTTCTAACGGAAAGCAGGGAGAGGAAAAGAGAGAATAGGAAAACAGAAAAGGAGATAGGAAATCGAAAATAATATTATATATTCCTTCCTATAACAAAGTTAGATTATATATAGCTAAGCTTCCTACTTCCTAATAGCATTCTGTTATGAAAGGGTATCCAAATGCTATAATTCTAATAACTGTAAGGTAAAAATAAACTAATGGTACCTAACTAAACTAAATATAATCCTAAAATTTAAGGGGTGATCGGATAGCACGCACACTTTGTCAAGAAGGTGGAGGACCCATCAGTAGTGTTCTAGCTGAGTCAATCAGACCATTAATATTACCATCCTCATCGAAATGAACATTATCCTTAAGGTAGAAAATATGAAAGTTGCGAATGAAGTCTATAGTCAGTTCCCAAGTGGCCTCCACAGGTGTTTGGAATTTCCAATGGACGAGGAACTGGGGAATGAATTTCCCCTGCTGAAGTAGTTTTCGGAAGCCATGTAGTTGGACAGGCGTCATTACAGGATGGGAACCCACAGCTTCAGGAGGTAGCTCATGGTGCTGCTGGTGTATAGGGTCTCCATGACATTTTTTTAAGCAAGGAGACATAAAAAACATTAAGAATTCATGAGGAATCTAGTAGGTGAAGGCGATACACAACAAGGCCTATTCGGTCCAATATACATAATGGTTTGTAATAATGTTTAGCTAATTTGTGGAATCATCGATGAGACAAGGACATTTGATGGTAAGGCTGTAACTTGACGTAGACCCAATCTCCTACTTGAAATTCCTTGTCCGAACAGTGAGCATCCCTCTGATTTTTCATGCGTAGTTGAGTACGTTGAAGGTTGGCTTTTAAAATAGCGAGAACTTTTGAGTGTTTAGTTAACAGCTCATCAAATGATGCCATGGAAGTAAACCCCAAGACATAGTTGGTTAATGAGGGAGGTGGATTGGCATATACTACCTCAAAGGGGGTCATTTTGATGGAAGAATACCAAGCTGTGTTGTAGCTCTATTCGGCCTATGGTAAATACTGAACCCATTTAGAAGGATGGTTAGCAGCAAAGCATCTCGAATAATCCTATAAACAGTAGTTAATGACCTCCTTTTTCCCGTCTGATTGCGGATGATACGAACTACTCATAGACAGCTTAGTTCCCTACAATTTAAACAACTCTTTCCAGAAAACACTCATAAAAATGGGGTCCTGATCTAAAACAATATCAGTTGAAAAACCATGCAATCGACAAATGTCCTTGATAGACACTTTTGCAATACCGGCAGCGATGAAATGGGAATTCAGTGGAGAGAAATAGGTGTATTTGGACAACCGGTCCACTACTTCAAAAATCACTATTTTACCGTCCGATGGCTGTAAATGGGTAATAAAATCCATAGAGAGGGAGGTCCACACCTTACCTAGGATAAGAGTGGCTGGAGTAGCCCTGGTGGAGCCGAAGTGAGGGGTTTCACTTGCTTGCAGATGTCACACTTAGCAACAAAGTCGTGCACATCCCTCCTCATATTCTGCCAGTATAAGGCAGCAGTAATTCTAGCAAGGGTGCGTTGGCACCCAGCGTGTCCCCCCAGGGGAGACTCATGAAATTCCTGCAGTATTAATTCCTATAACGCAAAATCGGTGGGTACCATGATACGATTCTTATAAAACATTAATCGCATCAGGAATAATGCTCAAAAACTCCTAGGCACTCTTGAAGGGAGATAATAAATTCGGTTGATGCTAGATTGCGAATGTAAAACTTGCAGAGAGCCTCGAGCAGAGCCATTACAGGCTTGGATACCGCATGGAGAGCAGAGTAGGTTCCCCTCGGCAGTCGTGATAGAGCATCAGCAGGGTATTATCTCTTTCAGGCCTATGACAAATTCGAACCCCATTAGTTTAGTAATCCATCGTTGCTATTCTGGGGTGTAGATGGATTTATTCAACAACTCCTTTAGAGGTTGGTGATCAGTTTGGATAGTAAATTTGGCACCTAAAAGATATTAGCACATTTCTTTACGGTGTTGGTAATGGAAATAAGTTCAGGAAAGTGAGTGGAAGAGGCTTGCAACCGTGGATTAAGTTGTTGACTTAAGAACACAATTGGGTGTCCAGACTACAGGAGTACAGTTCCTACTCCACTGCCGGACGTATCAACTTGGATAGTGAAGGGTTGGAGAAGTCTGGAAGAGCCAGGACCGGATTAGAAGTAAGGGAGGCCTTAAGAGAGCTAAGGGCTATTTCAACCTCCTTAGTCCACACAAAAGCATTCTTCCTCAATAGCTGCGTAAGGGGTTTGGAAATCTATACATAGTGAGCCACAAACCGCCGATAATATCCAACTAGCCCAAGAAATCCTCTTAATTGTCTGATAGTAATCGTTGTGGGCCACTGCTACACGACTTCTATCTTAGAGGGGTCGACAGCCACCCCTCGTCTCGAGACTATGTGGGACCAAGTAGGTGATTGAAGTGTGTTCGAAGGCACACTTTGTTTGCTCGACATAGAAGAGATTGTCTTGCAGGATTCGTAAAACGTTGGTGATACATTGGAAGTGTTACTCCCATGTAGAGCTGTATATTAGGATATCATCAAAGAATACCAAAATAAACTTACACAATATCTGTCGGAAGATTACATTCATCTTAGATTGGAAGGAGGAAAGGGTATTAGACAACCCAAAGGGCATCACTAGAAATTCGTAGTACCCCTCGTGAGTCCTAAAGGCCGTTTTGTGCATGTCGTTAGCATGTACCCAAAGCTGATTGTAGACGACACAAAAGTTCAGCTTTGAAAAACTCTGGACACCATGCAATTCATCAAACAATTCATCTATCATTGGAATAGGGAATCGGTCTTTAATTGTGATTGTATTAAGGGCATGATGGTCGACACAAAATCGACAACTACCATCTTTCTTTCTAACTAACAAGACCGGGGAGGAGAAGGGGCTGATGCTTGGTCGTATGATGCCGTTAGTGAGCATTTTTCGGACTAGTTTCTCCATCTCTGTCTTCTAGAAATGAGGGTAGTGATAGGGTTTGACATTTACCAGTAGGGTATCAGGCTTGAGGGGTATGTGATGATCCGTGGCGTGTTGAGGAGGTAACCCGTAAAGAATGGCAAAAACATTAGCAAATGAGGAGAAGATACTACTCAGTGTGGCCACCTTTGTGGGATCGGCCTCCTTTGATAAGTGGGAAGAAGCCAGAGTGGCAGTAGGATGAGTACACAAAGAGGGTTCCACAACAAGGATTATGATTAATTGAAAGTATGTGGGAGTGGAATTAGTTAATTCACTCCACAGCTGACCCAAGGATATAGTGGCAATGGAAGCATTTTACAAACCATATAAAGTGAGTTGTGTTTCTTTATGTGTAAAACTCATCCTCAGGGCCTTGTAGTCAAATAGCATCGGTTCAATAGTTGCCAACCATTTAACTCTGAGAACCATATCAGCCCCGTAAATGGGTAATTAGTACAGGTCCACATGGAATTTAGAGGACCTCAATGTAACCCAAACATTAGAGCACAATCCTTCACAATGGAGAGAATCCCCATTGTCCACCGTGACCTTAAGGTGCTAGGAAGGCTCTATCGAAAAGCCCAGATGCTTGGCCAGTCAAGTCTATAGAAAATTATGGGTAGAGCAACTGTCCACTAGTACCACGACAGAATGCCCCGATAGCAAACCTTGCAACTGCAGAGTAGAAGGGGTGCAATGGCCCTCCAATGCGTATAGGGAAATTGTTGGAGAAGGATCTGTAAGAGGAAGTACAGTAGAATCTTCTTCTTGGGTAATTTCCACAGATGGTTCTGGTTTAGTGAATCAGGGTGCTGGTCTTTCGGTTGAACAGAACCGTCATCCTCGGTTAACATACATAAGAATTGGGGAGGCCTAAACTGATGGCCCTATGTAAAACGCTCATCACAATTAAAACATAATCCTCACTCACAGCGTGAGGCCATCTTAATAGTAGTTAATATTTTTATGGGTAATTTGGGTGGAGGGTTTTGAGGTGGATATGGTTTTGGTGTAGTGGGGGAGGGATGTTGTGTTGGCTTTAAAGCTAGTGATCATTGAATGGCAGGTCGTCCTGCCTCAAATTTCTCCTCCACGAGTTTGGCCAAACCGATAGCCTCCGGCAGAGAAGTGGGTTTTAACAAGAGTAGTTCATGCCGGATATTATCACGGAGCCCGAAAATGAAGCAATTGAGAAGATTACCAATGGTCAAATTTAGAGTGTGAGTGGAGAGTGCCTCAAAGTCAACCATACAAGTGGCCACCGTGGTGTTCTGGTAAAGCTTGTACAAAGTGGCTTCATAGTTGAGGTAGAAAGATGGTCTAAATCAAAACTCCAAGTCTCTGGTTAATATCTCCCAGGTGGAGAGTTGTCGAGTAGCATGCATCTATTGATACCACTGGAGTTCAGGTCCCATTAGGTAGAAGGTGGTGATGGTGAGTTTCTGCTCAGGAGGCATGTTGTGATATAAAAAGAAACTCCCAATTCAAAAAAAAAATATCCAATGACATCTTCTCCTGTGAAAAATGAAATTTCAAGTTTGGGTAGCCACAGTTGAGCTAAAATTGACACATCTAGTGGTATTGGGAGCGAAATGGGTAAAGTTTGTGACAATGGATGAGAATGAATAGTGGGTGAGGCCATAAACGAAGAAGGTGTGGGAAGCAAGGGCAGGTTTGCTGATGGTATGGTCTGGTGCTCTAATCAGTTCATAGAAAGGCAGATTTTAGTGAGGGATTGCTGCAATTCAGTAGTCAAAGGATTTGCAGTGAGACCGTCTGCATGTTGTACAAACGCCGCAATTTCCTTCAATTCCTTCAATAATCTAGTAATGGAGTCCTCGAGTGCCTCATAACATGTCATAATGCCTTCTGTCATAGTTTCAATGAGAGTGCCAAAGCTGATACATACACCAGAGTGTCAATCTGTTCTGGAGAAAGAGAACCAGACGAAGGAGGGAGAGATCAGTGAAAATAGAAAAAGCGAATGAGGAAAAGGAGTTCTGACAAAAGGCAGGGAAAGAAAAAAGAGAGAATAGGGAAATGGAAATGGAGACAGGGAATCGAAAATAATACTTTATATTCCTTCCTGTAGCAAAGTCAGATTATATATAGCTAAGCTTCCCGCTTCCTAACAGCATTATGTTATGGAAGGGTATCCAAATGCTATAATTCTAATAACTATAAGATAAAAATAAACTAATGGTACTCAAGTAAACTTAATATAATCCTAAAATTTAAGGGATGGTCGAATTGCACGTGAAATTCGTCGAGAAGGTGGAGGACCCATTAGTAGCGTCGTAGCCGAGTCAATCAGACCCGTAACATATTAGGAGTTGTGCATTTGCAAGCATTTAGCGTGTATTAGGCACGAGATTTCACGATATTTAATAATACTTTAAAAACCTATCTGACTCAGTTATAAAATGTGCTAACATAAAATATTTCTAATAAACTCCAACTTTATGCCAACACGTTCTTTAAAGAAGTGTCCAATATAACCTTCAACATATAAATGCATTTTGCGAATGGAAGGACCTTCCAAATGACTTTTGGAGACAACTGACAATGGCCTTTAATAAGAGCATATAAACATCACCGAGTAAATCAATTGAGCATAGATAATTATCTTATCCTCAAACAACACAAATAGTTCTCATAGCACCCTAAAACTCAAACACTGTCATCAGGCAAAACCATATTGCCAAACGGTCTGTTCAAAACATCTACTAATTTGTTTTCTGAATACAAATCTAATCACATCTCCATTTTCTCTAGCAATTGCTTATTCATGATTTTTAATTAGCATCGTTAATCCCTTTCACATTCAAAGATTAAACTCTCAGACCTATTAACCGTTGCAGTCTAGAGCCTAAAAGTTTCAACTCTCCCTTTTCATAATTGACTTCAGAAGATAACATTTTCCTGCTCGCATACCATCTTCCCTTTTCCGATGCTTCCATTGTCTGTTTCTTTCACATCATGCCTTGGCTATGCATAATCTCAATATCTTCAAACAGTTGCATAATCTGATTATTGTACCCGTTATAAAAGAGTTAGTCTCCAGAAATTTTAACTATTTCTAACAAGGAATATTTTCATACTGATTTGGTAACCGTCTCAAGGCATCAGATAATTCTCCTCATTCTCTACCAATTCAAGCGTCATTTGAGTTGAAGGAGAGTTTGTTGGGGCACAACACGGGCGCTCGGACAGAATGTTCCTGAGCGCAACGACCGAGGGGACAAAACACTCGGACAGAGGGACAGTGCTCGGACGGACAGCCAATAGGAAAGAGAAATACACCAGATTTAACGTGGAAACCCTTCTGGAACCGAAGGGAAAAACCACAAGAGCAGAGGCAACAGCAAATCCACTATGTAAAATAGGTTACAAACCTCCAAGAGGGAGTATCCGCTACACACCCAAGAAGTTAAAGAGGAAAACACTCCTGAGCAAACCGAGAAAAGTACTCTCTTTTCTCTTCACTCTATTTTTCTCTTTCTCCCTTCTCTCACCGGTGGTGCACTCCTCTTCACCTTCACAATAGTCCTTTTGCTTTCACTTGCATTCACCAGCTTTCTCAAGCTCTCACCCTCATCTTCTCAATCTCACGTAGCCTATTTATAATACCAGGGGAGGGCCACGTGGCCAACCACCCAGCCACCCCTACTGCCAGTAGGGTGGCAGCGCTATGTCCTCTTAGGCCTGCCATGGCCGTCCGCACGCCTCCTGCGTGTCAGAATGGCAGGCCTGCCACCTTGGAAGTTTAAGCCGCCCGAATGTCCAATCGGAGTGGGTCAACTATCCACCTGCAACACGCCGCTGCAACAGGCCTACGAGAGAGAGAAAGTCAACGCCTAGGCTCCAGCGTCCTCGTCCATGTCCACCTCTTGGACATAATACCTTTGAGTAGTCCTCGTCCAATTCATCCAGCTGCCCCGAGGATAGACGTTTCCGAATTTCTCCAAACATCCTCGTCCATGTCAACCTCTCGGACATGAACCTCTGAGGAGTCCTCGTGCATTTGTCTCCACTGGTCCGCGGACACAAACGCCACAAGAGAGTGACCCCAACAAACTTCCCCTCACGATCTTGTGAAGAGCCTTGGCCGTTGTTGGACAACCGTCATCTCTTGTCTCCCAGCAGCTTCCCCTGAATCTGGACTCCGGCATCAGCCACTACTTCAAAGTGTCCACGTCCTTTCCCCCCGCGATCATAAGTACATAGAGGGAGTTGTCTCTTCCACTCACGTCCGAGTGGATTGGACACACTCGCCTCTATCCGGCGATCGTCATCGCCTGCCTTCCAGCACCTTCCCCTCAACTGGGAATCCAGCGTTGTCCTCCGCAAGCCTGAATGACACCTTCCTCCGCCATACTGAACTTGGAGTAAACCCACTCCTCTTCAGCTCCTTATCTGCGAACATGTCATTCTCCCTTGCTTTCCTGGTCTGGTACCGAGGACGTGACTTACTACGCCCTTTCTCTTCAGACTTTGGGCCACGTCCTTAGCACCTCCCTCTTTGGCCTTGGCCACCGCAGCTCCGCCGTTGACTCTGCTGGCTCTGCCCTTGGCCCTGCTGGTTCCGCCCTTGGCCCTACTCAGCTCCGCCCTTGGCCCTGCACAGCTCCGTCCTTAGCTCTGCTGGCTCTTCCTGCCTCTCGGACTTCCTCTGCTACCACCCGGCCGTCCTCCCCTGCCACCTTGACCAGTGCCCCCGTTGGTCATCCTAGCATTTCCTTTGGCAGTGCAGGCCTTCATCAGATACGTCCCTGATGTCCTGCTTCCCTTTGCCAACACTGAGATGCCTTTGGTAAGCTTTCATTGGCCGTCACCAAACGCTGTCCTGAAGCCTTTCTTATCAAGCTTTCCGGTTGAAATCACATTAAACCTCAAGTCCGGGGCATGTCGCACGCCCTCCAGCACGAGCGTATTCCCATTGCTTGTCCTCAAGCAAACATCCCCAATGCCAACAACCCTAGACGAGCCACCGTTACCCATCTTCAACACCCCTCGGCCAACGGGCGTGTAGTTCCTGAAATGGGACTTCCTCGGTGTCGCATGGTGTGAGGCCCCACTGTCCATCACCCAACTCGTCTCCTGGCATGGACTGCTCGATGCTTCCCCTGCGTGGACCACCAGGAGCTCTCCGCAGAAGCCAACGGTCTCCGGATCATCCACCCGATCCTTTTTCTCCTGACAATTGCTTCTGCCCTCCTTGTCCTGCCCTCCTTGTCCTGCCCTCTCCGCGGACAATCCTTCTTTATGTGGCCTTTCTTGTCACACAAGAAGTAACTCCTTCCTTCAAACTTGCTCCGACTGTTGCTCCTCTTCATCCTGCCACCCTGTCCTCGGTCAGATCTCCCTCATCCCCGACTGCTGGTCATCACCAGGACACTTTCCCGAGAGCTGGAGGTCTCACCGCTTTCCCTCCGCCTAGACTCGTTCATAAGCAGGGAAGCTATAACCTCGTCCAGCTTCAACGTGTCCTTCCCGAACAGTAATGTCGTGACAATATAATCGTACGAGGACGGCAAGGATGCCAGCAGCACCAACGCTTTGTCCTCGTCCTTGATCTTCTCATTTAGGGCTGACATCTGCGTTACCAGCCGATGGAACTCGTCCAAGTGCTTCTCGAAGCTCTCCCCATCCGACAACTGCAGGCCATAAAACTGCTTCTTTGTATACAGCCTGGTTGTCAATGACTTGGACTTGTAACGGCTCTCAAGCTTGTCCCAGACCACGGCCGGGTCTGATAGTCCGAGGACCTCCTGCAGTATGTTGTCCGCCAAACACAACTTAATGGTGGAGTTGGCAAGATCCCTCTTTTCCTGCCACTGGTCCTCGGTCAGTTTCTCCGGTTTCTCCTCCTTTTTTCGAAGAGCTATTACCGTTCCTTCCTGGGTCAAAATATTCCTCACCCTTTCCTGCCAAAGGATGAAATTATTTTGCTCATTGAACTGCTCCACATTGAACGTCCCATTCTTCGCCGACGACGCCATCCAACCGACGGTTCACAAACCAGTCTCTGATACCACTTGTTGGGGCACAACACGGGCGCTCGGACAGAATGTTCCTGAGCGCAACGATCGAGAGGACAAAACACTCGGACAGAGGGACAGCGCTCGGATGGATAGCCAATAGGAAAGAGAAATACACCAGATTTAACGTGGAAACCCTTCTGGAACCGAAGGGAAAAACCACGGGAGCAGAGGCAACAGCAAATCCACTATGTAAAATAGGTTATAAACCTCCAAGAGGGAGTATCCGCTACACACCCAAGAAGTTAAAGAGGAAAACACTCCTGAGCAAACCGAGAAAAGCACTCTCTTTTCTCTTCACTCTATTTTTCTCTTTCTCCCTTCTCTCACCGGTGGTGCACTCCTCTTCACCTTCACAATAGTCCTTTTGCTTTCACTTGCATTCACCAGCTTTCTCAAGCTCTCACCCTCATCTTCTCAATCTCACGTAGCCTATTTATAATACCAGGGGAGGGCTACGTGGCCAACCACCCAGCCACCCTACTGCCATGTTCACCTCTCGGATATGATACCTTTGAGTAGTCCTCGTCCAATTCATCCAGCTGCCCCGAGGACAGACGTTTTCGAATTTCTCCAAACGTCCTCGTCCATGTCAACCTCTCAGACATGAACCTCTAAGGAGTCCCCGTGCATTTGTCTCCACTGGTCCGCGGACACAGACACCACAAGAGAGTGACCCCAACAGAGTTTTCTCTGGATTTACGGGACAATCACCCAACAAGCCTCCAAAGAGAACTTCACGTAAGTGGCACCGAACACCGTTTTTGTAGCTGTATATCATCTTCTATGACCCTCAACAAGATTGAATTTCTACACAACTAACTATGCTCTTATCAAATTTTTAAATAAGGTAGTCCATAATGTGTTGAGGTCCACAATCATGAAGTCCCATCAGATGGCCCTGGTTTGTCATATTACACGAAAAGCTCCAAGTAAGACTCAATTTCGAAATAAACTTCATTTGCGACATTTTTACACTTAAGACAATTTTGAGCTCAATCAAACGAGGTGGCTTTTTTTCCCTAAAACCAGGCCTAACCAAGCAACATTAAGAGCTAACTAGTTGTTCATCTTAACCCATTAATTACCTGGGCCATAAAGGTTACAAGTTCCATTTGTACAACCCAACCCTACAAGGCCTCCCAACCCACTGTTAGGACCATACTCTTGTAAATCTTGACCCACTTTAATCTGATTGTCTCTCATTTTGAAAACTTGCTTACAAGGGCACGCATCTCACGGGTCTTTGAGTAATTTTAAAACCTATATTTCTCGAGATAGCTACCTTGATACCTTCAAATGGGAATTTAAACTACATTCTCATGCATACGTTAAAGGCACTGTAACAAATTGAGGCAATTGTTCATTTAAAGTTCGATGAGTCACTATACCCTACAAAATCAAAATAGATTGCAATCACTAGCTTAAATTTGAAAATTAATTCACAAAACTATCAAGCTAGGTGTCCATTGCATAGTGGCTGGTTCAGCAATCTCCAATCTTGAAAGACTATCATAACTGCCTATGAATAATGATTAAGATTTATTAGAGTAGGGTATTTGAATAGAGCAATTAGAAGGAACACCCATAACTGTGGAGAAACAAAAATTAGCACCAAGTGCAAATTAGTGGAACAGAGCAATCAGAAGGAATATCCTAATCGTCTCCAAAGAATAATCAGAATCCAATAAAGCGAAACATTAGAACGAAGTAAACAAAAAACTTTATGCAAGTGGAAATCAAATTTTAGGAATGTGAAGGAATGAGCCTGATTTTCCATTAAGGCGGACTCAAACTATAGGGTCACAAATGAATGGTTCCGATCCACCATGGAGACACAATAATTCCTATACTATGAATTTCATTTCAATCATTCATAGAAAAAAAAAAAAGGTATGAAAGATGCTACAGAAGTAGAACATGCGGAAGGAGACTCCCAACCTTTAATATTGGTCAAGAATGTTAGGCTTTAGGGAGCAAAACATGTTGAGATTTAGACACTAAAACTCTGCACACAAAATCAAGATCTAATCTCTATAAGTATTTTTTTGAATCTTTCATTTGAATTTGTGAGGAAATGATATAATGTATACTACAATAGTAAATATAAATAAAGAGTCATAATAATTTATGTAAAAATTTCTTTCAAAATAAAAAAAAATCGTGAAATTGTAAGTTCAAAAAATATCTATCATATTATAAATCCTAGTTTTAAAAACCAAATAACATAAGGCTACAAAATCTTATAATGACAAGACCAAGCAATAGAGAATATAAGGATAAATGAGAAGAAAATTATTAATAAAATATACAAATCAACTCTAAAAATAATGTATCTAAGTTTAATAAAAAAATGAACACAACTTGAATATTAAATGAATGAGAAAAATATTTCACTTCTTTCTTTTCTCTCATTCTCTTCTTTCTCTATTTATATTGGCTCTCAAAAAAATTTAAATTTTAAAATTAACTTTTCCTCTCCATAACCTAAATAGACTATATCGGAGCTTTTATAGCAGTACATATGTATATGTACTTCTCTTGTGCATTAAGTATGACTCCCTTTGGGCAATTCACACACGTGTACCTTACATGTGTGAGATACAATTAAAATTTTTGTTTCAGTTTTTTTTTTTTAATTAAAATGCCAATTTGTCTTTATATGTTTGGATCTATCATGATGAACTAGATTTTTGGTAATATTGATTGCTAGGAAGTTGTCACATACTATGTTTATGGACTGTTTAATTGGATTTCTTAATTCATTAAATAATATTTTAGCAAAATTTCTAAACATATTATTTGAACTAATGCCTTACATTTTGCTTCCACACTACTTCTAGCAACGAAAGATTGCTTCTAACTATGACCATGTTACTAGGTTTTTCCAATACATATGCAATAGTTGTTATATCTTTGATCTACAGCAGACCTGACCCAATCTACATGCGTAGATTTTGACTCCTTGATTTGCTCCTTTTTGAAAGATTGTTTCTTTGCCAAAAGAATTTCTAAGCATCTAAAAATAAGATATACTAATTCTAGGTATTCTTCATTAGATTTCTTCACATATTGACTTACAACGTAAACTAGAAAGCCTATGTCCGGCAATATGTGAGAAAGCTAAATTTATTTTCTCACAAGTCATTGATGTCTCTTGATGTCCGCAATTAGGTTGTCTCCCTTATGATCAGCATTATAATTTTGATCCATAAGAGTATTTCTTGGTTTGCATCCTAACATTTTAATTTTTTTCTGTGTCCAGAATATACTCGTATTATGATACTGTAATAACATTTTTTGAGCAAGTAACATTCATACTTATGAAGTATTTTAATGTTTCTAGATCCTTAACTTTGAATTCTATTGTAGTCTCCTCTCATAATTATATCATCAATGAAAAATGATCAGAACAGCGATTTTCAAATCTTATAAACATATTAGTAGTGTTTTTTTGTTTTAAAACTTGGTAGTATCTCCTTGAGAACTTCCTCTTCAAGATCATCATTGAGCAAAGCATTTTTTCACATTTAATTGATTTAGTGTCCAGCTTAGGTTTGTGGCCAACGAATAAAACATGTATGGTATTGAGCTTGAGAATTGAGACAAACGTTTCTTGATAGTTGATGTCATGTGTTTGTATAAATCCTTTTACAACTATTCATACTTTGTAGTGCCTTAAATCCTAGTTTTATAATAATTAACAATGAACATCTACTTATACTCTACTAGTAATTTCTCTTTTCAATAGATCGTACATTTCACATACGTTGTTTCTTTTTAGAGAATTAAACTCTTGGTAGTTGATTTCATATGTTTGCATAAATCCTTTTACAACTATTCATGCTTTATAGTGCCTCAAATCCTGGTTGTATAATAATTAACAATGAACATCTACTTACACCCTACTAGTAATTTCTCTTTTCAATAGATCTTACATTTCACGTACATTGTTTCTTTTTAGAGCATTAAACTCTTCATGGATGGCTTATCTCCATTTTGAATTTTCTAGAGCATATGAATATTGTGTAGTATGTCTATATTAGATAGATCAGTATCAAAAGCTCAATATGTACTTGATAAACCATCATAAAAAACAAAGTTGGATACAAGACGTTGAGTATAAGATCTAGTATCTTTCCTTTAAACAATAGTACTTTCAAGATTGCCAAGTAAATATCAATTTGAAGAGTATTATTTGAAACATTCAAGCTTAGACTCAAATTCAATTCATGATTCTTTTTAGAGAAGCGTTTGATCATCTCTCTTCTGTGGCCCTTTTTTTCATTGAGTAGGCAATAAGATCCTTGTTAATAGTTGGTTGTTTAAATGTTAGAGTTGTGTTGGTTGGAAAGATCTTAGAATTTTGGGCTCAAAATCTAGAAAATTTAGAGGGGCAAGGAGAAAAGAGGAAGAAGATGATGGAATTAAGGTGTCAATCCCCCAAACTTCCTTTTTGTACATCCCTCTCCTCCTAAATGGAAGTACTTGGATAGTATGGTTGGCTTGAAAAAAGAAAAATCTCACATACATAGATGTGTACAATATTTAGTGATGTAACCCCTTTTTGTTGGATAGTAGTAAAGAACTATACATTTGATTGCCTTTTGATTAAGTTTGCTCCAATATTTTTGACTGATGTGGGAAAATGTTATACAATCCAATAATTTTAGTGGCATAGATAAGATGATTTAGGTTTCGAGGTAAAATTCACGAAGGACTTGAGAATGCATATGAAATTCAATGACACTTAACGGCATTTGTTTAATAAATTATGTGGCTATGGGGATCATTTCTCCTCGAAAATGTTTATGAATACTAGTGATAAATGTGATAGGTCTTGCCGCATTGAGGAGATGTGTCTTTTTCATTCTGCTACATTGTTTTATTGAGGTATGTCAGCATATGAGCTTTTGATATACTGTTACTTTACCCATCAAATATTCACAAAGAGTAGTATTGAAGTAATTTTTTATATTATCCAATCTTAGCACCTGTATTTTCATCCAAAATTTAGTTTGAATCATCTCATTAAAGTTCTTGAAAATGGTGCTCACCTATGATTTGTCTTTCATCAAATATGTCCATGTTATTTGAGTGTGATTATTAACAAATGTGATAAACCAACAGACTCCTAAAATGCTGCAAACTCTAGAGGGTCATCATATGTTTCTATGAATGACGGTGAATCGATAGGATAGTTTATAATTAGTGTTTGAATAGTTTTTTTCTTGCATTTTAGTTACATTAGAGGCAATATAATTGGCTGAAATTGTGTGTGAATTATTTGGTTGAAGTTCTTGAAAATGGTGCCGACCTATGATTTGTCTTTTATCAAGTAGGTCCATATTATCCAAATATGATCATCAACAAATGTGATAAATCATCTTGCTCCTAAAAATTTATTACTCAAGAGGGTCTCTATATTTCACTATGAATGATAGTGAATGGATAAGATGATTTATGATCGATGGTTCAGTAGTTGTTTTGCACATATTAACTAGATTACGGGCAATATTATTAACAAAGATATATTCTTAAATGTACATAATTTTCAATATTGTTACCTAATTTAGAAAATTATTAGTAATTGTACAATTACCACTTGTAGAGAGATTGTCCGGTTATTATTCTAATGGTAGCATTTGATTATAGGGTGTAATTATTGACTTTGATTATTGAATGAGAAGGAAGCCTCCTTTGTGAGGCATCTACACAAAGAAACAAATTGATTTAGTAACAGAACTATGAAGCCAAATTATGATTCTTAGTTATCAATTGAAAGGCTTGTCTTTCTCTTGGATTTGCTCGAGTTTTTCTTTAGTTTTTTTAGTTCTCCATGATCTCGCTCATTGTCTTGGCCTCAACTTCCTGGTCTAGGTCAATCTTTGTTGTGCTCTTGGATCTTCAATCTAAGCCCTAATTCGTTCTTGGAAGGTATCTGGGCTCTTGCTACATTTGTTATCTTGGCTTTGAATTAAATAAATTTTCATGTATTTTCGAACTTCAATTTAGTGAGATTGCCTCCACTAATCTCCATCCTTGTGCTCCATTATTGTTCTTTTTTGAACACTTATTGGGTAAGCTGGAAAAAGATTCTTCTTTTCCTTTCCAGATCTAGCACTTACATTGGCAACTGAGAGGTCTATCATATATATATTTTTTTCACTCTTTCATAAAGATGCACGGGCTCATCACATGAGGATTCAACTTCACAATATCATGTCAAGTAAAAATTTCATTATTCGATTTAAGGAGATAGATTATTCTATTTGGGAATTTTAAAATAGAAATATTTGTTAAGGGAAAAGTTTATGAGGATATGTGGATGGATCAATTACAGCCTTTACTAATCCCAAATATATTTGATTATAGGAAAGGGAGAATACTCTAAATATTTATTGGCTATTGAGCTTTATTGAACCACTTATGGTCAAGAATCTTCATTCATTTTTCATTACTAAGGAGATATGAGAATAACTTCAGTGGATTTATCACCAAGACCATTAGGTCATGAATTTAAGTTAGTATTAGACAATAGAAATAATCAGCAAGGAAATCTGCCTATTGAATTTTTTTTTTCTAGATTCTTCAATAAATAAGTGCTTATTTTGGATTGGTGCATTCTAAATTTTAAGAGAGGCATTCACATTGAATTTCTGATAATGCTACGTACTAATTTTTGGAGTGCTCGTGCTATGTTAATTGACTGAAAACCAATTCCATTCTTGATTTTCTGCTTTGGAGAACTATTGTATGAAGAACAATGGTTCATTTCCTAGCGTGGCATTTCTCAAAATGTTTTAGTATTGAAATTATTAATGTGGCCTACGCTAATCAAGACAATGGATGATTCAAAACTCTATCACAGTGTTAAAATTGTAAGGGATTTGAACACACGATGAAACACTATCATAAGACGTTATACAATTGTTGTAGAAATGGTTGACATATTATTTAATATTATAATATCAAATCTGAAATTGATTTACTACTTTTCATACTATTATTTAGTCCAAACAAGTTCACTGATCAATCTATTGTCTCAAGACCTTCCAATTATGTGTAAGTTTAATGGATGATTATTTATATACTATCTATCCTTGGTCTCTAAGATAATATAAAGTTTCTTGTCTCACAATAGTTGATTGGCTTTGCAACTTCCAATCATGACTTGCAATCCTGCAGCCTAGCATGATGTTCATAAGTATGATGAAAAATTGTATATATAGATAGTTGATGGTAATACACTTTCTATTACCATTGTAAAAAATTATGGAACTTCTCCTATCATTGTGTTTTATCTCCTAACTCATTTGTCAGTTTAATTTTTATTGGTCAATTAAATGATAAAAATTGTGTTGTTCACTTTGATCTAAGAGTTATAGTGCTCAAGATCGAGTATCATGACATTTAATAGTAAATGGGCCTAAAGTGTGATGTCATTTTTCTCTCCAATCCATTTATGTTCATTATTATCTTTATATCGGTTGTTCTACTATTACTCAAAATAATTATTTATGATATAAGAAATTAGGTCATTCCAATTTTGTTATCTTCTCACATCTCATGTGTGAGGTTTCGGTTTTCAAAATACTATAATTAGGAGTAATTAAATTAATTTAATCAAAATTAAGTTTAATATATACGAAAATTTAAATTTCGGAAGCAGAATAGGGTGTTGGTGGAGGACACTCGCTAGGCACCCGAGATGGTGCCGAGGTGCCAAAACCAGTGGCCCAACGCTTGCCGGCCGCTCAAGCGCCGGCAGGTGGTGCCAATTCCAGGCTTGGGTGCCTAAAGAGTGCCAAACTGACATTCAAGCGCCAATCTCTTATTTAACATGCACAATTTCTTTTTCCGGCATTTCACGGAAGAGAGGGAGAGAGGAGAGAAAGTGTGCGTGGAGAAGAAGAGAGAGAAAGGGGAGATGGGGCTCGCGGGTTCGTTTTTTATTTAAAGTTAGTTGAAGAAGTTATAAATTGGGTTAAGGCAAATTCACCCATATACTTTTTTTTCTCTTGTTGCACTTTTTGTTCCATTCTCTTCCGTTATTTTTGTTTTGATGCACGTCAAAACTTATATTTTGTAATACCCATATCTTGAGCATATTTATTTGTCGATTTGGTGTGATGTACAATTTTTGAATGTTATAAATACAGATTATTAAGTTAATATAATCAAAATTGGGCTTAATATACGAGGAAAATTAAGTTTTGAGACCTGGGAAGGTGTCGGCGGGCCCTTCCCCCACCGGGGTCTTAAGATTCACCGCTGGCACCCAACCCATAGGCTAGCACTTGCCGGGCGCTCGAGCACCAAGGGCAAGCGCCATTTCCGGTAGCTGGCACGCCCGAAGCGTGCTGGCAACCGACTCAAGCACCGGTTCATTTTAAAAGCCCGTGTTGGTTTCTGTCAGGCATTTTTCGCTGCGTCCAGGGAGAAAGAGAGAGAGGGGGAAGGAGAAGAGAGGGAAGGTGAGAATGAAGCCCTCTGAGTCCGAATTTGAGCTCGACCTAGTTGGAAAAGTAGTAGATCGAGTCGAGATAGGTATACTCATATTCTCTACTTTCGTTTTCTTGCACTTTTATTTCATTTTCTTTGGATATTCTCGTTTAGATACCTGAATAAATTTATATTTTGTATTACCCATAATCTAAACATAATAATACATCTATTGCATGTTCGAATATCAAATTTTGAGTGGTATTTCGCTCTTCGAAAATCCTAACTCCCGCGCGATATTGTTTACTCGCACTCGAGTCCTTTTTAACCACAAATTTTAGGAATTTTACCTAATTTGAGACTAGAATATCATAACCCATGTCTAATTTAAGTTAATTTATGGATTGGATATCTGATTCGATGATTTTAGGTGAAAATCCGCTTGTTGGAATCCTAAGATATGTCCGGACCCCATTTGATCAATTATTTTAGATTTTATGCATGAATTGGCATTAGATAATTATTACCCATGATATGGGCAAGTAAATGTACAAATTTTATGTCCAAATTTATGGTTTTGACCTGTTTCCGGACAATGAATCCTAAAACCCACGGCCTGGAGGAATTAACCGATTAAATTGAGATTTATAGATAAATTGGCTCTATGATGTTATTACCCGTACCATAAATAAGTTAATTTACCCATTTAGTGATTGAATTGGTAGTTTTGTAAGGTTTTATGTTCTCTGAAATCCTAACCGTGGCCCTTTATGTACTTTATCGGAAGTAATTTTAATTATGCATAATTTTAGCTTTGAAAATTATGATACATGAAATCGCAAAGAAATTGTCATCCTGAAACTCTAAAGACAGGTTGAACTCATTTTGGTAAGAATTTTCTAACTGTTCCTAATCTTATAATGGTTTATACACATATTATGAACACAATGATTGGAATGTTTCTAGAATCATATTATAATCCGTTTATAAAAAAATTAATGATCGGAAGTTTTAAGAATTCTATCTAGTATAATCAAAAAAGGATTTCTTAATCCTCCTAAATTTAAGAAATATTATGTATGAATTATGAATACGTGAGAACCTAAACTCACGAAGAATATGGAAATATGCTTATGAAACGGAAATCTGATAATGGAGAAAATACTATAATTAAGTGATGAATTTCTGGAACTATTTTACAGAACGATGATCTGCTTGATTTATGAAACGTTCTCCAATAAAGTAAGAATGAAAGAATTTACTTTGGCACTTACGAATAGAATTCTCTAATGGAATAAGGAACTAAAAACTTGGGCCAAGAATTATAGATAATAAACTTTGACATGCCACAAATATTGAAATAGGAACTCTAGGATTATTCTGACCGTGTATCCTGACCGTATTTTATAATGGGTGAAATTCTTTGACATGTTTTAGTATGTTATAACGGACGGTCGTCGTCGGTTCTGGAACTGCTTACAGTTGGACCACCACGACTAATCGGTCCTGTCTATAGGAATTATATGTAGACGACCCCCCTCTAGGTCAAGAAGATGAGGACTTTGGCCTTAAATTGTGTGGAGTGAATAAAATTTAGGCCACGACCGACTGCTTCTTTGTCAATAAAACCTACTGATCTTGACCCCTCAACGAAATAAGTTTTTAGTAATGAATAAATAATTAAGAAAATGACAAACAAAAGAAATAAAGAAATATGGAACGAGCTATGAAATCATCCTTTTCAAACCATAATCTATAATCTCATGTGCATCCCTATTTTCTCCTATATGCATTATTACGCTTCTTCTAAATATGATAATTTTGCATATTCTTGACATATATATATATATATGCCTTACTGAATTTTTAGCTCACCATTGCAACTTTCTTTGCCTCCAGATTAGTATAAGCTTACACCTGACCATGAAGAGTAGAGAATTATTAGTCGGAGACTTGAAAATATTAGAGGATGGCTAGAAGTCTTAGTTTATGATTTTATGCCATGTTGGAGCCTTTTGTATTATTTTGATGGTCATATATATTGGCAATGATGTTGTTATTTTTGTAATTTAGTTTCTACTGTATTCGATGAGTATAGTTGCTTCCGCAGGTTTATATGGCTTAATAATATACCTACTGGTATCTTATCTGAGTCGACATCATATCATACCTGGAGTTACAATGTCGGTGCCATATGTTGTTAATTGTGGTTCTTAGATTCTGTGTGGTTTATTGTTATTGTTGGATGTGTCGGAATTGATTGGGATAAAATTTTGGCTGTGTTGATGTTGTATAATTGATATACAGGTTTATTACAGGTTTTGTATTTTTAGCCGATATCCATATTATAGAGAAAACTCTACCAGATTTTCGACAGAAAATACGGTATGTCACAGTTGGTATTAGAGAGAGATATATCTTAGGTTTGATCGGAATATTACGCAAAAATTTAAGATAGAATACGGAAGATTAAATAAGTAGATGAGTGTTTAGAATGATTAAATTAGGTCGAGTAGTTTTAGTTACCCTAACTTTAATGGCTTAGGGTAGGACTAATTTAAAGTTAGAAGATAGATTTGATTATATAGTCATGGTGACCCTGTATCTAGAATGAGATATGGTAATATTTACCTTATAAAGTTGGAATATGGATATTGAGATTTAAGATAGTGTTTGCGGTGACCTAGTATTCGGGATGATAAAGATACATCATGGTATATATTTGTGGATGATCTATGGATATATATTTTCTCGAGAAGATTTTTAAAATATGTTCTAAGATGTAGATAGTCCATTCATCAGATTGAGGAATGTTTGTATCCCTTGGCCCGACAATGAAAAAGTCCAGTGCCTTGGATCGAAGTTTTGTGACAATGGCACATAAGGTAATTGTGTTGTTTACCATGGAAGGTGAGGATTTTACACCTTGTAATTGGGTTATAGGATGTAGAGTATGAGTCCAAATTGATTAAGGTATCAGAAAATTAGTGTCGTCTTACCTGCAAGTCGCTTAGTGAGGATGTGCACCCTATACATTTAGTATGTGAGACCCCATCTAAAGGTCATTTTGTGGTTACTAAGAAGTTTTGGTCGGGTGAATATTTGAGGATGCATTGGAAGAAAGATTAGGTGATTGGTCTTCTCATTAGTAATTTAAGGTTATGTCAAATCGATACTGATCTTTAAGGATCACATGTAGAACCGAGAAATTATCGATTTGGTGCCGTCGTAAGATCCTCTAGAACCTTTGAAGTAGGTATGATGAATCGATGAGTTTATCTGTCGATAGTTGAGAATTGTACCCATGGCGGCATTCGGGATAAGGATTTGGCTATTACGAACTTTGATGATGTCATTTGGGTCTGAAGATTTATTGATAGTTCGGTGGGTGTAATTGAATGGATCTTTCGGCCACATTTGGGTTAATTTTGTGATGGCCTTATTAAGAAACTTATGGGATTATAGGAATGTATGAACTCTGTTTAGGAACAGTTGCATGGATTAGGAAAGTCGATAGCAGTATGTTTAAAAAAAAAAGAAGATGAGTTAATTGGGAAAAATATTATGTCGGACATATAATTTTTTCGATAGCGTGAATGAGATTCTGTAAAGATTGGAGCGATGGCTCATTTGGAAAGGACTGATTGATGTCGCGAAAGTATTTGTTTCTATTGGGTCTAAGTGAATTACGAAGGAATGTCCATTAAGTATTCCTCAGTGGTTTGCACTATCTGTGGGACTGTTGGCTGGGAAGCATTCAGTATCTGTCGGGATGAGATTCATGAAGGTAGTTCTCGAGGAATGAAGAGTAAATTATTAGTCATGTCATTTGGATTGATCCCTGATGGATCCAGTGAATTATAGTAGAATATGGTGCTTTTGTGGAGGATCTAGGATTTTGATTATTCCTGCATTGTTTGTTGAGTGGATGCCATGGGATTAAGTAGGGGGAGAGGTCCATGATCGGAAATACTCCACCCATGCTGTGCAATTGGCAATCACGGTCCCTGCTTAAGGACTTATAGGTAATAATTTCAGAGTCCGTTAATAGAGAATTCGAATATTTGTGCCATAAGAAAGAAACGATCGCATATTAGTGAAAGCAGGTGTTTTTCTTTTGGAATGTGAGAAAAGATCTCAGCATCTTTTAAGAAAAATGAGCATTGGTACCAATGATTTGATATTAGAATGCTATGTTTTTGCAGTGGGGTTGTTACAACACAAATGACTCTGGTGTTTAGATAAGACTTGCAAATTGTTTCCAGTGTGCAAGTGATTGATTAATCAACGTAGTGCAACTGAAGCGTTGTGGGCCCATGGCACAGAAATTTCATAACCAGATTAAGTTCCATGTGATCGATCATTCCCAAGGCCTAGAATGAAGTGAAGTAGAAGTTTATTGGTTCGTTCGAGGTATTGAATTAAATTGAAAATTAGCCAATATAATTTTGGTTGCCTAGGTTTAGAGGATTGCCATGAAGTCTCCTATGATATAAAGATTAAGGAAATAAGTACGTGATAAAGTTAAGTTGAAGTTTGATATCAGAAATTTATTTTATGATAAGGTTCTAACCTAGGATTAGATAGGAAACATCGGATATTGGGAGATAGGATAATTCATTTGCATAAGACCCCATAGGATGAGTCTATGATCATGGATGTGGCATAGAATCGTGAAGAATAATTCTAAAAGGGATTTCCCTAATCGTAATCTTGAGGTTTGTAAAATTTCGATGACAAAAATTTTATAAGTGGGGGAGATTATGATGTACTGGTTCTTGAATGTTATAAATTTAAATAATTAAGTTAATATAATCAATATTGACTTAATATGTGAGGAAAATTAAGTTTCGGGACCAAGGGAGGTATCGGCGGGGGAAGGCCTATCAGGCTCCTCGGAATTCGCCACTGGCGCTCAACGAGCACTTGAGCGCCTAGGGCGAGCTCCATTTCCAGCAACTGGTGCACCTGAAATGCGCCGGCTATCAGCTCGAGCGTCGGTTCATTTCAAAAGCCTGTGTTGGTTTTTGTCAGACATTTTTCACTTTGTCCAGGGAGAGAGAGAGAGAGAGAGAAAGAAGAGAGAGAAGGGGAGAACGAAGTCTTTCGAGTCCAAATCCTAGCTCAAGCTAGTTAGAAAAGTGGTAGATCGGGTCGAGACAAGTGCACTCATACTCTCATCTTTCTTTTTTTTACACTTTTATTCCATTTTCTTCAGGTATTCTCATTTTAATTTCCAAATAAATTTATATTTTGTGTTGTCCATAATCTAAACATGATAATACATAGATTGCATGTTCGAATATTTTATTTTGAGTGGTATTTCGCTTTCCGAAAACCCTAACTCCCATGCGGTACTTTTTACACGCGCCCGAGCCCTTTTTAACCAAAACGTTTTGGACATTTTATCTAATTTGGAATTAGAATATCATTACTCATATCTAGTATAAATTAATTTATTAATTGGATATCTGATTCGACAATTTTAGGTGGGTGAAAACCCATTTGTTAGAATCCTAAGATGCGTCCAGACCACGTTTGAAATATTATTTTGGGTTTTATGTATGAATTGGCCTTAAATAATTGTTACCCATAACATAGGCAAGTAAATGTATAAATTTCATACCCGAATTTGTGGTTTTGACTCATTTTCGGATAAGGAACCCCAAACCCACAGCTCGGAGGAATTAACTGATTAAATTTGGATTTATAAATAAATTAGCTCTAGAATATTATTACCCGCACTATGAATAAGTTAATTTACCCATTTGGTGATTGAATTGATAGTTTATTAAGGTTTTATATTCTTCGGAATCCTAACCGTGCCCCTTCATGGACTTTATCTGAAGTAATCATAATTATGTATGATTTTAACTCCAAAAATATGATACATGAAATCACAAAGGAATTTGTCATCCTAAAGTTCCAAAGACAGGTTAAACTCATTCTGGTACAAATTTCCTAACTGTTCCTAATCTTATGATGGTTTATATACGTATTATGAACACAATGATTTGAATGTTCTAAGAATTATATTGTGATCTGTTTACGAAAGAATTAATGATCGAAAACTTTAAGAATTCTATCTGGTATAATCAAATAGGGATTTCTTAATCTTCCTAAACTTCAAGAAATATTGTATATAAATTATAAACACGTGAGGATTTAAACTCACGAAGAATATGGGAATATACTTATGAAAAGAAATTTAATGATGGAGAAAATTCTGTAATTAAGTAATCGACTTCTGAACTATTATACGGAACGATGATCTATTTAATTTATGAAATATTCTCTAATAGAGTGAGAATGAAGGAATTTTCTTTGGTGCTTAAGAACAGAATTCCTTGATAGAATAAGGAACTGAAAAGTTGGGCCAAGAATTATGGATAACAAATTTTGACATGCCACGAATATCGCAGTTGGAACTTCAGGATTACTCTGGTTGCGTATCCTAACCGTATTTTATAACGGGTGAAATTCTTTGGCATGTTTTAGTATGTTATAACGGACGGTTGTTGCCTATTCTGGAACCGCTTGGGGTTGTACCGTCGTGACTGATCGGCCCTGTCTATAAAGATGATATGTAAACGGCCCCCCTCTAGGTCGAGAATAGAAGGACTTTGGCTTTGAATTGTGTGAAGTGAACACAATTCAGACCATGACCGACCATTCATTAGTCAATAAGACCTACTTATATTGGCCCTTCAACGAAATAAGTTTTTAATAATAAATAGATAATTAAGAAAATGACATGAAAACGAACTGAAGAAATATGGAATGAGCCATGAAATCATTCTTTCCAAACCATAATCTATAATCTTACGTGCATCCCTGTTTCCTCCTATATGTATTATTACGCTTCTTCTAAATATGATTTTATGCCATGTTGGAGCCTTTTATATTGTTTTGATGGTCATGTATATTGGCAATGATGATATAGTTTTTGTAATTTAATTTCTACTATATTCGATGAGTATAGTTGCTTCCGTAGGTTTATATGGCTTAATAATGTACATAGTGGTATCTTGTCTGAGCCGACGTCATATCTGAAGTTATAGCATCGGTGTTACATATTGTTAATTGTGGTTCTGGGATCCTGTATGGTTTGTTGTTATTGCTGGATGTGTTAGAGTTGATTGGGATGAAATTTTGGCTGTGTTAAGGTTGTATAATTGATGTATAGATTTATTACAGGTTTTGTATTTTTGCCTGACTCAGTATTATAGTGAAAACTTTACCGGATTTTTGGCAGAAAAGATGGTACGTCACATTTAGTGTCTGATTTGGTGGTTTTACGCAGTGTTGAGTTTTGTTGAAACCCTAACCTTGCGCCCTGTTATTTTCATCCATTTATTTTAGAATTTTTACTTGATTTGGCCTTAAAAAATTAGAACCCTAATTTATGAACGTAATTATTCGGTATTTATTTACATGTATTTTGTGTACGTTATTTTGCATATTTTAAAAATTATATTGGATGCTTTTGTGAAGAGATTTATTATTCGGAAGTTACAAAATTTTAATTGGCTTAACGTAGTAAGGATTTTCTAATTTTCTCCAAACTTCATGTTAATTTTTGTATGTGTTTGCAGTCATATAAGGACCTAAGTTTCCAAGCAAATGATAATATGTATCTATATCCAAGAAATAAAAAAAAATTATGCAATAAATATGAAAACAAATTTCCAATTTATTATATTTGATGATTCGTTCTCTAGGGAGTGAGAATTTTATGTAAGAATATGGTGTACCCTCCCTTAAAAATAAGTAATTATAAAATTGCACTAAGAATTTACGTTTTAGACAATAGTATTTCCTAACATATTCTAAAATATTATAGTGGTAGACCGAGGAATGGTTTTGGACCACTGGAGATGCTATGGTGGCATATGTTTTCTTGCCTTGTATATAGAGAAAAGGTATACCACGAAACGTTAAAGTTAAGGTTCATAGGTAGCGCTTTAGAATGTATGGATATATATACATTTCTTTTCTCATTTGACTACTTTATTAACTGATAAAGCCTATTAACTCTGATCCCTAAACAAATAATAAACAAATTTATGTAGGTTTTAGAATTTAAAGGAATTAGAAATAAAATATGAAAAATAAATGTGTTCCAAAAAATGTATTGAATCATATTATATATTTATGTATCTATATTATACTTCTATTCCCTTCCATTGATTTATTTTGAGTATATTTTTATTGTCTTTGATTATATTATACCTTATTGAGTATTCAATTTACTATTTACTATTTTCTTACTTTCAAATGAGTACGAATTTATACCTGATGAGCCACAATAGAGATTAGCAGTTAGCTAGACTGTGGACTTGAAAGATTATTTTATAGACTCAGATTTTGTGATTTTGTACTTAATATGAAGTACTTTTGTACATTTTTTATGGATAAATATTTGTTAAATTAATGTTGTACATGATAGTTTAGTTTTGCTGTATATTGATGATTGTATATACTTTCATAAGTTATTATAATTTGTTTGAGTATCTAGTGGCATTTCTTATGTGCCGACGCAGTATCCGAAGATATGACATTGGTGTCACAATTGAGTGGTGGCATTTTAGATCATGTGCGTGTTTATTGTTGTGATTTGTATACTGTTGTATTGACAAATTTTATAAGTTTATGTTTTGTTCAACGGACATTTTGCAAGCAGAATCTGACTGGTTTTCAATTTGAATATGGTCCATCACATCATGAAATATGATTTTTGAGTAATCTAAATAATGCTTATTCTATTAATCTATCTTTTGATTATATGTCTTACAAGCTTGGCAAAAGCAAGTTTTTCGTTTTTTTTTCATAAGGCAGCCATATGTCAACATTTTTTAAGATGTTACATGAGGATATTTGTGGCATGAGTCCTATTTGTTTTCATGTTTCACATCGATATTTTATCATATTTATTAACGATTTTTTCTTATATATAAAGTTGATGTATTTTCTATCTTTTAAACCTTTTTGCTTATATAAAAACATAATTTTTTACCCGTATTAAAATGATACATTTAGATTATGGAGATGAATGTATGCCTAGAGAATTTCTCTCCTTTCTACAACTAAAAGGAATTCTCTTTTAGCGTTGATAATGTTGTACCACTCAAGAAAATGGAGACATCAAGCATAACGATCAACATCTTCTAGATGTCCTTCATATATTGACACTAGAATTGTCTTTTCCACCTCGAGTTTTATGTCAAAGCTTACTACAAGTGTGTATTTAATTAATCGTCTTCCTTCCTAAGCCTTGCATCAAGATTCTTGATACTTTTGATTGTTTGTTGTCCTAATGAACTTTGATCTCTGCATTTGTGCCTTTCTTGGCCATAATGATTTTCATAAAGAGTTTGTGTGTTATGATTTGATATTGGCAAACTTTGTATTTCTCAAAATCAATTTTTTAAAAAATTAATAATCCTTTTTGACTTGGGGTGGTCTTATTTTCGCATTTATCTTCCTTCCATCTTTTGATGATTAATATGGTACCATTATTTTTTTAAAAAAATTTAGGACTCGTGTATTAATGACATCATCCACACCTCTTCCAACTACTAAACCACTACCTGATCCTATCTTTAGATATGTCTCAATGGTATACTTAGGTAACCCGGTCTCTTGATAGATATCAAATTTTTCACTTTGCTCAACAAGTCATGCTGTACTAAAATGTCTAAGTCTTATCCATAAGCTTCTACTCATAAATGTTGCAAGCATGCTATGTAAGATAGCCTTCCAACCCTTCAGAAAAATTATACTCGGGGTACAGTTTGTTGACGTCCTGGCATCACTCCAATTGGTAGCAAATTGGTCTATACCATAAAGCTATGTGCATATTGATCCATCAACCAATATAAAGCTCATTTGATGGCTTTAGGAAGTTGATGGGAATATGACATTAATTATTAAGAAATATTTTCTTTTGTTTTGAAATGATTATAACTTGAACTATCCTTATTATTGTCGCATCAATAGGGTGGTGGTCACTTTATCAAATTGATATGAAAAATACATTTTCTACGGTGATGTGAAGCAATTTTACTTTAGGCTAGTTCAATTTCTCACTTTTCCTCTATTGAGAAACTCAAAATTACTATTCTTTTAGTGTACATAAATAATATTATAATTACAAGATCCACTTTGTACTTTATTAAACATGTTTAGGAATATCTCAAATTCATGCTTTACATGAAAGATTTAAGTCTACTAAAGTATTTTTTTTATAATTGAATTTTAATAATATCTAACTAGGATCCTCTTACATCAACATAAGTGTACTCAATAGCTTATTTCTTTAGCCAATTTTCTAGATAGCTATTCAGTTTTTACATCGATAGAGGTTAATATGAGGCTTCACAAAAATAATCTGGTGATTCTTTATCTAATCCTTCAATGTATTGATAGTTAGTAGATAATTTGAATTATTTAACCATTATTCGACATAATATTTCTTTTACTATTCAATAATTTTGTTAGTTCACGTAGGATTCTTACCAATCTCATATGACTATTATCAAACATCTTCTTTGCTATCTTAAAGGTACTTCTGGTTGAAGCTTTTTCCTTTCATCTCAAACTTTCTTAAAATTGGAAGGTCTTAGTGATGTGTATGGTGCTAGATGTGTAGATACTCATCGATTTTATTACTGGTTAGTGTATGTTCTTAGTCATGCACTTATTACATAAGATAAAATTGCAATACCTCGGTATTTCAGGCTAGATATTTCTGACTAAATTGATAAAAAATATTAATTATTGTTATATTTTAAAGTCAATATTGTATAATAGAGTTAAATTAATTTTCAGAGAATCAAAATATATTTTTAATAAAACTTTTCTCCAAACAAATTAGAAATTCTAATATGAGATATAAATATCTTATTCACATATATTAGTTATAATTAACACTATTATCGTGTTAGTAATAATATAATAATATAAAAATAAAAAATAAAAAATAAAAATATAATTATATAAAATTAAAATATAATAATAATATTATTATTATAAAACAAAATATAATAAAATATAATAATAATCATATTATTATTAAGCTTCCCCCCCCCCCTCCCTCTTCCGTCTCGATTCTTCCTCGCTGTCTTGCCTACGTCCCTCTCTTCCGTTTTCACCTCTCCCTCTCCCTCTCTCTCGTTCGTTCCACCAGCACCATCTCTATCTCTCGAAGCTTCCTCCAAGCCACGTATCCCTTTCTCTCAGCATTCTCTAACGATTTTGGTCGTTCCATTTCCGTTCGAATCTCCAACGGCCGAAAACCCTAACAAATTTGCCCTCCGTTTCAACCGTTTTATTCCGTCTATCTTTCCACAATTTCCAACTCCATGAGTCTATATAACCGTGGCTTCAGTGGGCTTGCGGGAGGAAGAAAGACGAGTCAAGCAGAGAGTGAGAGTAGAGAGAGGCTCTGCTTTTGGGCTTCTATGAGCCGCCACCGAGGCGCTTTCTTCGTTGGATTTTGCTGCCGTTTCCATCATCAATCGGTGCCGAAAGAAGAGTCACCGTTGCAAGCTTGAACCGGAGGGAGTGTAGCCGTCGATAATCGGTGCCGAAGCCACCATCGCAAATCCTAGTCGACTGCTACAGTGGAAGCCGTCGCCGTTCTCGACGCCGTCGTCTGTTTGTGCCGCCGCCGCCGCCCTCGAAAGCCCTAGCCGTCGCTTCAGGCAAGTAAACAATCCTGAGTACTGCAAGTGACTTTCCTCTTCTCTACAAATGATTCTTCTTTATTACAAGTCTGCTCATTCTTCCTCTAATTTCACGGATGCGATTGAAATCGAGTTATTTGTGGAAATCGTTGTAAAAGTTGATTTGGGGAAAAATCAGGGCTTTGTGCTCTGTTAAGGCGTCTAGCCTTTGGCAGAGAGGGACGGTTCTGGGGAATCGGTATATATATATATATATATATGTGGATGTATATGTAAATATTTATGTATGCATGTATTTATATATATATAAACGTGTGGCTTTGCGGGTGCGTGTACAGTGTGCAGTGTGTGGGTATTTGTTCGGCATTAGATACGTACGGCGGTGGGTATGGTATACAAGTTGTGCATATAGCTGTGTGAGGAGCCGTATGTATATTTACGGCTGGTGCATGGGTTTATGTATATTGTCGTGTAAGTATACGGTATATATATATAGTTATATACGCGCGCGCGTGTGTACAGCTGTGCTGTGTGGCAATATGTGTATTTGACTGAGGATGTGTGTGTTGTGTGTAAGCGTAATGGGTGTGTGCGTGAGTATTCGGTGTGTGGGTTTGCAGCAGTGTTGGTGCAGGTGTACTGCCGTGTGTGGCAGCGTGTATTGTGTTGGTGTATATGTGGCAGTGTGGATATGTGATGTCGTATGTGTCTGTGGGTGTGAGAAAACTGCTGTGGGTTGTGCAGCTTTGGGTGCGTGTGTATTGTGTGCAAAGTGGGTTAGCTGAGTGGGTGTATGCTGTCAAGGTGATTGCTGTGTGTGGGTGTGCAGCGGTGTACTTTGTGTATGAGCCGTGTGTATGGGGTGTTTAGGCAGTAGATGGTCTGTGCTGGTCGAGTGAGTTAGGGTGTGGGGAGTGTGCTGCCGGTGTGTAGGTGTAAACCTATGTGAGTATTGGGTATGTGTGTAAGTTGGCAGCATGGGTGAGTGGCCATGTGTGTGTGGGTGTATATATATACTCACCCATGTGTGTGTGGGTGTATATATATATATATATATATATATATATATATGTATGTATGTATGTTCACGTATGGATATAGGTGTATGCATGAGAACAACGATGAAAGTGCATGTGGAGGGTATTTACAATTTGTACATGTTGTATTTAGAAATATATATTATATTGGTCTGTGCTTGTAGGTATGTATGTATATTGTATGTTGATTCTATGAAGAAATTAGTAGTGCTGATTAATTAATTGAAATCTTGAAAAATTATTTGGGGTGGAATTTAAATAAAAGTAGATTTGTTGGCCTTGGTTTGATGGTGTCACGTGGGTGAGTAGTTTATTATCTATGGCCTTAAAATTTAGTTTAGTAAATCGGTAACGGTAACACTATTTGACTTAAATCCATTGGGCTTACTTAGGTGGTGATGTATTTGGATAAATGCTCAAGTGTCAAAGAAACTGTGTTAATTTTGGTCTAACAATAGATATAAATGTTTAGTGGCATGGTATGGAGTTGTATGACTTGATGGGTTGTTGTGGGCCAGTGGGTTGATATCATTCGAATGTATTTTTATATTTTCAAATCTTTCCTATTTCATTAGTGATAGTCTTCTTTATGTTAGCCTTGATAGTATGTGTGTGGTTTTTGTCAGCACCGAACGATGTTTTTATCTCTATACTTTGTAAAGCCTTCTTTACGTTATGCTTGATTCCGTGAGTATTTGGATTATTAGCTTCTTACGGTCAAAGTTGAGAAAAGTGTATGAAAATATTAAGGTAAGTAGTCGAATAGGAGGTTACGGTATCTTAATGTGGTCTACGCTTATCCAATACTGATTTTTGTATCACGGTGGTGATGAGGGTTATTACTTTGTGTGGCGGGATGCTTATGGCCATGTGACCGTTGTAGAGCATAATATCGAGGATATCATGGCACGAGATACTGGATATCACATATAGTGATGCCTTCCGTACCATGTCGAGTCGGAAGATGAGTATGTTGACGAGATCATCCGTACTTGGTTGAGTTGGATGGTAAGTGTGTGAGTGAGATCTTTCGTACCTGGTTGAGTCGGAGAATAAGCACGCTTGCAAGAGCTCTTTCTTGGTTTGGGCAGAGTCTCCATGGACTATGGATTTTGTTGGAGGTCAAACTTGGTAGCATCGATTAGCCCATGCAAGTACCCAGCTATCAGGGGAGATACGCTGCTTTGGTTCACAGTGGCAGAATAAGACCCAGTAGTTTCCTTGTGATATCTTGTTATCATTAGTATTTCATGAGTTTGGAATTAAGTGGAATTCATGAGTTGTATTCGGTAGGATCCATGTGTCCGATTCTATAACATTCAAAATTAGTGGGATCCATGTTGTTAAATTATCGTTTGATGTTTAGATCGTTTACGTTGACATTCGGACCAGGGAATCCCTGCTTATCTCTTGATGCTGGATTCTGGGGGGTTTCCGTTTGTTATTGGTAAATCTTGTTATCTTTGTCACATGAGGGTCTAGGGTGACCTATCTTGCTCTTGTTTTGAGTCGTGTTTACGATGTGTTGGGGTTTCTCAGATATATATTGATTTTTCTATTATGGTTGCGGCCTTATATCTTGATATTTGAGATATTTACTGTTTACCATGTGTTTTTGATTATTATCACTTAATGGGTTTTGGCTCACCGTTGTGTTTTCTTGGTTCCAGATTGAGTTAATTGTATAGTATGGACCGTGGGATCTTACTTTTTGCTGCAGGACTTTTAGGTAGTGTTAAGAGTAGATGTTAGATGTTATATCTCAGTAGAAGACATTCCAAATATATTATTGACGGATGTTGAGTAGTTTTTTCTCAGGTTGTGACCCGTGATCCTTGGTAGTCTTATTTTAAGAAAATTATATGATGTATTGATGAATCTAATAGTAGCTTAATTGAATTGTATTGCTATTATGATAGATTATAAATGATTTAAAATTTTAAGGTTTTCCGTGTGAACGGTCCGAATCATGCTTGTAGTTTAGGGTTCGGGTCGCCACAAAGATCAAATCTCAAAGTCCTTTACTAGGTTTAACTATTAGGCCATATCATCAGCGTACTCTAAAATTGTGTGGCTTCATGGACTATGGCATCAGCTAGGTGCTTCTCACATTCTACCCACTTTCCTTCATGCCGATAATATGAATGCTATTCAAATTGTTATAAATTTTTATTTCATCAATGTTTTAAGAAAATTTAGGGGGACTATTATTACATTTATAAAACATGTTTAGAATGCGATTGTACTTTCTCACATTTTCACTTATCACTATTCATCTAATATTTTTTGCTAAAGTATTTTCTCATCACAACCAGCAATTAATGGTTAGCAAATTCATAATTTTTGACCAACCAATGTCAATTTGAGGAGGGATATTAACTAGACTAAAGATGTTATTTTTGGCACAAGATATACCTTTAATTGTACATAATTAGCAACATATTTTCTTAGCTTAGGAATTTATTAAGTTACTATATGTAAAGGTTGTTCAACTATTCCCTAGTTGTAGGAGATAATATATTGAGTATGGGATTTAAGAAGGAAATGATTGTGGTTATTTACTAAGAAGAATACCTCCTTTGTGAGGCATTCAAACAAAAAAACAAATTGACATGTTTCATCAAGTTTATCCATATTACTCTATGGACTATGATGAATCACTAGATTCATGAAATGTTGTTAATTGTAAAAGGTCCCTATATGTCGTTATGAATGATGGTAAATGGATAAGACGATTTGTACTCGTCGTTTGAGCGGTTGTTTCTCACATGTTTAGATAATTGACAGTCCTGATATTAGAAAACATCAAGATTGATATCGTTGAATTTTATGGAAAATAATATTTTCAAATATCCAAACCTAGGATGATATAATATATATTGCCAATGACTAGACTACAGTTTTAGTTAAACTCAGATGAACAGGAATGAAAATAATACTAGCGGCTCCGGTTTAGTCTCTTGGATAATTAGGGTCATCAAAGGAGATAGAGTCCTACACATTACTTAGCACTACCAATCGTTCTCCTTAATCTTGGGCCCTTAAATTAATTGTAGTTAGAAAACAATTTAGCAATTTAATTCAAATCTTTGAAAAGTTTACTAATTGATAACAAGCTATATGTCAAATTAGGAACAAACGAAATAGATATTAGGGTTAGCTCATCAATGATTGTGATCAATCCTATTCCTGCCACGTTAGATAGAGTTCTATTATCGATGTGGACCATAAAGTTTACTGAATTGGATTTATAAGTATGAAAGAGTACAGCATTATTGGTCATGTGATTGGGTCCTTAAATTCATGGTAGTTAGAGAAAAATTGAGTAACTCAATTCAAATCTTTGAAAAGTTTACTAATTGATAACAAGTTTATGTGAAACTAGGAACAAACAAAATACATATTAAGGTTAGGTCATCTATGATTGTGATCAATCCTATTCCTGCCACCTTAGATCTTCTATCATCAATCTGGACCATAAAGTTTCCGGAATTGGGCATATAAGTATGAAAGAATGCAGCATTATTGGTCATGTGATCTGAAGCCTAGAGTCAAATATACGAGGGGTTGTTTTTCTTTGCTTGGCACTCAAAGCCCTGTAAAAGTTACCTGTTTGAGCAATGGAACCAATTCTTATGGTATTTTGGCAAAGAATTAAATAGCTGGGATGGTGGCTAGAAATTCTTTGAAGGAGTTCAAGTTACACTTTGTTGAAAAGAATGGTCTTGGGTGTCTGTTTTCTTCACTGTGTGTCAAGAACCCACAGCCATCAAGTGCTTGTCCAGGCTTCCAGTTTGCTGATTTGCCAGGTATCTCCTTGCATACATTCTTGGTGTGTCCCAATTTGTGACAATGATTGCACCAAGGTCTTCCTTGCGTCTTTAGTTTGCTATTATGGGGATGATGAAATTGAGGCCTTTTCATAATTGGGGAAGAGCTCTCAGTGGCCGGAAGTGAACCAATCATGAACCTCTTTTGGCTCTCCTTTCAGCAAATTTCAGAAGAAATTTCTTAAAGTTTGTGAAGAGATTTTATTCCCATTATTTTGCCCCATACTTTGTCAAGGTTCTTATTATCCTTAATAAAAACTTGTAAATTGATTTCCTTTCAACAATTTTTTGTATTAAGCTCCATCCGTTGAGGAATCCCAATCTTATGTTTCAAACATATCCAATCATTGCGAATGTCAAGCAAGTATATTAAAGCATTAAGTGTTTGGAAAATCCTATTGATGTAAATAATGGATAATATCTAAAACTTTGAAATTCTAATAGTTTTTTATTTGATGAGTATGTTTCTCTTATTGCACCATAATTTCTTTTCCGGTTTCATAGAGAAGGAAATTTTTTCCTGTGTCATTGTTTATGGAATTAATTAACCATAACATGACCATGTTATTTTCATCCTTTCAACTCTTGAATTTGGGATAATATCTAGCCGGGGTAGGAGCATTTCATGGGAGATAATCATCCTTGCCTTTGCTGCATACGAACTTCATGACCTATTGAGACAGATGGAGAAAGCTTTGCCTATTTAATTTGTGTCCTATATGAAAAGATGAGATATTATCAATAGTTCTGAGGCTAATTGGTGCTATAGTTCAGTTTTTAGTATTAGGTTTTTCGTGGCTGTTTTGATAGCAAGGCCATAGTTTGGCATTGTTGAGGGTAAGACATTGGTCTATGATACCACGAGGAATAATAGAGATAAACTTGGAGAATAATTATTCACTAATCCATATACATACATCAACCAACGTTAAATAGAAGGATAAGGGAGTTGAGACCACATAATCTACCACTAATGCTCTTAATGTCCTCTATGTTTCTAATATCAATAAAATATTAAGATTAGACAAGAAAACATCAGGAAAGTATTAATTATAGAGATCCTTCTTTGATTCTCTAATACATTAATAATTCAAAATAAATCCTTGATTATCTAGGATACTAATAACCTAAAATATTGTAAGCATAAATTAAATATTTGACAAATCAGAATAATTTTTTAATTTATTTTTCTCTCATTTTCCTTATCTTTGCTCTAATATTCATGATCTCTAAGATTTCAATGGTAACTACACTTCATATTCAGGATGTCATGTTGGCTTGTGTGTAGCTAACTTCCTTGTCAAAATTTATTCTCTTGCTATTGTACTCTCTAATAAAATGTAATGAAAGACTATGCAACACATGAAAAGTAACTGTGACACTATCATTTTCCTAAAAATTCATGATAAAAAATAGTGTCGGTTAAGTAAAACCATTGAGTGACACTAGAATGGGCTAGTAGGGGACTCACCAAGGGGGGCATGAAGAACATACAACCAGAATTTTCGGCGGGCCAGTGACCATCGCTTGCTTGTAGGGCTGAAAAGTAGTGGACTGCTCTCTTAACTGATGTTTGAACTTTCTCAGATGTGATTTCTTCATCTCCAACCTTCATTGGGGCTATTGTTTGCTTGAAATTGTTCTCTCTTAGTAACTGCAGTGTCCAAACAAATAAATATTTTATTATAAATATTACTTGCAGTTCATTATAAATATTACTTGCAGTTCAACAAAAAGTTGATGAGAAAAAAATATGAAAATATATGCACTAATTATGTTTTGATTATAAAACATTCTTTTCACTAAATGCTTTAACCAGAATCTAAAATAGGGCTTTAGTTTCTTAATATGAGAAAACTCACATCATGCACAGGTACCTATAGAGAGAGAGAGAAAGAGAGAGAGAGAGAGAGAGTACTGTTGTGATTATTTCTATCTTGGGAGGACATTTTGGAGTTGTTCCCACCTATCACAGGATGACACAATTATTTTATTGGTCTGGTCCTCATTAGTGCTCTTCCAAGTCATCATCACCTTGATGTATTCATGGTACCAAAACTACCAGGTACTTTCCAGCCACTTTTAGTTTCAAAGTAGGCCCGGACTTAGATTTGGGACTGCCTTGTTGGGATGATAAGACCATTATTTTGGTAGTAGCGTACTGATTCCCCAAATATGTGCATTTAATTCTTCATTCTCATCCCTTAACCGAAAGAAAGGCACCTACCTTGTTTTAGATTATTTTGCCAAGTTATATGGTCTGTCTAAATGCACTTTTCTAATGGAGACAATTTTTACAAATTTGTTCTGGCAATCATTATAATTGGGGGTCTATATTTTAACACAATTTATCACCTCAAACTAATAGCCATAATGAAAATCTGAATCAATATACAGAGAGTTACTTGTGATACATGGTTAGTTATAAACTGAGACACTGGTCTCAGTGGTAGCATTATTGTAATGACGGTAAAATTCTTCTTACCGTACAATTTTTGAAATATCTCATTCCTTTAGGTCATGATCCTTTCCAAATACCAACAGATATTATGGAATCATTTCCAATGGCTTTAGATCGGACTATAATAACAATTTTAATGTTTTCTCACAGAGTAGATTTTGATTGCTCAAAACTGCTTGAAATCATATGCAGACAAGTACCATGGCGAGGTTCCACTGAATGATTGTTCAAATAAACCGTACCATCATACCTCTCTTTCCCTCAGGAACCTCAAGCTGGTAGTAAAATATTATGGTCCATTTCATGTCATGGAAAAAAATTGACAATGCAACTTAAGTACAAGCTTCAACTCCCTGCTACTTCCAAAATCCATCTTGTTCTTCACATTTTTCTCTGTAAGAAACAATTCCCCAAGGATGATAAAATCATGTTTGTATTCAACGAACACTTATTACAACTGATGAGGAATTCCGGTATTTTTCATCTTGAAGTGCAGGACAGAATTATTGTAAACTTCCTAATTGAAGATTCTGCTTGGGAGGATGCAGCTTTCATCAAAGCATAATTTCCTTGTCCACAGTGATGCACTCAATAGGGAAAATTTTCATAATAATCGGGAAAACACCCAAAAGCAAGTATCGACCTGAGATCATCCAAAGGTCTGCATTAATGCAGTTAATCAACAATATCGGGAAGAATAATAGGAACGAGAAGTTGTGTTCCCTGCTTCTTGGATGATTAAAGCTGCTGTGTAGTTGTTAAGATTGTCAGTTCAATTAGAAGTAAAGCAAATGATATAAATACAAAGGCTTGTAATGCAAGGACAAGTGAACGAGTAACTTATGAATTCAGTAGAATTCTTCTCCTTCACTTGTCTAATTCTCTTCCTTTTCCCTTCCTCTATTCTCTCGTCCTCCTCTTTACTCTCCTTCCTTATTTTTTCTTGGCTTCCTCTACTTTTCAAGTGATTGTAAAGCCCAAACTTTTTATCACACATTTTCATGCTTGGTGTATTCTTTGATTTTGCTATGTAATTGCTCATATTTATATGAATGGAGCTCGTGAGTTCTACATACTTTATAGAGGGTGTATACAATGAAGTTTGAAGTAGAGGTTGAAAGATGAAATTTGTGTATGCTTGCATCTAAAACATTTATATGGATATATTCACACACACAAACTAACTCACTCACCTTGAGCTCTTTGGTTAATTGATATAAGATTGATTAAAAAGTTGCACAGAATGCAATGTGTTTATGTAGCTATTCCTAAAAATATCTTGTTTGTTGATGGGTCTAGTAATATTGTGGGCTGGTCTAACGACAAGTCTAACCATCAGCAAGCCAAGCAGGGCGAGGGCCCAACAACTAGCGATTGAAACCCCTAGGAGACTGATCCAGTTCAACCCAAGGTGAGGCCCATGGAGAGATGGGCCTAGGGAGCGAGTGTCAATGGTCCAATTGGTAACACAAACCGACGGACAATCAGGATGGCTTTTAGCCAGGTAGCCAATAGAGCAGACAGATTATGCGAATGTAGCAGTCACAGTACTCGTATGCAGGTACCACCTGTAATCATAACTATAACAGTCTGACAAACAAGTCGAGAGGACCACTCATGGCCGCCTCACCATCGCAAGGTGACAACTGACAACAGTGACTCCCGCCAATGCCCCATTAGCTGGCGAATCTTGATGGGACACTTGTCGCAAGCCTTGGCGTCAAATCCATCTCCACGAAGCGCTACGAATCCCCTGACCACCAAAGGAGAACAAGGGAAATTTTTGAACACAAAGAAGGACAGAACTCACAAATGTAGAGGACCTTTGATGAGAAGGGACCTTTCTTTTTGGGATAGTAAGATAATCAAGCTCCCTAACACAGCCTTCTCTATTCACTCTCGTCGAGTGCCCTCTTTGCTTTTCTCCCCTTAGTGAGCCATTTATCAAGTTCATTCCTATTAAGCCATTCGAGCCGAGTACATTCTTAGTGAGCCACTTTAATCGAGTGCACCCCTGGTGAGCCACTCAATGAGTGCACCCCTGGTGAGCCACTCAATGAGTGCACCCCTGGTGAGCCACTCATCTAGTGCACCCCTAGTGTGCTACTCATCGAGTGCTGTACATCTGAGCCTAGTCCTCCATCTCCCTAAGCGCTCCTTGCCGAGCATATATAAGAGCCCAGTCCTCCTCTCATATCCCCCATATGAATGCAACTCTACATTTTCTCATATACACTTTTTATCTTTTTATTTTCTAAAAACGATTTCTAATTTGAGTGTCGGAAGATAAATTAAAGAGTGAGTCCCACCAATCTTTTGATCTCTTATTTATAGTTTGTAGTGCATATGTTCCAAGTTAATAGAGACGGAGGAAGGACCTGCTCTAGTTTGACTTACAGGGAAAGATTGAGTGTCTCTTTAATCCATACAATAATCCGGATATCAATGACGTATCATTGGTGCCATATGTGGA
Organism: Nepenthes gracilis; assembly: GCA_033239525.1. Classification (NCBI taxonomy): domain Eukaryota; kingdom Viridiplantae; phylum Streptophyta; class Magnoliopsida; order Caryophyllales; family Nepenthaceae; genus Nepenthes; species Nepenthes gracilis. The sequence continues at coordinate 19,437,675 of BSYO01000014.1, read as the reverse complement.
AATGCGACTAAAAGTCCGATCACCACTCACCAACCGAACAAGCACGGCTAATGCCAATACTCCAACCCACATCTTAATTAGAAACGATGCCCCCCTTTGTGACAGCCCCTAGGTGTAGCTGGGGAGGCATGCAGCTGCCCTCAACGTGCATGTGGCTGGGGCTCCTTTCACTCCCACACGACGTTCACACACAAAGGTGGAAGTCAGAGGAAAGTGCAGCCTACTGGATCCTGTCTCACCAGCTCATCGATCTTGGCATCAATAAGAATCTAAGCAGAAGGGCTTGCTTCTAGAAGGAGGTTCGACTCGCACCTAGAGCATCGAGCTGAAGCCCAAGGGAAGATCCACACCGATCCTATGGCGTCCTATGGCCCACAACTCGTGGAGAAACCTCCCACATCGCCTGATGGATGTGGGCTGTTAGTCACCTAAATTTGCATCCCTCTCTAAACCGTTCGGAGATGAAGATCCCCCTAGACGTCTTGAGGATTGGATCCTCCCCTTGGACAGAGGAGACGTGATCGAGCGAGTTTGAGGGAAATGTTAACAGAGATTCCACATACTTGGAAAGCTTGCCATTCGTAGTGGAAATTCGGTCTCAAACGCTCACTAATGAGCTCAGAATACTGCCAGTAGAGCTATATAGCGGGAGCTTTGACTCGGTCGACTACCTGAACCACTTTTGAGCCCTGCGAAGCTCCTGGGGCCTAAATGAAGCTGCCAAGCCGCCATATGCCTGGGCTTCTCCATGACGCTTCAAGAAGATGCTCAGGTTTGTTTTATCACCTCTAGCCAGGCTATAGGAGCTCAGTGACAGTTTTGTGTCACATTTCGCCACCAGTTGGAAGAAGAGGAAGGGGAACCATTCTAGGACTTAGGATCCTCATAGGCGACAGAGGAAGGCACCAAGTGCTTGTAGGGGGCCTAGATTCTCATGCTGAAACTCCTTGAATGACTCCTGGATCAACGTCCTCATGGGGATCCGAGAGGAGAAGTTCTTAAAGTGGCCAAAGCCCATCAAGGATCGAAAGGCTAGAGAGCTGTCAAAGTATTGCCGATATCATCTGTTTCCAAGCTACAACATCGAAGACTGTCGGGCGCTACGAAAGAAAATCGAGAGTCTGATTAAGAAGGGCCACCTCACCGAGTTCCTGTAGTGCTTGGGGCAGCCCCTAGTAGTGTAGGGCAAAGGTGAAACAAGGGGACCTCGGGAAATCTTGAGCCGGGAAGTCTCCCCCGCACTATGTCCTCATCCCAGTAAGGATTATGCGGCTTGACCTCGGGATTGAAAGCCTCTATGCACCCAGCAACCCCCAGTTAGCCTGGGGAATAGCCGGGATGTGCACAGCAAACCATCAGCTGCAGACCTCGCGGTGTCATGATCTAAGAGCGTCACCCTGACAATTTAAGATGGGAGACCTAGTTCCTTGGAGAGGAAAGAGGATCGACGAGACCGCCAGTGAGCACTGGCCACCCCCTCAAATTGGAAAGGGTCGTCCCTCATTTCAACAATCCTCTGAAATGGCCCGTAAGAGCTATGCACCTAGGGTGACAAACTGGCTCCTAGGCGCTAAGCACCATCCACCTCGGATGGCACCACTCGCTACCGTGTGTCAAACCCAGATACGTTAAACACACATTACTGAGCATGCTTGTAATGTGTGCCACGTTTGAATTGATAAAATAACTGTTATGTTCATTTGCATGGACGCTTGCATGACACTGCATGAAATCAAATGACCTAAACTGCCCCTAAGTCAGGCAGGTTTTAGCTTGCTCGTAAACCGGCCTAAGAACAGTCAAAGAAGCTCAACTTAGGCAGTCGAGCGGCCTAAGTGCAGTCAAATTTCATGGCCTAGGGGGCTCATGGACCAGGCATTGGACTCCCTGTCAGTCAGTTAGCTATTAAAAGCTTAGGAGCTTCTTCAAGCATGCATGTGTTGACTCTCAACGGGATGAGTACCATCAGCCAACCATAGTCGGTGTACTAGGCTCAGACGCATGCCGGTTACAACGTTCTTCGGACAATATAGAGTGCCAAAGTGGTAGCATGCGGGCAACGATCTACAATTCTACTAGAGCCTAGTGGCCGTGGCCTAAAAACCCCGTCACCTTGAGTAAGGCTCTTCCATTACTATGCCACAACGTTTTCTAGGGAGGACAAGCACGAGAGGGCCAAGCACTGCCAGCCTAACGAAGACATGATGGGTGGGTCGCCCGCCCAAGAAAGATGTAAGAGCTATTAGCCGATCTGAAGGGAGACCACTCTCCGGCTTGGGGCTCCCTATGGGACGATGCGATAGTCCGACGAAGCCCTTGATGTAACCATTTGCTCCAACTCTCATTTGGCACCAACATTGATTAGATGGAAAACAATTGTTGAAGTGTCCGAGATTATCAGTTGGATTGCCTACTGATGGAGACTGATCCCTTCTCAGCATCAAGACACCAGCTTTCGGTGGCATAGAAGGAGACACCCTCTTGACCTCCGTGGCTTTGATGGTTTCTCCCCCTCCAAAGCCTCCGACTCAAGGGGCTCAGAATGGGATCTCACGACGGCCCTATCAATGTCCTTAAACTCCTCTACCACCGGCCCTTGGCAAGCATGCGTGGTCCAGACGATGATGATTGAGTAGCAGGAAGACAATATCAAGATTGGCGATACATGCCATGCAGCAATAGTCAGAATAAGAATTGGTCAAAAAAAAAGAGAGCTCAATATCCGAGAAGAACACATCCATGATGGTCAACATCATTGGATTATTTTATAAAAAGTTGCATCATATATCAACGACATCCAGTGTTCTCAAAACAAAACAAAGAAGCTATGCACGCCTACAGGCTACCCAGAATAGTCACCCCTAGAAGAGTACGGTTCCTCCGTCAGGAAGTCGATGAGGTCCTCCCAGCATCTGGCTTTAGCGTTCCTCACGTCAAGATAGCCAATGGGGAAATCCCTGACAGCCAAAGAAATTATCGACCTACAGAAATGGACGCGTTCTTGAAATCGCCCCCTCAGTAGTGAGGACACCTCCAGACGAAGCCTAGACATCAGCCCTCTCTCCTGCTCGACACTTGCGCCCATTAGATTGATGAGCCGTTGCCAAGTCTCCTACAGCCCGTCCTCGAGTGAGGCAATCCGTGCAAGGGCCTGGGCATAGACGTCGAAGAGCCCTTCTGCTCTGGCCTCAGACTCGAATAGAGCATGGTTGAGGTAGTTGGCCTACTCCTAACTCTGAAGCGCCTCACCAACGGCAGCATTAACCCTCCGCTCCATCTCTCCTTTGTCGTCGCGATCCCGCAGGAGGTGGGCAACCTCTTACTCGAAAAAGCGGACATCCTCCAATTTGCGGAGCATCCCCAAAGACAATGAAGAGAGAGAAAAGGAACAGTCAGGCGAAAGAGGCAACCAAAAATGCAACTACAAAGGGTAAGAACTCGTGGAGTCTTACCTTGTGGCTTAAAGGACGAGAAGATCCGATAGACTCGAGGCAGGGAGGCCTCCTCAAAATGTCCTAGTGCTCCAGAGCGTGAGCACCTAGACGGAGCTTAGTGCCACCACCAGCGGTGCTCTCTGAGACGACAGCTCCCATCTCTCCCATCACTTGATCATCGTCGCTACTCCCTTCCGTCGAATGCGGAGAGTCAGAAAGGGATGCCACCTCCGATGAGGAAGCAATTGGAATAGGAATGCTGGCAGCGTCATGATGAGCCATCCAAAAAAGTGTCAGAATAGTGGCAAAGTAGAGAATAGAAACGCTCACAGGATGTCACATGGAAAGAGAATCTATGCAAGGCAAAAGGGACAACGAAGAAAGGGACTAGCAAGACGTTTGTATAGCCAGCTCCAACGAAGTTGAGGGGTTAGGTTGCCATAATGACAGCAACACGTGCTCTCACCCAAGCGTGCCGCAATGCGTCCCTTAACATGTGCTATTATGGCAGACATCCCACCGCCTACTCAGTCAGTGCGCCATTATGACAGACATTGCATTGCCTCCGTAGTAAATGCGCTCTAGTACTTTAATTGACATGACGACTATGCTATGCCAGCAACGGCTCCTAGGCGCCTCACTTTTAACTCACCAATCGATAGCAGGCAACCTAGACGAGTTCAAAGTTGAGATGGCCGGCAAGAAATAGTTTTCGGGGGCGTCACCACAGGAGTATCACATGATGATGGCACACGGCTTTGACAGCCTTAAACTTAGGTCCACCAGCACCTCCCTAGCCAGGTGCAAGGGTGAGAAGCTGAAGGCCGACCCGAGACCAGGGCGTTCAAGCCCCCTCTTGTCAACAGTGTCAGAGGTTCAAACTGTAGAGGACGGAAGAATAAAATACTCCTACCAACCACAACATGCAAGAATATTTGAGCTGCCCAACAAGGGAGGCCCCAACATTCTTGGAATCTAAGAGGCCAGCATGAAATCCCCCGGTCTCTCTTCAGTCATGCGCATGTGCCCAACAAATCAGCAGGCTGCTGCAGGTATTCTTGAGCTTGTCCTCGAAGACACACGATCCAATCCAAAGCCTCTAAGAGCTCATGTGATCTCGTCTTGTACCCAGACAGCATTTGGTCAACAAGGCTAGGCCGCCCCTGACTCTGAAGCGCCCGGATAACAGCAACGTCAACCTGGCATTTCATCACCTCGAAGGCAGCTCTCACCTAAATGAGGTGAGCAACTTTATCCTCCATGCCCGCAGGGCTCCCTTGGATGTGCCGTGACCTGGAGGTGATCGGCTCACGGTACCTGACTTGGTTGTTTCTTAGCCAATTTGACCGGCCATCCCCTGACCATGCGTTAGGGTGGACCATTGCTCGTCGGGTCTCCATAATACTAAACCACTAAGTCGGCGGATGATCGACATATCACAACAACATGCAAACACTTCAACTATCCAAAAAACGTGCAATGAAATTAGAAGACACAAGGCAAAAGAAAGAGCACTATTCTGAAGTTCCATTCATTAGCTTTATTTACAAAGTATAGAGCTTACATCACCAAACGTACATAGTAAAAAAAGAAAAATGAAGCACACAGAATGAGAACTCGACGACGTTGGCCTAAAAATCAGTTATGGGAGGATGGGCTCGGGCAAAACAGTTGTAGCTGTGGTACCAGACAACCGTCCTCTTGCTACTAGGTGAAGCACCTAGATTAGAGGTTGGACGCCGAAGGAGATGAATGGGATGTCATTCCCGAATGAGGGGAGGAGTGAGATGCCACCGCCCTTGCGTGAAAGGCCTCCCACTAGGAGATCCTCTGCTGAGGTCGACCATAGCCCCAAGGATAAAGTCCAACCAATGGTCGCGTCGACGGTCCGACCCATGGCGGCATTGACGGTCCTACTCCGGTAGAACTCCAGAAGCACCCCCTTTAGCAAGCTTCGAAAGTGACCCTCTGACGGAAGAAATCGAGGACCAAATGCTTCCCTGAAATTTGAGATGGAAAAATCAGAGCGCTTGCGCCTCGAAGTTCTTCTAGAGGTTTTGCCATCAAACGCCAACATGGAGGAGGAATATGGCAGTGGCTTGACAACCAAGCCACCCTCGTCACGGCAAGAGAACAACCCAAGAAGGGATATGACGACAAGCTCCAATTGCAGTCTCAAGCCTTCTAAGACTACCACCAGTCTTGAATGACAGCAACATGGACTCCGAATGAGCTTTGAGTGCAGCTTCCGGCCCTGAAAGGCTTTTGTCAATCCTCTACCATAGCGGCTTAGGACCCTCTCCTTGATTGACCGCTCGCATCACTTGGCTGAATATTCATGCGATGAAGCACGAGAGGTCCCCCTATTTATAGTCGGAATGAAGGTAGATGAACTATTAATGCAAAGGGCTACGTCCCTTTGCATAGGAAGGTGGTGAGATACACTGATAGGGAAAGCCTCAAAAGGACACACTTAGAGGAGCATGCAAGCTGGTCCGCATGGGAAACGTCCCATAATTGTGCATATCGGGAATTGGCAAAGCACAGTCACCTGGCATGGAGGGCTAGTGATGGGTCTAATAATACTATAGGTTGGTCCAGCGATAGGCTCAACTGTCAGTATACCAAGAAGGGCGAAGGCTCAATGAGTAGCGATCGAAGCCCCTGAAAGGAGATTGATCCAACCCGGTCCAATGAGGCTTAAGGAGTGGTGGACCTAGGGAATGAGCATCAACAACCCTATCGGTAACACAAACCAATAGATCAATCGAGAATGCTCATAGCCAGGTAGCCAATAGAGTAGATAGAGCATGTGCATGCAGTGGTTAGAGTATGTGTATATAGGTACCACCTATAGCCATCACCGCAGCAGTCTGATGAAGAAGTCGAGAGGATCATTAACGGCAACCTCATCATTGGAAGGTGACAATTGACAATAGCGGCTCCTATCAACTCCCTAACAGTCGTCGAATCCTAACAGGACATTTGTTACAAACTTTGGCACCAAATCCATCTCCACGAAGCGCTACAAATCCCCTTGACAACCAAAGGGTAACAAGGGAGATTTTTGAACACAAAGGAGAGAACTCGTGAACACAGAGGACCTTTGGCAAGAAGGGACCTTTCTTTCTGGGGCAGGAAGATAATCAAGCTCCCTAACATAGCCTATTCTCTTCATTCCAGCCGAGTGCCTTTCCTGCTTTTCTCCCCTTACTGAGCCATTCACAAAGTTCATCCCTAATAAGCCACTCCCACCGAGTGCATTATTAGCGAGCCATTTCGGTCGAGTACACCTCTAATAAGTCATTCACTGAGTGTATTTCTAGTGAGCCACTCATCGAATGCCATATATCAGAACCCAGTCCTCCATCTCCTTAAGTTGCTCCCTATGGAGAGCATACGGGATCCCAGCCCTCCTTTGACATTTCCCACATGAATTTAACTTTATATTCTCTCACATCCTCATCGTATCTTTTTATTTTTTGAGAAAGATTTTTGCTTAAACGTCGGAGGATAAATTAGGAAGTAAATCCCGTTAATATTCTAAGCTTTTGTTTGTAGTTTATGATGCGCATGTTCCAAGTTAATAGAAACAGATATTAGACCCACTCCAATTTGACTCGTAGGGAAAAATCAATTGGTTTCATAATCCGTACAATAATTCGGGTAGCAGGAATGCATCATTTGTTGAAGGTAATAACTATCAAAGAATGGGGAGTGATGGAATACATTGTTGTAGTAGCAAAAATAACATATTCTCATACTATATTACAGTGACTTGTCCCTTATAAATGAGTTATGCTGACTATTGTATAATCATGAATGACAATCTTCAATAATTTATGATGATGTTTCTTTTCGGATGTTTTCAATAAAATCCTACTCACGAGCATTTTAATAATGCATTTGATGATGTTGGTAAATGTTGTTTAGAATAGATTATTCATCTGACCAATCATGTTAAGATATTGGTTATTAATTTATGTTTTCAAGCTACCTAAGATATCTGTATGTAACATTATTAGAAATCCTCACAAGACAATAACTCATCTACTAAGGCCACCAAAGGGTTTAAAGTCTTGTTGTATACTCTAATGTATTCGTGAGACTCATAATAGTGGGTGTTTTTTTCATCCAATTTTCAATTTTCCTAATGGTAAAGTTGAGGGTGCGATAAATATTAAATATTCTACTTACTCTTAATCTAATTATTATTACTTTTTAGTAAAATTTATCTTTTGATAATTTTATTTGAATATGATACTTCCAAGGAAATTAGAGATGGATAAATTGTTGGAAAAATAGAGCACAACACTATACGTAAATAGTTTGCATTGAGCCGTATAATATTCGTGAGAAGTACCAATGACAGTTTGGCATAATGAGTAGTATTTGTGAAGAGTGTTGTCTCGTTCTTTCTTCCATCTCTCAAAAAACTAATCATGATGCCATTTTTATAGAATGTATGATAAAAAGGCACTTTTATTTAAAATAGTTGTATATGTTTGCATCAGTTCTAAACAGTCAAGTATATTTGCAATGATCTTAAAAGGTCCAATAATCTAAAAAGACATGTTAGATTGAATCAATTTTTATTCAACCTGATGGGTATGTCTCAAGGTGGACCAATGTTGTTAACCCAACACAAACTGGAATTAAGGCTCAAAACTTTAGTGGCCTAGATGAAAAAGCAATAAAGCCAATCTAGATAGTTGAATAATAACTCTCAGAGATATTAACTGAAAAATTTAATTAGAACGGTTGGTTACCAAAATTTGAAAGATAATGGCGAGCTAATTAATGACATGTTTAGAAAGACGGTCAAAATAGTCCCATCATTAATAGTTAGGAGGTTTCTTTATTAAATTGGGATGATAATTACACAAAAAAGTAATGCCTCTCCACAGTTGTTTCGATCTTACATTGATCTCACATCTGAAAATAAGGTTTTTAATTGCATGCAGTGTTAGGAAGATCTTAGGTGACCATATCACCGGCCGAACACGTTATTTATCTCAAGTCACCCAAGTGACTCCTGATGAGTTGGCTGAAGACTTTGATCTCTGGGATGAAGCAACCTTGCTACAGGCATAGTCTTACGAGTTGACTGACTTGATCCCTCTAAATCTCGATGAGCCCTAAGAAATGTGTACAGATCGGGAACCCACAGATGGGTCAATTGCACGACTGGATAAATACCTTCCTCTAACAAAACTTTGATATCTTTGCATGGAAACCCGCCAATGTGCCAGGGATACCGACCAAAATAATTGTTTCCAAGTTAGGTCTCGATCCCAATCACAAGCCCGTCAAACAAAAACTGAGAAACCACTCCATCAAGAAATTAGTTGCCATATGCGAGGAGGTAAAGAAGCTACTCGATGCAGGCTTTATAAGAGAGTTATTGTAGTGTCCCACATTGGATTGGGAGAGGGGAACGAAGCGTCCTTATAAGGGCGTGGACACCTCCCCCATTGTAGACGCGTTCTGGGGGCGATGGACTTTGTCTGCCAGGAATAAAATCGTGAGGCCTGCAGGTTGGGGACGTCGTGAAGTTCTCCCAGGTCAAAGTGGACAATATCTACATGCGGGTGCGTCGGGAACGTTACAAATGGTATCAGAGACGGGGCCCGGTTCAGTGTGCCAGCGAGAACGCTGGGCCTCCAAGGGGGGTGGACTGTAGTGTTCCACATTGGATTGGGGGAGGGGAACGAAGAGTCCTTATAAGGGCGTGGACACGTCCCCCCTTGTAGATGCGTTTTGGGGGCGGTGGACTCCGTCTGCTAGAAACAAAACCGTGAGGCCTGTAGGCTGGGGATACCGTGAAGTTCTCCCAGGCCTCGGCCTGTAGGCTGGAGATGCCGCGAAGTTCCCCAGGCCAAAGAGGACAATATCTCGCCACGCTGTGTCGCCGCTGCGCCACTCTGGGAGACGCGTCCTGGGAGCCTGTGGGGGGTTCGGTAGGAGAAAACATTGAGGCCTGTGTTTGGCTTGGGACGCCGTGAAGTTTCCTAGGTCAAAGCGGACAATATCTACATGCGGGTGCGCCGGGGATGTTACAGTTATAGTATCCGAACTGGCTATCAAATGTGGTTCTCGTCAAGAAGAGTAATGAAAAATGACAGATGTGTATTGACTTTACTTATGTGAATAAGGCATGCCCAAAAGATAGTTTTTTACTACCAAAGATTAACCTATTGGGGGAGTCCACATCCAAAGACGAGCTACTCAGCTTCATAGATGCTTATTTGGGCTGCAATAAGATCTGGATGAGTCTAGAAGATAAAGAGCATACTTCATTTATGACGAATCAGGGGACGTACTATTACAAGGTCATAGCTTTCGATCTAAAGAATACAGGAGCCACATATCACTAACTCGTGAACAAAATATTCAAGGTACAAATAGGTTAGAATATGGAGGTATATATGGATGTCATGTTCGTTAAAAATAAGACAATTGACGACCTTGTTCGTGACCGTAGAGAGACTTTCGAAGTACTCTAGACATACCAAATGAATCTAAATCTATCAAAGTGTGCATTCAGAGTATCTTTCGGGAAGTTCTGGGGCTTTATCTTCTCCAACGGAGGATCGAAATAAACCCTAAGAAAATTAAAGCCATTATGGATGTGAGCCCACCTCGAATTGTGAAGAAAGTCTAAAGAGTCATCAAAAAACTTATAGCACTCTTTCGGTTCCTAAAAAAATTTGTAGAAAAGTATCTTTCCTTCTTCAAAGCCTTGAGAGGATCAAAGGCAAGCGACTTCTAATGGATGGCCGACTGCCAAGCAGCTTCTGAAGAGCTGAAGGAATACCTCGCCACCTCTCCTCTCCAGATATCACTACAAGAAGGTGAAGAGTTGTGCTTATACCTAACAATTTCGAACACAATGCTAAGTTCAGTTCTAATTAGGTAGTAGCTCAAGATACAATGATTGTTCTACTACGTCAGTAAGGTTTTGACAAACACTAAGACTCATTACTCGCACGCCAAAAGGACTACTTTAGCACTCGTCTATTCTGCTTGAAAGCTACAAACGTACTTTCAGGTGTACAAGATTATCGTCTTGATTGATCAATCGCTAAAAGGAATCTTATAGAAACCTAACACATCTAGATGACTAGTGAAATTTGCCATCAAGTTAGGTGAGTTTGATGTGAAATTCCAACTGTAGCTAGCAATAAAAGTTTAGGTCCTTGCGAATTTCATAGTCAAATGATAGCCCCAATTTCAGACGCCCTCAATTTAAGTAAAGATCCCAACTAGCAATAAGAAACTCTCATCTAGATACTATACGTGGATGGCTTATTAACTCAATCAGGAAGAGGAGTAGGTGTGGTTTTGAGGACCCCCGACTGGTCGGAGATGAAATATTCGATGACCCTCGAATTTTCAACCATCAATATTGTCACCAAGTACGAAGCATTACTCGTTAGACTTAGGTTGGTAAATGAATACTCGACAAAAAATCTGATCATCTATTGTAACTCGGAGCTCATCATCAACCAAGTCCTTAGGAATTTTGATGTGTCTAGCCCTTTACTTGTAAAATACCTTGCTAGAGCGAAAGGCCTAACCCAAATGTTCGACATGGTTGAGATAACCCACATCCTAAGGGTGGACAATTGGGAGGCCGATCAATTGGCAAAAGCTGTGGCAATTGGTAATCCCAAGCAATACGTGCGACACATTTGAGAGGTTCATGCCTCTCCGAGCATAGAGGAGTCGGAGCGAGAGATGCTATAGATCTTGAATAATGAAAACTAGATGATTTCATATAGAAGATACCTCTCTGACGGCTTTCTATGAGAAAATCCAGAGAAAGCCAATCACATAAAAAGGATAGTAGGCTGGTACATCATCATTGATAGGAAGCTTTACCGATGAGGGTACTCTACCCCATACATGCAGTGTCTCATATCAGAAAAAGCTGACTGCACGCTGAGTGAGCTTCATCTTGGAATCTTTGGGTCACATATCGGAGGCAAGAATTTGGTATTCAAAGTCATGCAGTAATGCTACTACTAGATGACATTGAAGCAAGACGCTGTGAAGTTCGTGAAAAAATACGAGAATTGCCAAGTTTACGGCACCATTCCTCATCAGCTACACATAGAACTGCCAGCCTTGCAATCACCATGGCCTTTCACATAGTGGGGGCATAACATACTCGGCCCATACCTACTGCCCATTGCTTCCGGGCAGAGGAAGTTTGTCATAATCAATATCGACTACTTTACCAAATAGGTGGAAGCCACTCCACTGGCATGAATCATTGAGTAAAATACTACCGAGTTCATTCAGAAGAGTATCATATGCAAATTTAGGATTCTGGAAGTTATAGTCACTAATAATGAAATCCAATTCACTAGCAAACACTTGACCACTTTTGTCGCTTATCCACAAGCAAATGAGCAACTAGAAGTAACAAACCGAACACTGCTACATAGTTGAAGACAAAGCTCCAAGACGCAAGGGATTATTGGGTGGACAAACTACCTTTCTTGCTGTGGTCCTATAGGACGACACTTAGGAAACCAACATGAGAGACACTCTTCAATTTATGCTACGAAATGGAAGCAATCATCCCCGTGGAAATTGGTTTGCCCTAACTCAGAGTCGAAAGTTTCAACCCTCTAAGCTATTTCTAGCAACTCAGTGAACATCATGACTTGCTTAAAGAAGCTCGAAATGCTGTAAGGCTACACACAGCGGCTTACCAGCAATGGATCGTTTAGTATTATATCAAAAAGGTGAAAGCACGTTAGTTTGAAGTGGGGGACCTAATTCTAAAATTATAGAGGTAACAAGTAAGAATGCCAACAGGAATAAGATTTTCTTGAATTCGGAGGGGCCATGCCTCGTCTTAGTGATTCTCTAGAGGTGTGTACAAGATGTGCACCTAAAATGGCAAACTGTTCCTGCAGACATGGAGCACCATCCACCTCGAATGGTAGTACCATTGATCCCTCGCAGAAGATAGGTAAGGCCAGCATACATCACGCGATTGGTTGTACTATATACCATGTTTCAATTAATAAAATGGCTGTTTGTTTACTTTATTATTCATATGAATGCTTGCATACAATTGCATAAAATCAAATGACCATGACTGTCCCTAAATTTGATAAACGCCTTCACCTACAATCCAACGAGTTGTGACCTAGTCAAAAACCTTAGTCCAACTAAGCTACCAAACGAGATCAAATCCTAAGCCTCAGTCCAATGACCAAGCAATCTATGTAAGGTTGAATATTATAGCCTTGGGGACTTGCGAATAAAAGTTGGACACCCTATCAAAGCGGTCATGAAAACCATAGGTGGCTTTACCAGCATGCGTGTGATGACCTCCACCCGAAGGAGTGAGTACTATCAGTTAACGACGGTTGGTAGACTAGGACCAGATGCACAAAAGCAGCAATGTCTGCTTATATAACTGAGCTCTGATATTCCATACGAACGACGACAGGGGTTTTTCCAAAGCCTAACTATTGTGGCAACTAAACTCAGTCAACCCCAATGAGGCTCACCAACAAACGTGCTACAATGTCCTCCCACTCAGTGCTCCATGGATTCCTCCCACGAGAATGAGCGCAATCGAACAAACACATCCTATCAAACTAGCAATGATAGCGATAATGTTTAGTCGGCAAAAAGACATTCCTAGTGTTACAACTTCCTCTCGCAAGGACGAGCATAACAGGACCTATACATTCAAGCTAAGCCCGATGACAATAACAATAACGTTTAGCCAGCAAACAAAGAAATATTTAATAAAGCCATTCAGCATGTGCATGGAAACATCAGCGACGATGATGAAAATGATCTAGCTGATTCATTAAGGAGTCAAAATAATACATAAAGAAGCATCCATTTGCTTCAAAGTTACAAAATACTGCCTACGCTTACTACATGGATAAGCGACTATCCTAAAGTAGGGAGCCTCCTAGTTAGCGTGACAAAGGCTCCCCTCCTCCCTTCGGGAAGGCAACTAGTTCAGATCGGCATTGAGCACCGGTGTTACTCGAATCAAGGAAGTCAACAAGAAAGTCTAGAGCCACTAAGGATACAATCCGTCTGTAGAGGCGAATAACATCTTGGAATCTATCATTCACTACACAAACAATATCCTCTGGATTGAATCGGTCCCTTAACTTTCCCTCAAGTTGAGCACACTCACCCTAAAGATCAATAAGTTCTTGGCTCAACCCCCAAAGTGCGTCCTTGAGCAAGGCGATTTGATCCAGAGCTTGATTCTTTTCCTCTGTGAGCTCTTAGGATCTTGCCTTGGACTCGGACAGCTCATGGTCAAGGCTGGTAGCCCACTCCTAACTTTGTTTAACCTCAATAATGGTAGTATTCACTCGGCCCTCCATCTTTTTGAGCATGGCAAGATCGACACATGCCTAGGACAAATGAGAAATCTTAACATCTCGCTGGTATAAGCACACCTCCATTAGACGTAACGCCTCCTATGACTGCAAGCAAAAAGCAAGTGGTCAGATAAGGATGATGATAGATACGAAAATGAGAAGTTGCGTTTGTGAAGAAACTGATGAAGGGCGGCTCCTCCGAGGATGAAGGGCCTGGGGGAGCCCCAGGTGAAGAAACAGATGGAGTCCTCCAACCCAGCAGAGGCACTTCTTGATGGCAGAGGGGCTCCCCAGAACTTGGAAGTGAAGGGGAATCGATCGAAACCACCAAGACTTCTGACGCCATGGCCTCCAAGTGAAGCACCTCATCGGCTGCCACCACCTCCGCATTGTTCTCTACAAGAACTTTAACCGCTTGATCACTAGTAGGATCCTCCTCAACAAAAACAGTTGGAGGGTTGGGTGCAAGCTCTTTTGGTGATGAAGTGATAACGATAGGGACCCTATACTGGGTTAATGTTGGATACTGATTGGCTCGCCTGATCCACCATTCCCAAGGTCACTTACTCTCATAACTGAATGAATAGAGGGTTCACCACTCTTGGCAAACCCAGCCATCTCCTCAAAAACTTGGTGAATCAGAGAAGGGATAGAGCCTGGCCTCCTAGACGAAGCCAGCATCACATGCCACTTCCACGACAACCCGACTGGAGTTAGAGGAGGAGGAATGAGATGGCACTGCCTAGTTAACTGCTCTCTCAAGAGAATCCTAGATGTACAACGTCCCTGGTTTCCTCTTGGATTTGTGAAGCGATAGAGCCGTGACATCCGCCCCTTTCGCCCGAAACTCCCACTCAGCTTGTACAAGCGCCCTTGCAGATAGCTAAGTCCTTTCGGCGAAAGGAGTTTGAATGCTTTTCCACAAGCTCTGTCAGCAGCATCATCACAGATTCCTCCTAATCCAAGATATCTCTAACATAGGTGTTCTCCACTCTACCCCATTTGTTGGAAGGGGCCTAGTCGAAGGGGATCGACAAATAAAAGAATCGGTCCTTCCATCCCTTTGTCGAATTCAAATTCCCCTGCTTATTCGATATTGCCTGTGGGGGGTGAATAAAATCCAGTCTGCCTTCTAGCTGAACCAAAAGATCACCTTCACAGTCAGGGTGTCCAGGGAATGCCCATGCCACACAAGGAAACCAGGTATTAGACGGCATTGGGATGGAAGCATGCTATTGGAATGTTTAAAGATATCAGGATCTCGTATAGCTCCTCTGCAAAGGAAATTCGAAGGCCTCCATTCAAATGGGCCTCATATATGGTGATGAACCCATGCCATAGGGAGCAAGCCCTATCATCATTGGCAGGCAACACATACAAGATCGTGGTTTGGATATTATATTGGGCGTACAAAGACTCGACGTCATGGGAAGTGAGAATAGATGGTATCATGTTGACACTTAGGGAAGCCATGAAAAGAAAGAAAGGCAAACAAGGGAGACCAATTCGAACCAAGAAGAGAAGTGTAGCAAGCAGTGAAGGCTCCAAGTTTAAATAGCTAATGCCCTGACCTAGAAACGACATTGTTTCATGATATCGAGGAGGCGCATCTCCATAATGACCACAACATATGCCCGCACTACAATGTACCATGGTGCATCAGTTCTCTAGGCCGGTTATGATGACTGACACGACACCTCCTTGTACAACTTGCTGCCAGCTAACGCCTTGAACAATCAATAAGTTGGCAGTAAGGCAAAGGTAATGATGCCCTGACACATCATTTACCAAGATGGAAAATTGGGGGCAAGCAACCCTAATGAACTTGAGATAAGCTCGACTGATTTACATCCTAGTTGTGCATACCAGACATATTATTATTAGTCGGTTTGTCATAAGATTAAGTTATCAGTGGTTTGAATTATTGGGCTGTCAAAAATCACACAACAAAAAGAAACATTCAAGCATTTCAACTATTTATATCATGTAAGAATGTTGGATTCATATAATTTGAAGATAAATAATACTTAGAAAGTTCTATTTATTAACTCCTTTTATAAAGTACAACAAGTTTATAAAAGCGAACGTACAACACATAAAGAAGTAGAAATACATGAAGCAATGACCTGACTATAATAGTCTAACCGACCTCTACAACGACGGACCAACAAGGAAATCTCATTTGCTAGCACCGTAATGTCACTTGTTGGGCTACAATATCAGTGAATTCAGCAGAAGAGCCCTCCCTGGTAAGAATTAGGTGTAAACATGCTCGGAAACTGTCAACCATTAGGAAAAATCCCAACACTTAGCACACCCTACTTTGGGTGGTCAAGAGCAAAAAAGAAGAAAAACAAAAAAGAAACCCTTTGTCTTCCTAGAGCTGGAAGGAGTACCGCGGAGGGAACCGCCTAGCACTGAAGAGTGGAGCAAAGAGCCATCGCCCAAAACCTAACATATTGCTACAAAATAGTGGGTCCAGTTTTGGGACAGGCAAAAAAGATTAAAACGAATGTGGCTTCCCATATAAAAGTGGGTAACCAAGGCAGACTCTGGGTGCATCTTCAGATCTCACCTTAGAACATTGGATAAAAGCTTCCTATGATCCCGGCTCATGGCAACATAGGTTCCATGCTAATTCCGAACTCTCACACCATTTGACCAGTTAAGACAATTCGTGATGCAAGGCATAGAGAGCCCCACCATTTATAGCTGAGAGGAAGATCAGTAGGCCATCAATGCGAGAAATTACCCACATTAGCGTAATCCATAGAAGATCAAATCAAATCATGACCGATTGAATGGTGAATCAGTAGATCATCTAGAGAAGAAACGAGCATGTTGGCCTACGCTGGAATCTCATCAATAAACATGCCGAGAGTTGAAAGTTTAAGCCTCATAGTATGGGGTGCTAGTGATCTGTATGGCGACTCATGGACTGACCCAAAAATTTAGCCCGCAGGAGAAGGAAAGGCTCAAAAAATAGAGGCTTAGTAGGACACCTCCTTAGCCCAAAGATTTAGAAGGCAATGCAGTTGGCTCAAGCGAGTCGGCTGAGAGCATCCAGTGAAAAATAGGCAATTAGGGCTACGTGATGCGCTACCCTAGTGGTCATCCCTCCAACTCAATAGCCAATAGCCTTCACAGCTCAGTGCATAAAACTGGCATCACATACCATCATACAGCCCAATGATTACTCCCCTATGATTTTGCAACAACCTCGAGATGGTAGCTATTGGTCAACAAATCTTTTTAGGAGGCAATTGATTACTCTGACAGTGGAGTGAATATTTCTAGATAGCAACGATTACCATAACTGATCCCCGTGATCGCCAAGATAGTATAGTGGATCCACACAAACAACTGTCACCATCCATGAGACCTAAGAAAGGCTAAACGGGTACTCGTTCTATAAATATTCCTTCTCCACCATGAGGAGGGGGAGATCTCGAGCTAGCCAATCAAGTAATCAAACAATCCTTGCAGTTAGAGCATTCTCTTCACACCTAGTTGTTCATGCACACTGGAGTCCTGAAAAGCCACTCCGCCGATGACTGCAACCATCCCAAGGCTACCCTTCCTAAAAAGCTCATCCTTTAAATGTCGCTCCTAGTCGAGTACACCTTCCGGAGCCAAGTCATCCATGACACACTCAATCCCCCTCTCTCACTCTTGCATCTAGGCATTCTACATTCCTCGATCTTTCTCTTCGTTAAAGAAATATTCTTAACTTGAATATTGGAGGATATTTTGAAAAGTAAGTTCCGTCATCCTCTATCAACTTATTTATTCATTGTGGTTTACAGAATCTAGGTTTTTAGGGAAGAAGACTAAACCCATTTTAATTCGACCTATCAAGCGAGACCAAATGACTCCTAATTCATACGAAGACCTGGATTTAGAGATGCGCCACTACTAAAATAAGTGCAATAAGTAGCAATTTGATTTTAGATTTCTTAAGATGCATCACATATGAAGCATTTTTGTTTAGTTTTTAGTATTCCTACACCAATTTTAACTAATCAAAATAATTGTAAAATCAAATCCCTACTATTTACTTTATTATTGTCAATTTTAAATAAATCAATGAATTATTTATAATAATTATGAGTTTAGATAAAAAAAAAAATTAAGTGTTAGATTGAAATGAGTTGTGCTCGAGGGACCTCTAATGTTCACTTGCTCCCCAATATAAATGTGTTTTAAATAGAATTGCCACATCTGTGATTGTGTGAGTGGCACTCTTATGTAATTAGACTAAAATAGTAGTGCTTATTATGAACATGTTAGGCACTCATGCAAATGTCAGATTTTTTGTCTGTGTCTGAATCGTAGTTTATCAATGCATATGTACAATCTGTTATAAATAAGATATTTGGTTGATTTCATCTTTTATTCATTGTAGACTTTTTGGAGAAGAGAGAAAAAGACAAGCAAAAAAAGAGAGAGAATGAAAGGGAAAGTGATATCTAAGTAAAATTCAAGCAAATTTTTGATAAATTCAAATGAAATCAAGTGTAACATTGCCCATTTTTTTTAATTCTAAACCATTTTGAAATGTTTGGGCATTTATTATGTAAATACTCATATCTATGATATTTCTTACTCTATTTGATTATATTTTACATTCTTATCAGTTAATCTCTATGTCGTGAAATTTTAGAAAACTTATATCTTAAATTCATATATGCATTACTGAAATATTAAAATTTTAGTAAATATTTTCTTACATGTCATTTATTTGCTAAAAATTTAACAAAAATTTTAATTTAGATGGAAGTGATTTGTTTCTCCAATTTTGAGAAAATATTTATATATTTGTAGTTTGGTGCAGAGTTTTCAATTTTAATTAAGTAGAAATTATTATAAAGAATTAATAAAATATATTTGAATATATTATTTATAAATTAAATATCGAACTTAACATTCATATATCAAAAAAGTGATATTTTACGGTGACTATATAAAGTACAAATCGTAAAATTTATTTTGTTGAGATTAAATTTAAGTAAATTGAAGAATTGTTTATGTGAGTTGCATGTTTAGATGAAATATTAAGTGTTGAACTAAAATAAGTCATACTTAAATAGCATCTGACCAACACATGAGCATGTTTCGACAAAATAGTCACGCTTGAGGTGCACAGGAGTGTCACTCATGCGTGTTTAGACTTGAATATTGGTGGATAATTCACATTTGATAGTTGCTCATATGCAAGTTAGATTTTGCCTCTATACACGAGCCATGCATGAGCTGCACACATGCACTGGTTTTTTATAAATAGTTATCTGATCTATTTCAACTCATTTTCTCCTAAATTTTGAGAGAATAGAGAGAAAAAAAAAGAGAAGAAAAGAAAGAAAGAAAGAGAAAGTGATTTTGAAGAGACTTATAAACTATATTGAATTTATAATATTTTAGTATATATATTCTTTAATGTTACTAATTTGTTAACTTATGCTACGTGTCATAAATTTTCATACAAATGTTCTTATATGTCATTATTTGTAAAACAATTTGATGAAAACTATACTTTACTTGATAAAAGCAATTTGTTCTCCTGCTTCAGAATATACATATATTTATTTATAATTCAATATAGAGTTTTTATTTTTAACTAAATAAAGATTATTATAGAAAATTAATAAAATATATTTAAATATATTATTTAAATATTAAAGGTTGAACCTAACATTTATGGTTTAAAAAAGTGTTATTTGTCCCTGACTATAAGGAATAAATTATAGTTAACTCACCTATGGGTTGTGAATAGTGTAATATTCTGAAATCCCGAAATATTTTTATCAGACTAAATTGGAATTATTTATTATTTTCGATAATTTTGGATAATTCTGGCGTGTGAAAAATTAATTTAATATTATGAAATTTTAGAAGAATATTCGGAATTGATGGGTCGGTGCCGGAGTGTGCCCATTCGATCGTTCGGGTGTCAAATTGAAGTTTGGGATTTAAAAGAAACGTAATATATATATATATTATATAATGATAATAATAATAATAATAATAATAATAATAATAATATAAGTTAAAAGGATGAGGGGAGGCAGTTTCGGGGGGAGGAAGGGGTTTGCGAAGAGAGAGAGAGGGGCAAGGGTTAGGGTTCGTTGGTGAGAGAGAGAGGGGCGGACGGCACCAGCGCCGGTGGCACAGGGGTCGGCAACGGCCGGTGACGGCCGTGCAAGGTGGTGGCCGGCCGGGGGTCGCGGTGGAGCAGCGGCAGTGCTCGTGGGAGCCCGGTGGGAGGAGGAGCTCGCGAAGGAGAAAATGGGAAAATGGAGGCCTTCGGGTCCGATTCCGAGCTCGAGCTAGTTGGGAAAGTTGTAGAGCACGTCGAGGCAAGAAACCTCATACCCTCGTTTTTCATTTTCGAGCACTTTTGCTTTATTTTCTTCGGGTATCCTTGTTCCGATACCCGATTAAATTTGTGTTTATTGCTTCCTATAATCTAAGCATAAATATAGGTTAATTTGGAGACCTAATTTATAGTCTAAGTTCGGTTTCGGAAGACGTAAACCCTCACCCACGCACGTGTACTGTTCACGTACAATCTGGTGTATTCCGGCTCTCGATATTTGGGGCTTTTGTATAAATTGAGACTAGAATACCAATACCCACACTCTAGGTAAGTTATTTTGTCGATTGGGTACCCGATTTGGTGAAATTATGTGAATTCCCGTCCGCGAAGCCTAACCCCGCGCCCGGGTGGTTTCGGGCTCTGATTCTTGGGGCTTTTGATTTAATTAAGACTAGATTATGATTATATATGACTTGGGTAATTTAATTTGTTGGTTGGGTATCCGAAATTGTGGTTAATTAGGGATTTTCGTTCGCGAAGCCCGTGACCTGCGCCCGGACACCATTTGATCTTCGATTTGGGGTTTAATGTGTAAATTGACTTGGGATTATAGTTACCCATGCCTTGGGTTTGATAAATTATCTGTTAGATGTCCGAAATTTCGAGAATCAACCGATTTGTGCATATGTGCATTGTTCATGTGCACTGTTCCTGTGCACTGTACACGGGTATTTGCTCGTCCGAAAACTTCGGACGATATTTTGTATAATACTTCATTGTTTAAATGCCGATTAAGTGATATGTGTTTGTAGAGAGAGAAAGTTGAGGCACAACAGTAAGAACGACGAGAAAGAAAGGGGAGAGACCACAGTTGTGATTCGATCCGGGTAAAATAATGGTAGAACGAGTTCAGGCAAGTGTACTTCGGACGTTGTTTTTCACTGTACCGATTTCTCATGCTTTAAAACCATTGAAAATGCTCTAAAATGTTGATGTTGCGTGATTGAAGTACATGAAGTATATTTCCTTCGCTTAGTCTGTTAGATTTCATGATTATCCATGTTTATTGCAAGTTTTGGTTTCAATTTCGTGAATAAACATGAAAATAGTATTCAATTTGTCTTGAAAAGTATGTGATGAAACCCTAGCTCGAAAATGTTGTGTAGTTTGAGTAAATTGCATGATTTAATGTAATGCATGGCATCTATGATATTAAGTTCATGAAATATGTACATATAAGAGACCGATTTGAGTCTGAAGGTTTTGGCGAAGCCCTATGTACGAAAATGAAGAGGTTTTGATGAGCTTTAACCGTAGCTTCTGTTATATGAAAGTTAATTGATATTGAAATGTGGCTTCCAGTATAATTTGTTTAGGAAAATATGTACCGACCCGCACTGAGAAAATTTCCATGTACGTTTCAAGTTAGCTGAAAATGTTTTGAGAAAAGCTGATTTCAAAAAGGGGTTTTCGATAAAGAGATGTTTCTGTTACAGTTATTTTAGGACCCGGGACTGACTACAGTTCGGATAGGTTCTCCGGCATGCCTTAGGATTTTTCGGTGGTAATCGAGGATAACTCTGTACATGGAGTTATTTGTGGTCCGTCCTGCCCTCGGGGCGTTATGGACAGAGGGAATTACCGTTACCGGCCTACCTTCGGGTGGCATACCATACCGATCCCGTTAGATGGGATACCCATATGACAGTTACCGGCCTTAGATTGTGTAGAGTGAACACAATCTATCCTTGATTATTCGCCCCCTCAGCTAGTAGGGTATACTGGCAGGGTCTGTACCGATATGATATGAAGTACCGTTTACTGTTTTACTGATATGTTATGTTTCTGTACCGATCACCAAATATGAAGATATGTAATACCGATTACCGAATATGAAATACCGATTACCGAATATGAAATACTGTTTACCGATATGATATGTACCGTTTACCGTACCGATTGCCGATTTTGAAGTATTGTTTACCGTTTGCCGAGTATCTATTTCTATTTGCTGTTTACTGAACACCGTACACTGACTGCCGATTTCTGATTTTGAGGTATAGTACTGTCAAGGTATGTTTTTCTCTGTTTTCTTGGACTGCATTCTGATTTACCGTTCTATTTATGCATAATTACATGACCGTTCTGCATCACAGTTTAACCACTCATATGCATGTACCTTGCTGGGCTTCGACTCACTGTTTTATTATTTTTCCCTCCAGATGAGACGGTAGAGCTAGTA
Source organism: Nepenthes gracilis (assembly GCA_033239525.1). Classification (NCBI taxonomy): domain Eukaryota; kingdom Viridiplantae; phylum Streptophyta; class Magnoliopsida; order Caryophyllales; family Nepenthaceae; genus Nepenthes; species Nepenthes gracilis. Next base: position 19,415,307 of record BSYO01000014.1, on the reverse strand, counting down.
CCGGACGAGAAAGAGTGACCGAAGGGCATTTCTGGAGATTTTGAGGACCTTAAGTGTTCTAAAGCTATTTTGGGAGAGCAGTTGATGTAAAAACTTGCTGGACGTATGATTTTGTATAGAATGCTTGCGATGTACTTGATAGTAAAAAGGAAAAACTATGCGTCTGCAGGTTCTTAGTTTACTTCCGCTATATACTATGGATTTACTGTGCAGGTCCTAGATGACATCTCGTTATTTAACTGTTAGAGTAGTAACTGTCTTTATGGATTTGTACCATGGATGGCACATGTGATCCTGTGAATGATTGTTGTTGGAATTGTGAAAGATGGATAGTTGTGTGCTTGTTATGGATGAGTATTACAGGATTGTATTTTTGGGTTTTCATTCAATTACATAGGAGATTCTGCCGAAATTTCTGCAGAAGTCTTGCCTTATATTTAGACCGTTAATCGTGTTATCTATTTGACAGAAGCTTTTGAGGGAAAAAAAAATTCATTCCGTCACAAATAGTGACATATAGCAGTTGGCTATATGAAAGCAATTATAATCTAAATTTTAATATTTAATATTTATTGGTAAAATTATTACTGATCTCTAAATCTTATTCATTGGAAACATTTTCATATGTTATAAGTTTTTATAAGTTTGGAAGCTTTTTATATATTTCATATTTTAATATGATTAATTGATTTTTGTAAGTCATTCAATTTTAAGCTCTTTTATAATTTTTGACATATTTGATATTCTAATATTTATATACAATTTTCATATGTTTATCATAGTTTTGATATTATTAACATTTTGATTTTTGATTGTGTATATCGTCTCTTGTATATTCATTCGCTATATCCATATATATTAAATTTATATATATTTTGTTGAGTATTAGACTCATTTTTATCATATGCTTACTAACATTTTATGTTGACAGGCTTAGATATACTTGTAAAAATTTTATAGAAGATGAAAAGACTTTTCAAAAAGAATAGTTTGGGATGGAAAGAATAAAACTTTGGATGCAATTAAGGGAAATCCTACTCTAGATCTTATTTACTAAACAGATTGATAATGTAAAGATAAGGTTTTTAGGACTTAACCTCTCCGTTGTAATAGGAAAATTAGCCTAGATAGCATGTTGGCCGGTTAGGATATTTCTGCTGGAGTGGATATATTGACCGGATTATTGTCATTGATTGACTAAAGCGACTGAAAAGTAAGATGGTCAATTAAGAAAAGTTGATCAGATTAACTTGTTGATCCGCCTTGACAAGAAATGGCCAAAGTTGATAAAAACCGCGGATGAAATATGATAATGACTAAGAAAGTTAGTAGTCAACCAAGATAGTGAATAATTGACTGTGATAATTAATAGTAACCGAAATAGTTGTTAGTAATCGAGATAGCTGATAAATAACCGAGGAAAAATAGTTAACAAAAATAATTGATCGAAAATGAGTAAACTGGCTAAAAGAAGTTGATCGGTTAAGGTGAATAACGAGAATGAAATATCGACCGGTCTAGAATAGTTGACGGGAATTAAAAGCATTGATCGGAAATATAGTATTGCCCGAAATCTTAGTGTTGACCGGAATTATAGAATTGACCAAAATTTTTGAAGATAACCGAAATAACCATGAAACTGTAGTCTGTAAATAAACAGTAACATTCGAGGACTTAGAAAGAATTGCTTGGGACTTAGAAGAAAATAGAGAAAATTAGAAAGAATCTGAGGACATTAGAAAGAGACCGAGGACGTTATAAAGCCCGATGACTCACACATATTCCGAGGACTTAGAGAAGAAAACCAAGGTCATTTGGGAAACACAAATGCCAGAGTATATTTATGAGCCGGAGTGAATTGCTGGTAATAATTTCGGTTTGGAAATTGTTAGAATTGCCGGTTTGGCATTTGTTGGTGAGGATTTTTAGAGTACTTTTGCAAGCGTAATGCAAAAGGTTAGAGTTGGTAAGTCTAACAGACCGAGGACTTTGAGTAGACGATCATCAGAATCAGTATAAACCCATGCCCTACTCCCACTTACTCCGTTGACCTTCTAACAAGGAAGATTTAGTAGGAAAAAAAGTACTTTTGCAATTTGTTAGAATTGCTAGAGTAGATTTATGAGCCGGAGTGAATTGCTGGTAGCAATTTCGGTTTGGCAATTGTTAGAATTGCAATTGCTAGTTTTGCATTTGTTGGTGAGGACTTTCGGAGTAGTTTTGCAAGTGTAATGCAAAAGGCAAGAATTGATAAGTCTAACAGATCGAGGACTCTGAGTAAACGATCATCAGAATCAATGTAAGCTCATACCCTACTCCCACCTACTCCGTTGACCTTCTAACAATGAAGATTTAGTAGGAAAAGAAATACCAAGTAGGTGACCTGCTCTCACCTACTCGTACCTACCTATTGCCTATAAATACGAGAGTTAGGGATTAGGAAATGGCCCTAGAAAATCTGAAGGAGGCAGCAAAGGAGAAGAAGGAAAAGAAGAATTCCAAACTAAAGTTGAGTAAGGGAGTTTGAAGAACAGGCAAGTATATTCCATGTTTCGTCCTTGGCTGGTTTTTGTTTGAAAATCTGATGTTCTCGTTGGAAATTTGATGATGTTCCCCATTATGATTTTTCATGATGCATAATTGCTTTCTCATGTTTATGAAGTAAGTCTATGCCTAGCTCATATGTTATGTTTTACTTGTAAAATTTTGCTCCACGACTCATACTTGAAAATTGTACACAGAAAGTTTAACTTGCATGTTTAAATTATTGTCAATAACTTCAGACTATATATTTAAGATCCCACCCGGTTGCATATTATTCGCAATTTGTAAAAGTAAGACTGCATGCTTTTAAGCACTTCGGACATTTGAAAACAGTTTTGATGGCCGAGTAGCTGCGGTTTAAAATGTAGCCAGTTTTGATAGTTGAGTAGTTGTAAACCTTAAATATAGCTAGTTTTGATATGTGACGGTCAATTAGCTGCAGGGTTAAAATGTAGCCAGTTTGGATGGTCAAATAGTTACAGACCTTAAATGTAATCAGTTTCGATATATGATGGCTAAGTAATTGCAAGTTTAAAATGTAGCCAGTTTGGATGTGAGGTTCCGGATATTCGAAACATTATGATTGAAGGAATTAAGCCAATATAACCAAAATTGGGCCTAATTCATATGGATAATTTTAGTTTCGGGGCTGCGAGATGATTCGGTGACGTGGGCTTGCTGGGCGCCGACGCAGGCTGAAAACCCGAAAGTGCGAGCGCTTTTCTTTCTCAGTTTTTCAGCCTTCTGTTCGAAGGGAGAGAGAGAGAGGATGCACAGGGTAGAGAGAGAAGGAAGGATTCAAGTTTTCGAATCCAAATCTGAGCCCGTGCTAGTTTAAAAAGTTGTAGATCGGCCCGATAAAAATGCACCAATACCCTTTTCTCTCGTTTATTAGCACATTTATCTCGTTTTTTGGGTATTCTTATCCGGATACCCGAATAAACTTATATTTTGGATTACCCATGCCTCAAGTATGAACATACTTCAATTTCATATCCGTTGAGTGAAGTTTGAACTAATTTCCATACTCCAAAACCCTAACCCATGCGCGGGCAGTTTTTGCCGATTATTTCGGATAATATGCACGAATTGACACTAGATAATTAATACCCATGGCATGACCACGAAATTCCACCATTTTGGTGATCAAATAATCGTGTTTGGTGTGGTTTTCACACACCGAAACCCTAATCAAGAGATTGCCTTCCGATCGACCTTCCTAAAAAAACTTATGCATAAAATTGAAATATAAACATCGAATCCCAATTTATGAATGTGATGGAATTGCATCTAATTTCATAATTTATGAATATGTTAATTTTGTATTTTCTAGAACCAAGATACGAACGGTTGTGAAAAAATTTGACTATCGGACCCTCCTATGAATCGTAATTGGCTTGATATGGCAATAAATTCATAACCTTTGATGCTCCAAATAAACTATGCATGAAATTATGAATTCGTCAGGATCTAAGCTCACGAAGAATATAATTATATGCTTATGAAAGGATATCTGAAGATAAAAGAAATCCTCTAATTAAGTAATGGACTTATAAACTGTTTTACGAAATAATGATCGGATGAAATTATGAAACACTCTCAATAGAGTGGGAACGAAGAACTATAAACAAAGAACTATGAGTTGAAGAACAGAATACGGCAGCGACAACTATCGTCGGACGAGGTGATGCCCAGATTTGACGTCTGTGAAGCTTTCTCCACGTTTCCCCCTCGATTTTGTGGCGCGATGTGAATAGAAGGAAAGGAAATTGTGAACCCTAGGTGCGATCGCCACGGTCACCTCCACCGGAGGAAAACAAGTAAATCAAGGTAGGTAAATCCTTCCTTCATCTTTGAGGATCCTAATCTTGTATTTGCATATAGCAAACTTGTGGTGATCAACTGAAATTTTGGTGGATTTTGAGGCGAGGTGGAGACTGGAAGAAGGCACCGATTGCGCTACCGTGAGCTGCCGTTGCTACTTTCCTTGTCACTGGTGGCTTTCACCATGACCAGCAATGCTGCCAATGCTTGGATTATCCTCCAGAGCCTCTCGGTTGGCATGATCCACTTCAGCACACTTCCTCTCTCACTCCAGAAGCAACCAAGTCAAAGCACTCCAGTATTTTCCTCTCACAACTGCCCGGTCAAAGCACTCTAGTATTTTCTTCTCACAACTGCCCGGTCAAAGCTATCCAGATTTTCCTCTCACAAATGCCCGATTCTAGCTCCATTTCGAAATTTTTCTAACAACCACATCGGCTTTTTGTCTCTCACTTATCCAGTCTGACTTATCCACTTTGGCATATATATCAGAGTGAGCTGTGTTGGGGGAAAAAGGGGGCATTCAGACAGAATGCTCGAAAAAGCTCGGAGACCGAGAGGACAAAACACTCGGACAGCAAGAGAGCAGATCTCTCGGACGGACGGACACAATGTGGAGGTAAAAGAAGAGCAAGGACACAGAGATTTTAATGTGGAAACTCTTCTGCAACCGAAGGCATAAACCACGGGAACAGAGTCTATAGCAAATCCACTATGTGAAATAGGTTACAAATCTCCAAGATGGAGTATCCGCTACATACCCGAAAAGTCAAAGAGAAAAAAAACTCTCCAGAGCAAACCAAGAAAACACTCCTTTCTTTTCACTCTCTATTTTCTCTCTTTCTTTCTTTCACCGATGGTGCACTCCCCTCTTTTCCTTCACAATAGTTCTCTTGCTCACTCTCTCTCTCTGGCTCTCTTGGCTCACCAGCTCCTTTGGCTTTCACGGGCACTCCAACTAGCTAGCAGTCCACATATATATAGTGGACTGACCCTTGGGGGCAGCCAGCCACCTAGGGACTAGGGTGGAAGGCCACGCCGCCTAGCCCTACAGAAGTAGGCGTACGCCCGGCGTGCAGGGTGGCAGACTTGGGACTTGGTGCCTCCTGAGTTTTCCAATCAGGGCAGGCCTCCTACCCTCCTAACTTATAATAGGCCTACAGAGGAAGTCAATTCCTAGGCTTCAGAGTCCTCGTCCATTCCCTTAGTAATCTTTTGGACATGACGCCTCTGATGAGTCACGTCCATGCCCTCAGCAACATCTCGGATATGACGTCTCTGATGAGTCCTCGTCCACTATTTCAACCACCCCGAGGACGGATGTTCTCGGCCCTTTCCAAGAGTCAGCGCCCATTTGCCGCCACATGTCCGTGGATACAAATGCCATAAGAGAGTGACCCCAACAAACTTTCCCTCACGACCTTGTGGGGAACCTTTGCTGTTGTTGGGCAACCGTCATCTCCTGCCTCCCGGCAGCTTCCCCTGAATTTAAACTCCGACATCAACCTCTGCAAGCCTGAATGACACCTTCATCCGCTCCATTGAGTTTAGAGTAAACCCACTCCCCTTCAGCTTCTTATCCGCGAACATGTCATTCTCCCTTGCACTCCACCTTGGCTGACCTCTCCTGCCACCCGGCCGTCCTCTCCTGCCACATTGACCAATGCCCCCGTTGGTCACCTTGGCATTTTCTTTGGCAATACAGGTCTTCATCAGATACCGCCCTCATGTCCTGCTTCCCTTTGCCATCACTGAGGCGCATTTGGTGAGCTTCCACTGGCCGTTGCCAAATGTCGTCCGGAAGCCTTCCTCATCAAGCTTCCCGGTTGAAATCACATTCAACCTCAGATCTAAGACATGTCGCATGCCCTCCAGCACGAGCGTATTTTCGTTGCTTGTCCTCAAGCAAACATCCCCAATGCCAACAACCCTAGACGAGCCACCGTTGCCCATCTTCAACACCCCGCGGCCAACGGGTGTATAATTCATGAAGTGGGACTTCCTCGGTGTCGCATGGTGTGAAACCCCGCTGTCCATCACCCAACTCGTCTCCTGGCATGGCCGGCTCCGTGCTTCCCTTGCATGGACCACCAGGAGGTCTCCACAGAAAGCAATGGTCTCTGGATCATCAGCTTGATCCTTTTTCTCCTAACAATTGCTTCTGCCATTATCGTCTTGCCTCCTCCTCGGACAGTTCTTCTTTATGAGGCCTTTCTTGCCACAAAAGAAGCAGCTCCTTCCATCAAACTTGCTCCGGCTGTTGCTCCTCTCCATCTTGCCACCCTGTCCTCGGTTAGATGTTCCTCGTCCCCGACTGCTACTGGCCACAAGAAGTCTTGGCCGAGAGCCTGAGGCCTCACCGCTTTCCCTCCGCCTTGACTTGTTCATAAGCAGGGAAGTTATGACCTCGTCTAGCTTCAGCGTGTCCTTCCCGAACAGCAACGTCATGACGATATGATCAAATGAGGTCGGCAAGGATGCCAGTAACACCAACGCTTTGTCCTCGTCCTTGATCTTCTCATCAGGGGTCGACATCTGGGTCACCAGTCGGTTGAACTCGTCCAAGTGCTTTTCGAAGCACTCACCTTCTGACAACTGCAAGCCATAGAACTACTTCTTCATATGCAGCCTCGTTGTCAAGGACTTGGACTTGTACTGGCTCTCAAGCTTCTCCCAGACCTCGCCCGGGTCCGACAGACCGAGGATCTCCTGGAGTGTGTTGTCCGCCAAACACAACTTGATGGTACAGTTGGCAAGATCCCTCTTGTTTTGCCACTCGTCCTCGGACAGATTCTCCGGCTTGTCCTCCTTTTTCAGAAGAGCTTTTACCGTTCCTTCATGGGTTAAAATATTCCTCACCCTTTCCTGCCAGAGGATAAAATTATTTTTCCCATTGAACTGCTCCACACTGAACGACCCATTCTTCGCCGACAACGTCATCCAACCGACGGTTCACGAACCAGTCTCTGATACCACTTGTTGGGGGCAAAAATGGGACGTCCGGATAGAATGCTCAGAAAAGCTCGGAGACTGAGAGGACAAAACACTAGGACAACAAGAGAGTAGATCTCTCGGACGGACGGACACAATGTGGAGGTAGAAGAAGAGAAAGGACACAGATTTTAACATGGAAACCCTTCTGCAACCGAAGGGAAAAACCACGGGAGCAGAGTCTACAACAAATTCACTGTGTGAAATAGGTTACAAACCTCCAAGATGGAGTATCTGCTACACACCCGAGAAGTCAAAGAGAAAAAACTCTCCAGAGCAAACCAGGAAAACACTCCTTTCTTTTCACTCTCTATTTTCTCTCTTTCTTTCTCTCACCGGTGGTGTACTCCCCTCTTTTCCTTTACAATAGTTCTCTTGCTCACTCTCTCTCTTTGGCTCTCTTGGCTCACCGACTCCTTTGACTTTCACGGGTACTCCAACCAGCCAGCAGTCCACATATATATAGTGGACTGACCCTAGGGGGGCAGCCAGCCACCCTAGGGACTAGGGTGGAAGGCCATGCCGCCTAGCTCTGCAAAAGCAGGCGTACGCCCAACGTGCAGGGCAGCAGACTTGGGACTTGGTGCCTCCTGAGTTTTCCAATCAAGGCAGGCCACCTACCCTCCTAACCTGTAGCAGGCCTATAGAGGAAGTTAACGCCTAGGCTTCAGAGTCCTCGTCCATACCTTTAGCAACCTTTCGGACATGACGCCTCTGATGAGTCACGTCCATGCCCTCAACAACCTCTCGGATATGACGTTTCTGATGAGTTATCGTCCACTATTTTAGCCACCCCGAGGACGGATGTTCTCAGCCCTTTCCAAGAGTTCGCGCGCATTTGCCTCCACATGTCTGTGGACACAAATGCCACAAGAGAGTGACCCCAACAAGCTGTACCAGCATTTTATCCTAGTTCGACGTTGACAGCTACTCCGAAAGCGGCTAGATCCACTCCAGTGTTTTGTTTCACATAAGCTGTCGAGCACTCCGGCGTTGATAGCTGCCCCAGAAGTAGTCCAGATCCACTCCAGTGTTTTGTTTCACATAAGTCACCGAGCACTACGGTGCTAACAGCCACTCCTGAAGCGGCCTAGATCCACTCTGGTGTTTTGTTTCACATAAGTTGCCGAGCACTCCAGCGTTGACAGCTACTCCGAAAGTGGCCTAGATCCACTCTGGTGTTTTGTTTCGCATAAGCTGTCGAGCACTTCGGCGTTGACAGTCACTCCAGAAGCGGCCCAGATCTACTCCAGTGTTTTATTTCACACAAGCCGGTAGAGACACTCCGGAGACCAAAAGGCATTTTTGATCTTTGTCTCTCTCTCAGTCGGCAAAGATACTCCGACGCCTAGAGTTGGAGTTGTAGCAGCTCAATCCGGCGTTCAAATGCAACTTCGGCAGCAGCTCAGCTGGCTAAAATTTTACTCCGAAAGTTTGATCCCTTTGGATATTTGATCACTCCGGAAGATGATTACTCGGAAAGCTTATCCACTCTAAAGATTTGGCCACTCCGAAATTCTTATCTACTCTAGATTTTTCCCACTCTAGATTTTCATCTCACTTCAAAATTTCACTTCGGGAATTCCATTCCAGAATTCCACTCCGGAATTCTACTCTGGAAGCTTATCCACTCCGAAATTTTGCCATTTTGAAATTCTTATCCACTTTGAATTTTTCCCACTTTGGGAATTCCACTCCAGAAGATAATCCACTTCGGATTTTGTTCAATCTGGATTTTGTTCACTCTTGGATTTCCATCCGGGAATTTCACTCCAGAGTTCTTTTGAGGCCATATCACCACACGCGCATGTGCGCCTAGCAAGCACAATAATACATTCCACAAGGAGTGACCAAACCAAACACAATGACCTTTGTTGACAGTCTTCTAGCAGTTTCAACTGTTTCGATTTGCGCTTGTTTTAAGATGTTAGGCTAAGAGCTTCGCCCTTCAACTCCCACATAATTGAGGCTGTCCAGCATTCGCAAAAAAGCTTGTGGACTGTTAACCTTGTATCCCAAGTGGCAGAGAATGACAAGGCCTGATGGCGGCCAGGAAATCGATTCAGTCATCAAACACTGATGAAAGCTAATAGCAATATGGTCTACATCGCTCCAAGAACATGCCACACCATCTAGTTTGAACACCGATGATGATTCCAAGCTAGATCCAGGTCAGTTTTGCATGCTTCACACTACTTGAATCATGTTTAATTAATAGTTTAATCATTTTATCTTTTCATTTGAGTGCTCACATCATTGCATATCTTTGAGTGACCGAGACTGCCCTTAAATCAGGTAAATTTTCATTTAACTGTCAACAAACTCTGGTTCCAAACCAAGAGTTCCAGAGATGGTCAAATTTAAACCTCGATCCCGTACCGAGTGGCCCTTATGATGTCAGATTTGAACCTTGGTCCCGTCACCGAGTGGCTCATGCATGGTTGAACTTAAAACCTTAGGGGGCTTTTCATCATGAGTGTGGTGACCTCCTCCCAAAGGAGTGAGCACCATCAGTCCACAGCGGTCAACAACAGAATAGGACGAGACGCATGAAAGCCACGACATCCCTTAATAGGAACGAGCGTCGACGGGTACATGTGGACGACAGCTTAGGCTAGTAAAAGCCCAGTGATAATAGCCTTAAACAACCACCCTTTTGTCAGTGTTACGACCTCCTCCTGGCAGGGGCGAGCGCGACCAATCAGACGCACATGTAAACACTCGATAACGGTAACCGTAAGGTTTAACAGCAATAGCGTCTTATCCAGACCTACAGATAAAGTCTCATCAGAAGCATGTTGGGGGTTAAAAGTTTTAAACCACTCGGTATAGGGGGCTAATAATGGGTTTGGTAAACCCGGTCGAGGAAGAAGGCCCACAAATGATGAAGTAGGCTCAAGAAACGAACAATGTTCAAATTGGCCAAATCTGTCCAAATGACTGGCGGTTAAAATTGGCCAACCCATTCAGACAACACGCCTCACCTGGAACTTGTGAAAACTATTTTGCCTTATCCTTGTTCGTAGGCGGTTGTCCAACCATCGTTCACCTCTGTAAATACCCCTTCATTCTCAAGGGAAAAGGAAAAGGGAGGAAAATGGAGGAAATGCTAACCAACCATCCATCTTTAAGAAAAAAAGGATCTAGAAGAGATGTCGGAGAGGAGAATCTAAAAGGAGGCTTTGCCGTCCAGCCTTCTTGGAGCCATGTGCTCCGTCAAAAAGGTCATACATAAGGAGGCCAACCCTCTTTCCCAAGAAACTTTGTTCTCATTCAAGGGATCTCTCTCTCATCCAGGAAGGCCTTGTCCTCTAATTCTTCCATAAGCCATCTCCTCTATCCCTTCAGGAGAACTTCCATTGAAGTGACCGGCCATCCCTCTAGAGCACTGCAGTGATTCTTACATAGCCATCCCTCCGCGGGCGCATCTCCAAGCCATCCCTCTTCGGGCGCACCTCTAAGACGTCCATTAATTGAGTACATCCAAACGTTCAATCCATCGATACATGTATTCACGTATCTTCCATGCATCTTTCTATTCTCTTGAAAAGATTTCTGATTTGAACATCGGAGGATATACAGTGAGCAATTCCCGTCGTCCTCTGACTTCTTATTTTCAATTGTGTTGCGTAGGGTTTATGTTCAAAATTATGGAGATCGAATCCGTATCAGATTGACCAGCACAAAGATCCGATTTACGATACCCAATCCATAGGACAACCAGAATTCATAGGACGCAACAATTCCAAAGACAATAACTCGTCGCGCAAATCATCTCAAAACACAAGCTTTAGTGGAATAGATTGTGCACAGTTTTATTATATAAGAATTAGTTTCTATAGTCTAAATTCATGACATTTATGCTATACAAAAAATTCTATCCTTAAATAAAATTCCATCCTCACTATCCTCCTCCATTATCATAATGCAAAATAATATCCTCAGTGATGAGGGGGAGGGGAAAATTATGTATGAAAAACTCAATATTTTTACTTTTTAAAATTTACTATTAAATACTATATTATCCAGTTTGATTTCGAAACTTCCTTTTAAAAATAGTACCATTTATGAAAAATTCACCTGAAATTATCATTGAAAAATTTTATATCATAATATACAACACAAATTTGATTCAATGTTTTAAAACTTTTTACACTTCTATGTCCTTTCGAATAAGCATAGTAATATATGACTAAAACTATAACTAATTTGATTCAGTTTCTTTCTAGAAAATATAATTGCAACTGAACATGAGAATTCATTTTTCCAAACTATACGAATTAGTTTTTTTTTTCTTTCCCTATTTTTTCTGTTCAATATCCTAAATGGTCAAGTGCTTCATCCTTTAAATCTAATGTAATTAAATCATTCATAGATATTAATTTCAAATTATATTTTGAAATTGTTATTATTATTATTATTTTTTGTTGATACGTATTGCCTATTGGGAAGTTACTGCAAGTAGAATTGACTTCATTGTGCTAGTTTTGTGATTTCTTATTAGTTTGTAAGCAATGTATTATTAACTCATTTTTTCTGTAAAACAAAAGTGATTAAAATATTTTAAATATGTAAATAAAATAAAATTATTATTATATAACAAGATGAGGTCATAAAAAATAAATTTTGTATTAGATATGCATCTCATATGTAGCTGATATTTATATCAATAAAATTGTAATGAATATTGATAATTATCTTTAAATATATGGCAACGAGATAGAAGTCAATACACGTAATTTACTAAAATAAAAAGAATTTAGAAGTTTGAGATGCTTTTAATACATACATATATATATATATATATATATTCAAAAAAAAGCAACCTGAAAACGTAATAGGAGATCAGAGCTTGGCTTGGTGGCGAAGCGATTCTTGTAGAAAGTAAGGCGGGCCTCATCAATTTCAGCACGCTCTTCGGGGCTCCCATAACTCGGGTCGAACTCCCATATCTGTCTCCCAGCATAATTATTAGTACTGTTAATGTAAGTATTTTTTTTATTTACAGTGTCTTCTGCAATCTTCAGCCTCCACATGCTCTCTTTTTTTTTTCTATATCTACTTGGCCCAATAAGATAGCTGCAATATCAAACAAAAAAAAATATGTAAAATTATATGTTTCTTCCTACTTAAAGTTACATAATTTAATAATAAAATATTTCTTCCAACTTAAAGTAACATAATTTAATAATAAACAATGTCGCCTGCCAGCCAACCGTTAGTTTATTGACAAATTTCAAACTGAAATTTTAGCAGATGGTCCCGTGGGAAGAGAATTGAGGTAAGACCAAGGGATGAAATGACCTGAGGTTTCATAGTAGAGGTCGGGTTTGATACCCAAAAGAATAAATGGTACTTTCTCGTGCATGTGCATGACATGGTAATAAGATTAATTAGCAACTATAATCTAAGTACTCACAAAAACAAAGGACAAGAAGAGAAAAAAGGGAGACGGCTGACCTCCCTCTGGGATTCAATTAAACGGGACGAAGATGAGTGATAAGAAGGCTGGCCCTCAATATTTGGTTAAATACCCGACTGCGGTCCACCTACTCCTCCACACTGCCCACTTTCCAACTAAAAATAATAAATAAATAGATAAAAAATTAATGCGCGGGTGGGCAAAGGAGCCAGACGGACTCCATCACTCAACTCATTGATTCTTTTGATGACGACGGAACAGGCCTCTTGAGTCTCCATCTGACCCTCACCACACATCTTATTCGGAAGAATAGAACATTAAGCTCATCATAATTGATGTTTGGGATTGGTTTCGGGGCAAATACAATGCGTATCGAACTGGATTTAACCATTTATGGGAAAAAAAAGAATATTTTTTTTGCTTTTTTTCCTTTTAAAATCATATTGCATAAAATATGAAAATTGTGATAATTAGTGAGGATAAATATTGATTGTTAAAATAACTGGAAAAAGAAAATAAGACTAACTTATTTATTATTCAAATAATAATTTATATATAAAGATCAGTTGAGTCACCTCTGACGACTCACTTTACTTCTAAATTATAATTGTAAATGACAAATACTTGTATTTTCTAATCTAAAGATGCTACTCTAAGGGCCCGAGGGAATTAAGTTTTCTACTCCTTTTTTATATATTCACTCTCCTCCGCTCACTTCTCCAATAACTAGAATAATATATATTATATTCCTTTTGAACAAAGCTCCAGTAGTTGGCTGAAAACGAGAGGTATGAGTTTCTTTCGACCCAAAACTACTTTAATTGACTACCATTTAATAACGATATATTATGGATTTGGTCAGGTTGCCTATCATGGGTGGACTCAATCCATCCGAAAAATCTAGCGTCTCCCCAAACACAATTAGCAAAATCACGATTGTCATTGGGGTTAAAATATTTCTCTTTCAACTACACAAGCACTTCAAACTTCAGCATAGAAAAAGCCTTCCAACAACACTCATCGATCCAACTTAGGAATTAAGTATTTCTTGTTGGGACATGGATCATTCCCGTATAGAAAGTATTGTTGTGTTTGCCACACACGCAACTCAAGTAAAATTTCGGAATAGAAATTCCGGAGTGAAATTATGGGGTGGATTTCTAGGAGTGGAATTTTCAGAGTGGAATTCCGGATTGGAATTCAAGGTATGGAATTCCCACAGTGGAATTCCTGAGTAAAATTTTCAGAATAGTACACAGGGTCAGAGTGGTTTCACTCGATCGAAATGGAAGAAGGTCGGAGTGGCTTCACTTGGTTGGAGTAGAAATTTCCCTTGCCAATAATCCGGAGTGGAACTTCCGGAGAACTTCTCAAAATAGGAGAAATGAAATTTGCTAGAGTGAGTTTGGTAGTAGAGTTAAGCAGATGAACAAATTTGGTATGCGCCAAAAATGACCTACAAAGTCAGTGCATGCAACAAAATAGATAGTTGACCTTCCAGAATTTGTAATTGACTTTACAAAGTAGGTCAACTGTAAAGTTTAGAGCAGAAAGACAAATTTACAGTTTAGGTGATAGGCTTTACAGTGCATGCGATTGTTCTGCAGAGTAGGTGCTGCTTGGTACACTTTTATATATATATATATATATATATTGCTGCGTTGGAAGTGTAAAGAAGAAACACAAAAAAATAAAGGAGTAGTGCTTTACTCTTATTCTCTATTCTTCAAGAGGCTTGTGTAGCCAAGGCTTTTTTAACTAAAATTTGTATAGTAAAATTATTTATGAATTAAGTGTCCCATAATTTTTTTTTCTTATTTTAGAAGAGGATTTTCACGTAAAAATTGAGTGTTCCAATTCTCTCCCATCTTCTTGTTATGTCTGTGTGTTTTTGTCATCTTGGTCCTCACGATTTCCTTAATAGACTGGCATTCTCTTTCCCAATAAGTAGTATTAAAGAGAGGTTATTTGTGCTGATATTAAATTTTGTTGAAATCGATGGAGGTGAGAAACAAGATGATCTATTTGAATGGCATAAACTAGGATACTTGAAAGAGTAATATGGACGACCTATTGTTTGTAAAGACAATGCATCTTCCTATATTCGCGACGCAAAAGTATGAGGGGAAATCTGATGAAGATTGGGGCTTTGAGCAGTACCTGGTCTGTGGCTATATTCAATAGTTTGTAGACAACAATGTATATAATCACATCTGAAATGAGACGAATGAGAAGAAACTGTTGGAGAAGTTAGAAACTCTCTATACTTCTAAGATTAGCAACAATAAATTGTTTCATGTGAAAAAAATTGATGCAGGTAAAGTACAATGAGGGAATTCTCGTTGCTAATCACCTAAATGAATTTCAAGGGTACGATGATCAGCTGAATGGTATGGGCATCAAATTTGAAGACGAAGTGTTGAGTTTGTGGCCCCTTGTAACTTTGCTGGACTCCTGAAAGGTGATACGGATCATCATGGTCAATATTGCTCTAAATGGCATGGTGACCCTATAAATGGTAAAAGGTGTTGTGCTAAACAAGGAGATAAGGCATCGATCGTCAACCTCTTCTTCCTTTCAACACTTCAACTTGTTGATCACGGAGTCCTAGCAAAGGAGTAAAAGGTGTGGCCCAAAGTTTGGAGAGAAAGGTCATAGTAAGTCTTGGTTAAGGTACCAAAACCTCGAGTGCCATTATTGGAAGAAGAAAGGCTACATCAAAAAATACTATTACAAGTAAAAACCTGAAAAGAATAGAGAAGGCAATGAGAATAAAGTCGAGAAGGGACGAGATGAGGAGAAGGTCTCGATCTCAGTAGTCACCAGAAGAGATCTTCTATTGACTTGTGACGTAGATGATGTGGTTAATTTAACCAACCACGAGTTCAACTGGGTGGTGGATACAGATGCTTCATTCCACGTCACATCCAGAAGGGGACTGTTCACATCTTACATTTCAGGGGATTTTGGAGTGATAATGATAAAAAATGAAGGAACATCCCGGGTCGTTGGCAAAGGTAATATGTCGCTTGTCACCAACAATGGGATGAGGTTGTTATTGAAAGACGTTCAACATGTGCATGATATCTGGTTGAATATAATCTCAATTGGAAGACTAGATAATGAAGGGTATTGTAACACCTTCTATGAGGGAGTACGGAGATTGATTAGAGGGTCACTGGTTGTTGACCATGGAAAGAAGGTCTCCGGCCTGTATGTGATGCAAGCTTCTGTTGTAGCCACAGAAGTGAATATTACTAGCAGTAAGAGATTTTCAGTTTTGTGGCACTACCAGTTGAGTTACATGAGTGAAAAAGGGTTGAGCAATCTGGCCAGAAAGGGCCTTATTCCAGGAGAGAATGAGACCGATTTAAGGACTTTCCCTCACTGCGTGGCAGGGAAGCAGTGGCAAGTCTTATTCCGAGGAGACTCGTCCACCAAGAAGGTCGAGCTGCTTGAGTCAGTACACACCGACATGTTTAGGACGTTCAAAGAGAAGTCATTTGGAGTACAATACTTTATCTCCTTCATTGATGACTACTCAAGAAAATTGTAGGTGTACTCACTTAAGACTAAGGACCAAGTCCTTGGAGTATTTGAAAATTTTTATACTCTGGTTGAACGACAGATGAGAAGGAAATTAAAGTGTCTTCGAAGTAACAATAGCGGTGAGTACATTGAGGCGTTTGATACCTATTGCCAGTTTTATGGTATTCAATACTAGAAGACACCGGCAAAGACACTACAGTTGAATGGGGTGACTGAGTGGATGAATCGTACACCGATTGAGAGAGTCAAATGTGTACTCTTTGAGGCGAAGCTCCCTTGAATATTTTAGGCAAAGGCTGTGACGGACCAACATACTTTAACCGAAAACTGGTAAGACTCTACTTGCAAAACGGCCGTCAAACTATACATAAACCTATACAAATCCCTGTACAAAATATATATCACAACAAATATTACACATACACAGGATCCACATTATCACAATATTTAGTGGTTCCAACGTTGCATCTTCGAACACAATATTGGAACAAAGAGATGCCACTAGGTATTTGAAGCAAGCCATAGCGTCCTGCGAAAATATATACATCCATCAACATACAGGAAAAACTAAATTATCTGTACATCATCAATATATCAGATACATAAAAAACATATCCATCTCAAAAATATACAAAAGTATTCCATACAATACAAAATCACAAAATCTACGTCTACAAAATCATTCTCCAATGTCTGCAGCCTAATCAACTTCTAATCCTCGCTCCACCTCATCAGGTATAAACTTGTACTCATCTAAAGGCAAAAAAATAGTAAGAAGTGAGCCAAATACTTAGTAAGGTACAACACAATCAAAGATAGTAAATAGTATACTCAAAACAAATCAAAGGAAGGGAATAGGAATATAATATAGATGCATAAACATGAAACATGATTAAATATATTTTCGAAATTTATTTTTCTTTCACATTTTATTTCTAATTCCTTTAGGTTCTCAAATTTGCAGAAATTTTTTTTATCTTTGTGGATCAAGACTAGTAGACCTTACCAACTAATAATATGGTCGAATAAGGAAAAGAATGTGCATGCTTTCACACATTCTAAGGTACTACCAACGCAATTCAAATACCTCATGGTGAGTGTTATACCTTTCACCCGATATGCAAGGCTATAAAACTTATGCCACAAGATCCCCCGTGGCCTAGATATAGTTCTTGTGCTATCACAGTAATATTTTAAGGTGTGTCAGGGAATACTACCTTCCAAAATATAAATCCTTGGTTCAGTTTTATGATTTCTTAATCTTTAAAAAATTTCATATTACATTCTTAACACTTTATTCTCACTCCCTGGAGAACAGTTCATCAACTTAGCATATCATGGAATTTCCTTCTTATCCTTTTTATATTTCTCGCATTTCTTGAGCTTAAATCTTCACATGATTAAAATACATACACAAATCTTCACAAAGCTTGGAGAATTTTAGGAAATTCTTACCACAACATGCCAAACATAATTTTATAATTTTCGGACGATAAATCCTTTACAAAAATGTCCAAAAATTTTTTAAAATACATACAAAATAATATATATTGAATACATGTGAATAAATACCAACATTTACGTCCATAGTTAGGGTTCCAATTTTATAAGGACAAATCATGCAAAAATTTCAAAATAAACGGATAAATAAATCGGGCGTAGGTTAGGATTTCGTTAGAGCAATATACCACACAAAAGTTAGAAATCGAAGATAAAATCAACATATATATATATACTTAATACATGTGTTTTACAAAATATAGATTCGAATGGGTATTAGAAAAAAATACCTAAGAGAAACGGAATAAAAAGTGCAATAAGAGAAAGAAAAGTATATAGGTATACTTGCCTCGACCTGATCTATAACTTCTCTAACTAGCTCTAAGCCAAAATCGGACTCAAGAGTCTTAATCTCCTCCTTCTTTCTCTTCTCCTTCACGTTCTCTCTCTCTTTCTCTCTCTTTTCTCTCTCAAATTGTTAAAAAATGATGGAAAGGAAAACCCTCGTGCATTTAAATACACTGACTGACGCTCAAACACCAGTCAACGAGCTTGGAGCACGTGCGCACTAGAATTGACACTTAAGTGCACAGCCATCACACTTTGGGCATGCATGCCCTTGAAACGGTGCCTCCTGCCTACACTTGAGAGGTCAGTAGGCACCAGCTTGATGGAATGGGCATCCCCGGCACCACCTCGGGCGCCCAGCGGGCATCCGTATCATTACCCCATTTTGCTTCTGAAACTTAATTTTTCTTATATATTAAGTCTTATCTTAATTATATTAACTTAATTATTCCTAATTACAATATTATAGAAACCAAAATCTCATAGAAGCCATGAGAACCGTTGCCTACGTCATCAATAGATCACTACTCGGCCCACTAAATGGAGAAGTCCCAGAGAAGTTATGGTCCAAAAAAGAAGCGTCTTATGATCACCTCTGGGTCTTTGAATGCAAGACCTAGGTCCACGTCCTAAAGGATAAAAGGACAAAGTTGGAGTCGAAGACAATGCAATGTATTTTCTTGGGCTATGGAGAAGATAAGTTGGGATTCAAACTCTATGACCCAATTGAGAAAAAAGCTTATTAGATCAAGGGACATGGTGTTTGTTACAAATACCCAATCCATGCATATATTTTATAAAACCCACGACTTAGGTACGAAAATTTATCAATTTGTTGTCTGATTTCTTGGTTATTGATCAATTTTCACACCGAAACCCTACCCCCATTCCCGGATGCCTTTACCCTTTGATTTTTGGGGCATTTGCCTAAATTGGTTATAGAATATCATTACACATACCTTATATACGTTAATTTATTGATTTGATATCCGATTTGGTAGTTTTATATGAAATTTTATTCGCCGGAATCCTAACCCACACCCAGACCCTATTTGTCCAATTATTTCGAGTTTTATTCATGTTTTAGTATGAGATTATGAAAAATCATGACTTAGTTATAGATATTTACCAGTTAGGTATCCAATTTGGCACATACGGGATCCCAATAACTGCACTGGTACTATTCACACGCGCTAGCACTATTCACCCAAGCCACTTTGGTATTTTTACATGATTTTGTTTAATTTAATTGACATTTAAATTATGTATAATTGCATATACTTATTTGTATATTTTAAAAAATATTATTATTAACCATTTGTGATGGATTATTCATCCGAAAGCCCTCAAGTCATGTTTGGACCAATGTGATAATGAATTTCTGATCCTTCCAAGTATCATGTTTAATTATGCATATATTTGAAATCATGTGAAGACTTAAACCATGAGAAATGATTATCTGTATTTGTATATGAGAATTTCGCTAGATATGCAAAGTTCATGAAGAGACTCCACAATTTGATATATTTGATGACTCGTTCTCTAGGGAGTGAGAATTTTATATTTGAATCAGGTAGATCATCCCTTAAGAATAGGTAATTAAAAAACTTGGACCACAAATTAATATTTTAGAGGGTATATTCGCAACATCCTTTAAGATATTATAGTGGTGAATCGAGAAATTATACTTGGCCATTGGGTATGCTATGGTGGCATAAAAATATGGACTATTGGCTCAGTATATCTATGATTTTAGGTATACTGTCTTTCACATGACATTAAATTTAAGGTACGTGGATAGGCCTTAGATCATCTGGAGTAATACAAGTCTTTCCTCAATTTGATTGCTCCATTAGCTGGTGAGGCGCACTATTTTTGGTCCGAAAAGATAATGGAGATTTCTACATATTTTAAATCCTAAAGGAATCAGAAGTAAAATGGAAATGATAATTGTATTTCAAAAAGTGAATTTAATCATGCTTTACGTTTAGGTATTTACATTATGCTCTTATCTCCTTCTTTTGCTTATTTTGCATATCTATTGTTTATTATTTTTGATTATGTTATACGTGTTGAGTATTTGGCTCACACTTATTACTTTCTTCCTTTAGATGAATACAAGCTTATATCCGATGAGGCAGGGTAGAAGATTAGAAGTTGGCTAGGCTGCTGATATTGGAAGATGACTTGTGGACTTAGATTTTATAATTTTGTGTCTATGGAGTAAATTTCGTATATTATGAGATGGATATATACTTGTATATTGTTATTAGAATAATGGTTTAGTTTCCGCTACATCACGATGGATGTATTATGATACCTAGTGGTATCTCTCTATCCAACGTTGTATCCAAAAACATGATATTGGGGGTCACAAATATAATGTGGCATTTGGATCCTATGTGTGTTGTTTAGGTTGTGTTGTCTGGATGTTGGAATTTGTTTAAATGGATTTCTATGTGTTATACAGGCTTATTGTATAGGTGGTTTGAATAGTTTGATGTCTATATTACAATTAGAACTCCGTCAGATTTTCGGTCAAAAATACAGTACATCATAATTGATATCAGAGAGAAAGAGATACTTTACATTTGATTTGAATAATATACAGAAATTTAGGTTAGAACAAGATCGATTAAATAAGTAGATGTAAACGTTAGATGATTAAAATAGATCGGATAGTTCTAGTCAACCAAATTTAAATGACTTATTCTAGAATTAAGTTGGAAAAATAGCCAGTGATTTGGGTTGCCTTTAAATTTAGTGGATTATTATGAAGTCTCCCATATATCAATAGTTAAGGAGTTAAGTTCGGGATTGAATTAAGCCTTGTGGGAGATTAGAAATTTGTCTTTAAATAAGGGTCTAACCTAAATTTGGATAGAAGGGGAATAGGATAATTCATTTGGTCAAGGATTTCTAGGAAGGATTATTTTTTTAAGGTTATGACATCGGAACATAAGTAGGCAACTAAAAGAATTTTCCTTGATTGTTAAATATGAGGTTCGTTAAATTTCATGGACGAAATTTTTATAAGTGAGGAAGAATGTAACATCCCAAATTTTTATCCGATTAATTTGGGATAATTTATTATTTTAGGTAATTTCGGTGTGAAAAAATTAATTAAATATTATAGAATTATGAAGGATATTTGGATTAATTAGATTGACACCCAAATTGCGTCTGTACTATCGCCCGGATATTGATTTAGGTTTTGGAACAAAAAAAAAGAATATATATATAACAATAATAATAATAATAAAATATAAAAGAGATGGAGAAGAAAGAGAGGAGAGAGAGAGGCTCTTAGGTTTGAATCTAACTTAGAGCAAATTGGAGAAGTGATAGATCGGGTTAAGGAAAGTGCACCCATACCCTTTTTATTCTCTCTTTTTAGTTTTTGTTCGTTATCCATTAGGTATTATTGTCCCGATACTTGACCTATACACATATTTTGAGAAACACACGATTTGGGTACGAAAATTTATCAATTTGTTGTTGAATTTCTTAGTTATTGATCGATTTTCGCACTGAAACCCTAACCCCGCACCCGGATGGCTTCACCCTCCAATTTTTGGGGCTTTTGCCTAAATTGGCTTTAGAATATCATTACACATATCTTATGTACGTTAATTTATTAATTGAATATCCGATTTGGTAGTTTCATATAAAATTTCGTTCTCCAGAACCCTAACCCGTGCCTGGACCCTATTTGTTAAATTATTTTGAGTTTTATAAATGCTTTAGCATGAGATTATAAAAACCCATGACTTAGTTATGGATATTTGCTGATTGGGTGACCTTTTTTACACATACGGGACCCTAATACCTGCACTAATACTATTCACCTATGCTGGCACTGTTCACCCTAGTCAATTTGGTATTTTTGTATGGTTTCATTTTGTTTAATTGACATATAAATTATATATAACTGTATATACTTAATTATATATTTTAAAAATATTATTGTTAACCATTTGTGAATGATTATTCATCCAGAAGCCCTAAAGTCATATTTGGTTGGATGTGGTAAGGA
Organism: Nepenthes gracilis; assembly: GCA_033239525.1. Classification (NCBI taxonomy): domain Eukaryota; kingdom Viridiplantae; phylum Streptophyta; class Magnoliopsida; order Caryophyllales; family Nepenthaceae; genus Nepenthes; species Nepenthes gracilis. Next base: position 19,393,093 of record BSYO01000014.1, on the reverse strand, counting down.
ATTTCTGATTCTTCTAAGTATCATGTTAAATTATACATATGTTGGAAGTTACGTAAAAATTTAAATCATGAGAAATGATTATCTGTATTTGTATATGAGAATTTTGTAAGATGTGCAAAGTTTATGAAAGGACTCCACAATTTAATATATTTGATAACCCATTCTCTAGGGAGTGAGAACTTTGTATTTGAATTTGGTAGATCATTCCTTAAGAATAAGTAATTATAAAACCTAGACAACGAATTTATATTTTAAAGAGTAGTATTACCTAACATACTTTAGGGTATGATAGTGGTAAAACGAGTAATTGCTCTGGGCCATAAGGTATGCTATGGTGGCATAAGAATATGGACTATTAGCCTAATATATATGGGATTATAGGTATACCGTCTATTACGAGACGTTAAATTTAAAGTACATTGGTAGGCCTTAGATCATTTGGAGTAATATGATTATTTTCTCAATTTGACTGCTCTGTTAACTGGTGAGGCCCACTAACCCTGGTCTGAAAAGATAATGATAATTTTTGCATATTTTAAAACCTAAAAGAATTAGAAGTAAAATGAGAAAGATAATTGTATTTCAAAAAGCGAATTTAATCATGCTTTATATTTATACATTTACATTATACTCTTATCTCCTTCTTTTGCTTATTTTGTATATATATTGTTTATTATTCTTGATTATATTACACTTACTGAGTATTTGGCTCACTCTTACTATTTTTTTCTTCAGATGAGTACTAGTTTAGACTCGATAAAGCAGGATATAATATTAGAAGTTGGCTAGATTGCTTACCTTAGAAGATGACTTGTGGACTTAGATTTTGTAATTTTGTGTCTATAGAGTAAATCTTGTATATTATGAGATAGAGAAATACTTGAATATTATTGTTGTAATAATGGTTTGTTTTCGCTGCATCGTGATGGATGTATAGGCTTCCACAGGTAATTAAAGTTTGTATTATAGTATCTAATGGTATTTCTCTATCTAACATTATGTCCAGAGATATGATGTTGGAGTTACAAATATAATATGATATTTGGATCATGTGTGTGTTGTTTAGGTTGTATTGTCTGGATGTTGGAATTTATTTGGATGGATTTCTATGTGTTGTACAGGCTTGTTGTACAGGTGATTTGTATAGTCTGACGTCCATATTATAACCGAAACTCTATTGAATTTTAGGTTAAAAATACAACACATCATAGTTAGTATCAGAAAGAAAGATATACTTTAGGTTTGATTTGAATCGTATGTAAAAGCTTATATCAGAACAAGATTGGTTGAATAAGTAGATGTAAGTGTGGGATGATTAATATAGATCAGATAATTCTAGTCAACCTAATTTAAATGACTTAGGCTAGAATTAAGTTGGAAAAATAACCAGTGAATTGGAATGCCTTCAAATTTAGTAGATTTTTATGAAATCTCCAGTGTATCAATGATTACGGAGTTAAGTTCGTGATCGAATTAAGTCTTGTGAGAGATTAAAAATTTATCTTATGATAAGATTCTAACATAAATTTGGATAAAAAACATAGGATATTGAGGATTAGGATAATTCATTTGGTAAATGTTTTCTAGGACAGATCATTTCTTCAAGGTTTGATATCGGAACGTAATTAGGAAACTGAAAAGAATTTTTTCGATTGTTAAACTTTTAGATTCATTAAATTTTGAGGATAAAATTTTTATAAGTAGGATAGAATATAATATCCCGAATTTTCATCCGATCAATTTGAGATAATTTAATATTTTTGGTAATTTGAGTGAGATAAAAATTAATTAAATATTATAGAATTTTGATAGAGATTTGAACTAGTTGGGGGTACCTAAAATGTACCCATACTGTTACCTGAATATTGATTTGAATTTTAAAATAAAAAATATATATATATCAAATATAATATAATAATAATAATAATAATAATAATAATAATAATAATAATAATAATAATAATAATAATAACAAAAAATAGAAAGAGGAAGAAGAAGGGGGAACAGGCATCACGGGGTTTCAGGGGAGTAAAAGAAATGAGTGGACTGAAAGAGAAAGAAGAGAGAGAAAGGAGAGATCGAGACTCTTGGGTTCATATCTAGATTGAAGCTAGTTGGAGAAATATAGATTGGGTAAAGGCAAGTGCATCCATACCCTTTTCGTTCTTTCTTTTTAATTTTTATTCGATTCTCATATGATGTTACTGTCCCAATACCCGAGCCATACACATATTTTATGAAACTCATGATTTGGGCACAGGAATTTATCAACTTGTTGTCCGATTTTGTGATTACTGACCAATTGTTGCACCGAAACCCTAACCCCGTGCTCGGATGCCTTCACCCTCATATTTTTGGGGCTTTTGCCTAAATTGGATCTAGAATATCATTACACATACATTATATATGTTAATTTATTGATTGGATATCCGATTTGATATTTTTATGTGAAATTTCATTCGCTGAAACCCTAAACCACGCCTGGATACTATTTGACCAATTATTTTGAGTTTCATATATATTTTAGCATGAGATTAGGAAAATTCATGACTTAGTTATGAATATTTACCAGTTAAGTGTCCAATTTTTTATATACGGGACCCCAATACCTGCGCTGACATTGTTCACTCGTGCTGGCACTGTTCACCGGGGTCACTTTGGTATTTTTGCATGATTTAATTTTGTTTAATTGACATCTAAATTATATATAATTGTGTATATACTTAATTGTATATTTCAAAAAATATTCTTGTTAATCATTTGTGAAGGATTATTCATTCGGAAGTCCTAAAGTCATGTTTGGCCCGATGTGGTAAGGAATTTCTGATTCTTCCAAGTATCATGTTAAATTATATATATGTTTGAAGTCATATGAAGACTTAAACCATAAGAAATAATTACCTGTATTTGTATATAAATTTTACAAGGTATGTAAAGTTTATAAAGGAACTCCATAATTTGATATATTTGATAACCCGTTCTCCAATGAGCTAGAACTTTATTTTTAAATTTGGTGGATCATCCCTTAAGAATAAATAACTATAAAACCTAGACCATGAATTTATATTTTAGAAGGTAGTATTTTCTGATATACCTTAAGATATTACAGCAGTCAATCGAGAAATCGTCCTGAGTCATAGGGTATGCTATGGTGGCATAAGAATATAGACTATTGGCCCAATATATTCAAGATTATAGATATATCATCCACCGTGGGATGTTAAATTTAAGGTACATGAGTAGGCCTTAGATCATGGGGAGTAATATGATCATTTCCTTTGTTTGACTGCTTCGTTAGTTGGTAAGACCCACTAACTCTGGTCCGAAAAGACAATGAAGATTTTTGCATGTTTTAAAACCTAAAGGAATCAAAAGATAGGAAAGATAATTGTATTTCGGAAAGTAAATTTAATCATACTCTGCGTTCATGCATTTACATTATGCTCTTATCTCATTCTTTTGTGTATTTTGCATATATATTGTTTGTTATTCTTGATAATATTGCACATGCTGAATATTTAGCTCATTCTTGCTACTTTATCCCTTCAAATGAGTACGAACATAGACCCAATGATACAGGGTTGAAGATTAGAAGTTGGCTAGGCTACTAACCTTGGAAGACGACTTGTGACTTAGATCTTTTAATTTTGCGCCTATGGAGTAAACTTTGTATATTATGAGATAAAGATGTGCTTGTATATTATTGTTGTAACAATGATTTAGTTTCCGCTGTATCATGATAGATGTATAGGCTTCCGCTGGTAATTATTGTCATACTCGAATACTTTCAATGATGAATTATAAATTAAATTGGATAGACCTAATTCTTGAACGCGTCAATAAAATATTGGTGTGTTCGTAAGAATAATAAAATATTTATGTAATAGAATGAATAATAAAATATTTATGTAATAGAATAAATAATAATAAATTTAAAATGTATAACGTAAAATAATAATAATAATAATAAACATTCAAAATAAATAATATATTAATTTCCTCACCTCATCTCTCTCTCCTCCCCTCTCGAACCTTCTTCCCTCACAAACCCTCTTCGCCTCTCCCTCTCTAATAGTCTCCCGTCTGGCTCGCTCTCTCTCTCTCTCTCTCTCTCTCTCTCAGCATCTTCTAACAACTCAACCGTTTGAATCTTCCTTAACAGAAATCCTAACAAATTCGCCCCATTTCAACCGCCTGATTCCATCTGTCTTTCCATCATCTTAAACTCCATGGGTCTATATAAGCATGGCTTCAGTGGGTGTGCACTTGCAGGAGAACGAAAGAGGAATCAAGCAGAGAGTGAGCGCAGAGAGAGACTCTGCAATTGGGCTTTCGTAAGCCATCACCGAGGCGCCTTCTTTCGAGTGATTTTGCTGTCGTTGCGGTTATCGATTTTGCTGCTGTTGCCATGATTTTTGTTGCCGTCACCGTGACTGATTGAAGTCACCTTTGCTGTTGAGCCGAAGCTAGTGCCGAGACCTTTTCATTTGGGTGAATTGCTATTGTTGCCATGCAGTTTCCGTTATCGATTTCTGCTGCCATCTTTGTTACTTCAGTGATATTGCAATCAGGCAATTAAATCCTCATTATTTTACTTTTTCACTCATTGCAAGTGATTTTTCCTTACTGTCATTTCTCCACTAATTGCAAACAACTCTTCTGTTATTTTGCAACCGATTCATCATCCTCTCTCTATTAAATTTGTGAAGCATGTGAAAATTGAGTTAGGAAGAGAAATAGAGGACAATGCTCTGTTTTGGATTACCGATTCGAAACAGTAAATCGGGAGTCACACGGAGCTACGGATTTGTATTAATCCATGTTATGTATTCCTTTGCTTAAATATGAAAATTAAGTTTTATGATTGTGTATGGAATGTTGGAAATTGGGTGAGAAATAGAAAGTAGGGGAAAATTGAAATAGGTGAGTGAACAGAGCCTCATGCTCTTTCGGTTGAAATTTCATATAGTTCGGTCATACTATAGGGATGACAGAATATACATATGTATGTAGGAACATGTGTTTGGGTGTATATATATATATATATTGTTAATCGTTCAGTTTCAAAACTGAACAATTGATGATCCATGTTAATGGTTGATAATGCTCAATAATTACTCTCCATAATTGTCCATTATTTTTCCACGATAATGGCTCCACAAGACAATTCATGGAATTGTCTTGATAAATAGAAGGTAATTGGTTTTGTCCCTAAGCCTCCTCTCTGGAAATACACCATTTTCAAAGAGATTGAGGGCTTAAAAGTATCAAAACCGTGAAACAGAGGAGAAGAAAACAGAGTAGGCAAATTGCGGGAAGTTGGTGATCTTTTCGTTTCATTCCGCATTTTAGTCTTTCATGGTTGTTTAGGTCATTTAATATCGAATATTTGGTATCAGAGTCAAACAAATCCACTACTCAAAATTAATTTGCATATTTCAATTGCATCTACATATGAATGCATCTTATTTACGGAGAAGATACTTTATTCACTACCTACTTACTTCTTTAGGTTTTGCAAGCTCTGTAAGAAATTTAAAATGTGAATTGTACAACCAGCATCGATCCACCATGTGTCATGAGAAATATTAACCATATTAGATTCATAACATACAAAATAGAATAGATTACCTTTCTTTTTAAGCCAATTTTGGTATTTGTCACAATTTTTCTTGACGTGTCACTTCTTTTTACAAAAGAATTACTTAAATTTTTTCTTAATATCAGATTGAGGAGGTATTTTATCCATTTTTTTTAGTTTGAGCCTTAATCTTTCCTTGTTTAACTATAAATGTACTTTTATTTTGTTCTATCATAAGCCTTTATTCCTCTTGAATACACATGATCATAAATTCATTGATTGATCATTTATCCTTATGCATATTGTAAGAGATTTTAAAAGGTCCATATTATGGTAGAAGCGTATTCAAAATATAATGCACAAGGAAAGATTTAAATATATCCACCTCAAGATTTTTAAGTTGAGCCGCAATATTTCTCATTTGCATAATGTGTTCATATGCACCCTTTACACTAGTAAGCCTTAAAAATAAAAACTTCATAGTTAGAGTGCTGATAAGTGTTTTATTTAAAATTTTAAATTATTCATCGATAGGTTTTAGCAAATTTCACAATTTATTATGTTGGTCGATGGAATCACGAATACTAATAGAAATGTTAGTCATTATAAATATCAGACTAAGGCGATTAAATCGCTCTCATCATTCATAAAGAGCTACATCAATCGGAGTACTTATTTCAGTAGGAGCGGGTGGTTTGTGTTTCCTCATAATATAATCTATGTCCATCTACTCAAAATAAAGAAGAATTCTCTTCTTCTAAACTTTATAATTATCACCTTTTAGTTTAAAAATTTTACATCTAATATCAAAAAACTTAACAGATTAGATAACTATATAAAAATAAAAATGCATGCTTAACAAATAATAAATAAGGCTAACAAATAAATATATAATATATTTTACTAATATAAAATATCCATCATGAATCAATGATATAAAAATTATCTGATGGCTAAATTTTTAATTTAAGTAGATTTATATCTAATTTTATGATAAAACTATCAAGTTATATTTCAATTCTTAATCCTTGTGAGTAAATTGAGAAACATAATTTGATATTTTATCATGATAAATTAATTTAATATAATAAATTTTTTTGTGAGATGAATTTTATAATATTAAAAATAATTACTCACAATTAATATCCTTATACTATATGTGATAATAAAATATAATTTTATTAATTAAGAACATTGTGGCCAATCTCTAACTAATTAAATTATATTAATCACTAGACATTATACATACATATATATATATATATATATATATATATAATTATATTTTTTAAATATTATATAACAAATTTTATATATAATAAGAAATATAATTACATATATATACATATCCTAATGCATAAATGATATACTGCCTCATATATGAAGCAAAAGCAATTCACACAACGCAACAGTGATACTACTCCTTGCCCACGCGTTCATCCCGGGTTCGAATGCTTTTGCTAGTATATGTATTATTAATTGTTAGAGACATTTATCTTATTGGCATATTCTGTGACCATATGTATCATTATTTTGATGTCGGGTTGTGGGTTGTCTGGTTAAAGTTCGTTCGGTCCGCTCTCCACACGCTCGAGCCCGCCCAAAGGCCGCCCGCTCGCCTGGTGCTCGCTAGCGGCTCGAGCCTAAAAACCAGAACCTCCCCCGCTCGCTTCATGCTCGATGGCCGCTCGAGCCGAAATCCCAGAATGGGGGCCGCTCACTGCGCGCTCGATCCCGGCTCGAGCGCCCGCAGGGTTTCCCACGAAACCCTACGGCCGCTCGCCGCGCGCTCGAGCCCCGCTCGAGCGGCGGCCCAACGGGCAGATTTTTGAACGTGTTTTTTTGGCTCCTCTATAAATATTGGCTTATGTTATTCAAACTCTAAGGACGCCATAAACATTCTGGAGAGATTATTTTGAGCCCCCATTTGAGAAGAAAGCTTTACATGCTTCAATTGCTTTAGCTTCTCTTGAGAAAACCAAAAGACATTCTTTGAGCTTCATGATCTAAAGTGTTTTCTCACCATTTTTCTTTTACTCTTTCTATTCAAACTTCCATCCTTCTACCTGCGTTGGAGACGTTGGATCGTGAAGAAGGAGATCCGTTCGTGATTGGCAATTCAAGTGGCACGAGAGGGAAGAGTGGCTTGAAGACCGGAAGGTGTCCGGTTCCGTTGCCGCGGGTAAATCCAAGGAGTTCCTTGGTAGGGATCACGTGTCGGGAGTAAGTCGGCAAGGTTAGCGCGTCGTTACCACCCGGGCTGTAAGTTGATTTTCATAGTGCATTGCTTCCCTGGCCGTTGAAGCCCGGAGTGTTTTTCTCGATACCGTGGGTATCGAGTTTTCACTTCGTCACCAAAAATTGGGTCATTATTATTGTTGTTCATTATTATATACATATTGTGCATGCTTATTAGTTGCTTATACATCTAGAGTTAAATATCCCTTATGTGTATCGGATATTTAATTTAATTAATTTATTTTATTGCTTCCGCTATACTTATAACGGGGTCGAAACACGTTAGCACCGAAACGTGCTTTTTCAATTGGTATCAGAGACTCACCCCGATCCGCGACCCTGATCTAGATGTATACTAGTGGATCGCTTTCCGTCCCTCCCTTCTTTGATGGGAGTAACTATGCCTATTGGAAGGTCCGGATGAGAGTCTTCCTTAAATCTTTAGATGAACGAGTTTGAGTTAGTGCCCAAATTGGGTGGACGCCACCCACAAGTTCCGTCGATAACCAACCAAAAACTGTGACATTGTGGACTAAAAAGGAACTTGATGCATGCAACTGGAATAGTAAGGGGTTACATGCTATTTTTATGGCTGTCTCTCCCGATGAATTTAAACGGATTTTAATGTGTGAGACTTCTAAAGATGCATGGGACATTTTGGAAATTACTCATGAAGGCACGAAGCTAGTTAAAAATTTAAAATTGCAAATGCTCACAACTAGATTCGAAGAACTAAAAATGCAAGATGATGAAACCTTTGATGAGTTCTATGCAAAATTGAATGATATTGTCAATTCCACGTTTAATTTAGGAGAACGAATCCCTGAGAACAAAATTGTCAGAAAAGTTCTTAGATCTCTTCCTGAACGCTTTAGACCTAAGGTCACTGCTATTGAAGAAAGTAAAGACCTTGATAAAATGAAAATCGAAGAACTTGTAGGATCCCTACAAACGTATGAGCACACCTTGCCACAGTCAAGGAAAAACAAATCTCTTGCTCTAAAATCAAGTAGGGATGAGCGAAATCGGGATTCCGATGAAGAATCATGTAGCGATGATGATTTTGCATTATTTGTTAAGAATTTTAAAAAATTCTTAAAGAAAAGAACTCTTAAATCGAAAAAACTTGATGTGGACTTAAAACGATCACATAAATTTGAGAAGAAAGACTGTCGTGAACTTAAGGATTCCAAATCAAAAACGACTCAGGACGTTTAATGTCATGAATGTAAAGGCTTTGGTCACTATCGGGCTGAATGCCCAAACTTTAAACGCCAACAAGGTCAAGCCTTTAAAGCTAATGTGACCCTAAGCGATGACGAAGAAGAAGAGGGTGAAAATTGTTCTGAAAATGGCCCTGTCAAATACATGGCATTTATGGCCTCAATGTGTAACAATTCTGTAGAGAATAGTAATCAATCTGATGATTCTGAGGCCGAGTCAGAAGCTGAATTTGATGGCCTTCAAGAGGCTTACGATAAATTATTTAGGGAATGTTTGAAAGTTAAGAAATTAAATAGAACCCTAAATAATAGGATCATTGATTTGGAATAAGAAAAAATATCTCTTCAATCCAAAGTTGACTCTAAACGCCAAGAATTTGAAAATTTGAAAATCTCATATTCTAAACAAATCACGACCTTGGAATCTGAATTGGAGGCCACGAGAAAAGATTTAAAACAATTCTTAGATGGGTCAACTAAACTTGATCATATGTTTGGGTTGGGTAAAATTGGAGAAAATAAACATGGGTTGGGATATGTTGAGAATATGTTCCCAAATGACGTGAAACCTAAAACAATTTTTGTTCCCTCCAAGAAAATGCCACACCAACACATTAACACATCAAAATTCACTAAGCAACCAGCTCGACGTGTGGCTTCTCTATTTGACTCAACCCATGTGCAAAATTTACCTAACCAAAAATTGGTGAACAAATCATCAAAATCGGTCAAGTCTTCTATCAACATAAATCAAAGATTTAAGGACCGTTCCACCGTTCCTAAATTTGTTCCTACTTGTCATGCGTGTGAAAAAGTTGACCACATTCGTCCTCAATGCTACACTATAAATCATTGGTACAACCAACGAAAAGGGCTGAATATGAATTAATTTGTTGATCACATTTCACAGTTGAATGAACAAGTTAAAATGTTGAATCAAAAAGTAGCGTCGGGGAGACAAATCTGGATTAAGAAAAGTGAGCTAAATTACCCCTTGGCTATTCGTGACAAAAAGGGGGAGACTTGATCTCTTTGATAGGGGGAGTTTGATAGGGGAGATTACTGTTAGGGGGAGTATTGTTTATTTTCGTTAGGGGGAGAATTGGTGTATGTCCTATTGTTGTAGCTTCTCATGCTTATGTACCATGTATGCCATTAAATTGTTGTGTTATTATTTTTTTGCCTTGTTGGTACTAACCTTATTTGATCAGGAAACTAGAGTGTCACAGGCAGTCAAGTAAGTTTTCATCACATCGCCTCAGCAGCTCGTGTTTTAGCTATTTAATTTTTTTTATGTATCTCTTTTGTTTCCCTAGGCGTAGGTTTTCATGTACACGGGTTTTATCTCGGTGGTGTCTGAACCCGTGATTCTCTTGTATTTATTTATTTATTTTTTTTGGGTTTTGTCACGGAATTGCCAAAGGGGGAGATTGTTAGAGACATTTGTCTTATTGGCATATTCCGTGACCATATGTATCATTATTTTGATGTCGGGTTGTGGGTTGTCGGGTTAAAGTTTGTTCGGTCCGCTCTCCACACGCTCGAGCCCGCCCAAAGGCCGCCCGCTCGCCTGGTGCTCGCTAGCGGCTCAAGCCTAAAAACCAGAACCTCCCCCGCTCGCTTCATGCTCGATGGCCGCTCGAGCCGAAATCCCAGAATGGGGGCCGCTCACTGCGCGCTCGATCTCGGCTCGAGCGCCCGCAGGGTTTCCCACGAAACCCTACGGCCGCTCGCCGCGCGCTCGAGCCCCGCTAGAGCGGCGGCCCAACGGGCAGATTTTTGAACGCGTTTTTTTGGCTCCTCTATAAATATTGGCTTATGTTATTCAAACCCTAAGGACGCCATAAACATTCTGGAGAGATTATTTTGAGCCCCCATTTGAGAAGAAAGCTTTACATGCTTCAATTGCTTTAGCTTCTCTTGAGAAAACCAAAAGACATTCTTTGAGCTTCATGATCTAAAGTGTTTTCTCACCATTTTTCTTTTACTTTTTCTATTCAAACTTCCATCCTTCTACCTGCGTTGGAGACGTTGGATCGTGAAGAAGGAGATCCGTTCGTGATTGGCAATTCAAGTGGCACGAGAGGGAAGAGTGGCTTGAAGACCGGAAGGTGTCCGGTTCCGTTGCCGCGGGCAAATCCAAGGAGTTCCTTGGTAGGGATCACGTGTCGGGAGTAAGTCGGCTAGGTTAGCGCGTCGTTACCACCCGGGTTGTAAGTTGATTTTCATAGTGCATTGCTTCCCTGGCCGTTGAAGCCCGGAGTGTTTTTCTCGATACCGTGGGTATCGAGTTTTCACTTCGTCACCAAAAATCGGGTCTTTATTATTGTTGTTCATTATTATATACATATTGTGCATGCTTATTAGTTGCTTATACATCTAGAGTTAAATATCCCTTACGTGTATCGGATATTTAATTTAATTAATTTATTTTATTGCTTCCGCTATACTTGTAACGGGATCGAAACACGTTAGCACCGAAACGTGCTTTTTCATTAATATAATTCGAAAAGTTATAAAGGGAATAAAATCCCCTTATGTATAACAAAAAACGCGCCAAGTGTAGTTGGAATATTGAAAAAATTTTAGAGTAATTCAGGTATAAATCACTGAAAAGCTGTCAAGAAAGTGATGATGTATCTTCAAGGTATCAAGAATTGCATGCTTATATATAGATGGACCGATAATTTAGAAGTATTGGGATACTCCGATTTAAACTTCGTTGGATGTGTTTATTCATATAAATCAACATTTGATTATATATTTATATTTACCGGTAGAGCTGTATCCTAATAGAGTTCAAAGCAGACCCTGATTGCTACTTATATTTTGGAAGCCAACTTTATTACTTATTTTGAGACTACAAAATATGGTGTATGGATGAGAAATTTTATATCTGGGTTTAGAGTGGTGGATTCCATCTCAAAGCCATTGAAGATATATCGTGACAATTCAGATTTTGTTTTCCTGGTTAAAACAATAAAAGTAACAGTCAAAATAAATATATTGACATTCAGTTTTTAGCTATAAATGAGCGTATTAAAGGAAAGAAAATTGCTATTGAGCATATTAGCACTGAATTGATGATCGCTGATCCTTTGACAGAAGGCATGCCACAATTGAGGTTCAAGGATCATATAAGTAAAATTGGATTAAGTTTCATTATGTAATTTTCATTGTATGGATAATGATATTTAATAAAATTTTTATTTGTTTGTAATATTTTTTAAACTTTTGTGAACAAATTAGTTAATTATTTTGATAATATCATCAATTGTTGGACAAAGAATAAATGTAAGGTTTATTCATAAAGTAACGTTATCATATTCGGATATATCTTGAGAAAATATAATATATTTTAATACATGAATGATACTACTTATTAATAGAGGATTTACCGCCATGATTTATATATTTATTTCTTAAGATTAAGGATTAATGGGTTTGGTTATCACGTTAAGTAAAATATAGATCAAATGGGAGAATGTTAATCGTTTTGTTTCAAAACTGAAAAATTGATGTTCCATGTTAATGGTTGATAATGCTCAACAAGTACTCTCTATAATTGTCTATTATTTTTTCATGGTAATGGCTTCATAAGACAATTGATGGAATTGTCTTGATAAATAGAGGATAATTGATTTTGTCCCTACACCTCCTCTCTGAAAATACACCATCTACGAAAAGATTGAGGGCTTGAAAGTATCAAAACCGTGAAACATAAGAGAAGAAAACAGAGCAAGCAAATGGCAAGAGATTGGTGATCCTTTTATTTCATTCCGCATTTAGGTTTTTTATGGTTGTTTTGGCCGTTTAATATCTAACATATATATGTATGTATGTATATATATATAAATATATGACAGTGTAACCATGTGTGTGTGTGTATTGTGCGTGTGAGTGTGTGTAGCTGTGTATGTGGGTGTGTGTAGCAATATGTATGTGTGGTACTATCGTGGGCAGTATGGAGGTGTGGTACTGTCGTTGGCAGTGTGTGTGTTGACATATATATATATGGGTTGTATATAAATAAATTTATATTTAAAATTGTGTGGCAGTATGGGTATTTATATATTGGAGTAAGGATGTGTGTCTGAGGGTGTGTGTTAGTAGAGTGGGTGCAAATTATTATAAATGGGTGTGTGTGGAAGATCCCGCAGCGTGACCATGAATGTTTAATTATAGTAGATGGGGTTGAGAACATAATTTAATTTCATATATAGTTTGCTAATAATAATGATAATAAAATAAAATATTATATATGTTGGAATCAGCTGATTTATTTTGGCTCGTTAGTAAGTGATCATTAAATGTTGGCCTTAGTAGTAGATGTCGCACTGCAACAGAATGAAAAAATAGGTAAATGATTGAATTATGTAAAATAAATTATATCTCGATTGATGTTGATCTTTTCTTTGTTCCATGATAAATCCTTTACGTTAGTCTTGATTGCATGAGTATGATCCTTGTCAGCACCGAATGACGTTTTTATCATTGAAATTGTAAAACTTTCTTTACGTTATACTCTATTGTGTGAATATTTGGATTGTTGGTTTCCTACGATTAAGTGTGAGGAGAGTGTATGAAAATATTAATGTATCTAGTTGAATGGAAGGTTACAGTACTTCAATGTGATCTACGCTTATCCGATACTGATTTTCGTGTCTTGATGGTGTTGAGGTACATTGCCTAGATTGGAGGGATCCTTATGACCATATGACCATCGTAGTTCATGAAATCGGTGGTATCATGATGAGAGATATTGGGTTTGACATATGAGATACATTCCGTACCCTGTAAAGTCAAAAGAGGAGCATGTTGATAAGACCATCTGTACCTAGTTGAGTTAGATGAAGCGAATGCTAGAGAGACATCTGTACTTTGTTGGGTAGAGTCTCTGTGGACCATAAAATCTAAGGAGTTCCTTAGTAGAGATCACGTGACGGGAGTAAGTCCGCTAGGTTAACGTGTCATTACTATCCAGTCTATAAGTTAATTGTCATTGTGCATATCTTCCTTAGTCGTTGAAGCCCGGAGGATGTTACTTGATAGCCATGGTTATCAAGGTTTTTCTTCGTCATCAAAAATTACAACTTTAGATTATTATTTATTACTTTTACTTTATACTTTATACTTGTTGCTGTTTACTTCATCTAGAATGAAATATTTTTTATGTGTATTGAATATTTATTTTCATATTACTTCCATTAATTTATCAAAGAGTTGAAACTTCTGTGTGATCTGGGATGAGACGTTCCTTTCAATTGGAATTAAAGACTCACCTCGATCCGCGATCCTAGTCTAGATGCATACCAGTCAATCGTTGTCCGTTCCTCCCCACTTTGATGGCCGATCATATATCTTAACCGATCAACTTATCTTAGTCGGACAACTATCATATCCGGTCAACCATATTAACTGGTCAACTATCATGGTAAGCCAACATGCTACCTAGACTGATTTTTTCATATTTTATGAAGGAAATTTATATTCAGCGCATGTGTTATATTTTACATATAGAATTTTATTTCACGGTTTGTACTTGAAAATTTGTTAAGAATTCCTTCTGTTCATTGAGTTCGGTATTACAACAAGATTTGGTAAAGTTTAAGTTACGGTGCACAAAAAAGCTAGCTTTCATGTTTAATTACTGTCAACAAATATCTGACTACAAATTTAAGATACCACCCGTTTGCATGTTTGTTCGCTATTTATAAAAGTAAGATCGCATGTTTTTAAAGACTTCGATCATTTAAAGCTTAAAACAACTTTAATGGTCAAATAGTTGCAGACTTTAAATATAGCCGTTTCTAAGATATGATAGTTGAGTAGCTTCAAACTTTAAATGTAACCATTCCACCGCATGTGGCCGCCGAGGCGGCCGACGGGCCTTCCTGTGACGGACCGGCCACATTCCACCGCATGCGGCCGCCCGTCGATCGAAACCGATCATAAACTCTGGTTAAAAAGGTGGACTCAAAATTTTTCTTTTCTTTTATATATATATTACATCGCGTGCACAGGATCGCATAAGGCCCAACTTTATGAGTTGGTGGCTAGGGGGTCATGGTTTCTCTCTGTTGACCGGCCAAGACGAGGTCGGTCGGACATGAAGGTCCCGAACAAACTGAGATGCCACTAGGAATCACAAATCACTCAAACCATAACAGCGTATGGAAGCATACTAATATTCATTAACTTTTTGCAACGGAAGTATTTTACAAATCTTTCCCAAAACACCAAAAGCGAAAACATCAATTTTGCTCCTTCGCTGCCTAAGTTTCGGCCAACTATCCTGCCTATCTAGTCCATCGGACCTCATTTTTTTTTTGGTCCGGCATAAACTTGTCATCATCTCCTAAAAAATAGAATGGCTGAGCTAGAGAGCCCAGGAAGGTACCCATGCGTAAATCATGCACAGTCATGAGCAGTAAACAGACAAAATGCAATAAAGGCGTATATGCAGGCAGCTTCATAAAACATGGCCGGAGTCAATGCAACAGATTCCATAGTCATTTTTATGCAATTTAATTTCAAAAAACATGCTTTTGTTTCCAAATTTGTTTCCATCAAAAACCGGCTACATTTAAGGCCTGCAGCTACTCGGCCCTCTGAATCATATAACGCTACATTTAAGGTCCGTAGTCATGACCAAATCAAACGGCTACATTTAATGTCTGCAGCTACTTGACCATCGGCTACATTTAAGGCCTGCAGCTACTTGGCCATCGTATCTCAATAACGGCTACATTTAAGGCCTGCAGCTACTCGGCCATGATATCTCAATAACGGCTACATTTAAAGCCTGCAGCTACTCGGCCCTCTAAATCATATAACGCTACATTTAAGGTCCGTAGTCATGACCAAATCAAACGGCTACATTTAAGGTCTGCAACTACTCGGCCATTAGTTACATTTAAGGCCTGCAACTACTCGGCCATCGTATCTCAATAACGGCTACATTTAAGGCCTGTAGCTACTCGGCCATCATATCACAATAACGGCTACATTTAAGGCTGCAGGCTACTCAGCCATCAAACACTTAATTCCGCAAATTATGCTTTTCCAAAAATCAAAGTCGAATATGCAATTAACCAGACACCATAAGGTTTTTGTTTTAATATTTTAAAACCGGGGGTCGTTTTCAACAAAATGCCGGAGGTCCTCTGTCAAAAGCTGAAGTTCTTTTTATCAAAAGCCGGAGTTCTTTTTAACAAAAGTCAGAAGTCTTTTCAACAAAAGCTGAAATTCTTTTTATCAAAAGTCGGAGTTCTTTTTATCAAAGGCCGAAGGTTATTTTACACATGTAATAACCGAACAACTTAAAACATGGCCAGATTTCATACATTTAAGTAAAACGTCCAAACATAATGAAATAACCAATACTTTTTCATATACAAATAACTAGTCATCATCTAAATCATGCTATGATCAAATTTCATGCGTTCAAACATCACGAAATAACTGAACATCATTAGTTAGATAAATAGACATGATATACTTGCGTTAAAGACATGAACTTAAAACAGTAAGTACTCTTGCCTGGAAGTGCTCATCAACTTCTTACTCATGTCTGGCATGGAATTCCTCCATTCCTTTCTTTCGTCTTTGACTTCTTACTTTTAAACTCGCTCCCAAATCCCCGCATCCAACTATTTATAGGCGATAGGGTGGTTAAGAGAAGGTGGGGTAGGTCACCTACTACGATATTTTATTCATATCGTCTCTTCCCGAGAATTTCAAAGATTTCCAAAGTAGGTGGAAGTAGGTAAGAGTAGTTCACCTACTCATTATTGGCCACTCCAGCCTTAGCTAAAACCGGGTAATATTTCATTTTACCCTCTTTCTTCTCGAATTTACCATCGTAAATGTTTTTTGAAAGCCTTATTATCCATCTATTTCGGTCGTCAGTGTTACACTCTGGTCAATATCTCTGAATCCGGTAAATACTTATATTCCCAGTTAACCATCAAATCAGGCCATCATCAACTCCTCCCACCACTACGGCTGGTCATCTTCCTACGCTGGCCTCAAATCAGGCCATTACACTTCCCCTACTGACACCTCCCCCGGTCCTGAAATTTAATTGTTCCTCATGCATAAGCCTAATATTGATCCTATTAATTTAATTATCCGTATTTATAACGTTCAGGGACTAGTACATTACAGCTCGCTTTGCTTCTCATGCTCTTCCCCTTATTGAAAATCACTAACAAGCAAGGAGTTGAGTTAAGTATGTAACTCTAAGAAGTGATTCTTCATTTGCTACAAAACTTTTAGGAAGAGAGGATTTGGGACCCATGTAAGGCGCACGTGTTGCGCGCTCGCCGATGCTCGAGCTCCAGCCCACGATATAAATACCCAACGAGGGTTTTAAGTGATCATTTTTTTGGCTGTTTTCATTAAAAAGAGAGAGAAAACTGAAAGGACTAGAGAGAGAAGAAAGAATCCAAATTTTTTGAGTCCGATTTCGAGCTCGTGCTAGTTAGAAAAGTATTAGATTGAGTCGAGCCAAGTATATTCATACCCTTTTCTCTCTTTTTTTGCACTTTTGTTCTATTTTTTTGGGTATCTTCCTTCCGATACCGATTAAGTCCAGATTTTGTAGTACCCATAGTTTGAGCATGTATATACTTCGATTTCACGTCTTATTCGTGTTTCATACGGTAACTAGCACCTGAAAACCCTAACCTGTGCCTCCTTCGATTTTTCCCGTTTCTCTCAAAAATTATGCATGATTTGGATTTAGAATCTTGAAACCCTAGCATATGGTATTTATACACGTATAATTTGTCTATATTAATTTTATGTATTCCGAGAATATTATGGATGTGAATCTTGATATTTAACCCCATGTACATCATATATGTTACCTTGTATATGTTTCGAAAATTATATCGTATGTAAACGTGAAGGGATTTGTTGTTTAGAAGCTCTAAAGTTTCATTTGGCTCACGGTGATACGAATTTCTTACATGTTCTAAACTTCATAACTTTTTATGCATATAATTAAAAGCATGTGGAGATATGAACTTATAAGAAAATGATTATCTGTATTCATATCAATATTTATAAAAGTTATGTAAAGTATTTGAATGGAACTCCACAATTTGATAAATTTGATTAGCCGTTCTCCAGAGAGTAAGAACTTTTGTTTAAATTTCTAGTGGAACCTTCCTTTAAGAATAAATATTTTTAAAATTGGACCAAGATATCTGGTGATGTATCTATTATCTATTATCTATTTTCTGGCCCAAGATATTGAGCACCGTCCGCTATGGGACGTTAATGTTGAGATTCATGGTTAGTGCCTTAGAATGTGTGCAAACATACACATTCCTTTTCTCGATTTGTATACACCGCTAACTGGTAAGGCCTACCAGCCCTGGTTTGCAAAGTAATGATGTAATATCCTGGATTTTTGTTCGGATTAATTTAATACTAATTATGATTTTGGGCAAATTGTGTGCGACAAAATTAATTAAATATTGAGAAATTTTGAAAGGATGTTTGGATCGGTTGGCTGGCGCCCGGGGCGCCCATGTTGTCGCCCAAATATTGATTTGGATTTTGGAATAAAAGAAAACTAAAATGGAATATTATTATAATATATATAGTTAAAAATGAAAAAAAAAGGAAAATGAAAAGACAAGGATTGAAAAATCTAAAAAAAAAAGAGAGAAAAGCAGGGGGATAAGATCAGCGAAAGGGTGGATCGGGGGAGAGGGGAATTTGAGGAGAGAGAGGGGGTTTAGGGTTTCAACGATGGAGGAGAAAGAATAGAGGGAGAAGAGGGAGGAAGGTGGCCGTTCGACGGCGGCCGGCGACGGTGGTGTGCGTCTAGGTCGACAGGGTGTGATCCGTCGTTGGCGACGGCTAGTGGCGAGTCGGTGGCGGTGTTTGGTGAGAAGCCATCGAAGTGGCTGATAGTGTTACCGGCGGCAACCGCAACGGCGGTGTTCGGCGGTGATGCAATGGTGGTCGACGACAGCTGGTATTGACTCGCCGGTGACCGTGACAGCCATGGTTGAGCACAGCAGTGCATGCGGCAGGAGAGAGACAGTGGAACAAGGGCATGGGCACCGACGGGATGACGCTGGGAAGGCCGGCGGTGGCAGGTCAGCACGGCGATAGGTCGGCCGGCGATGTTGAGTTCTGGCAGCATTGCCAGTGAAGCTTTGCGCAAAAGAGAGAGAAAGACGTAGAGGAGAGATGGGCAGCGCGAGGGCCACGGGACGGCAGAAAGAGAAATGGTGCCGTTCGAGTGCTTCGGGATATCCTTTTTTCAGATCTGTAAAGTATGAAGTTCAGGCAAGTATTTGTAAACCCTCTCTTTGGTCTAATTTAATTTTTGATATATTTTGGATACTGTTTGGAATTTTTACTAACATGCATGAATTTTTGTACACCCATTTATTTATTCTGGACATGCATATGTAGTTCATTGGATGTTTTGGGGATTGTTGGACTGAGTTTTATGATTTTGGAGAATTTAATATTTTTTTAAAAGTCCGAATAATTTATTGGACATTGTATATTTCTAAATTAATATATTTGTATAAAAAAAATGAGCATGATACTTTGCATTGGCCGTGCAGTCACATGCACGTGTCGTGTTGTGGTCACTACTTTTAGATTTGAATTATTGGATTCTGGCCAGCTCCCGATGGGGAGATTATTTTGTTATTTGGAAATCCCTTTCCGCCGGCAGGAAAGGCTTGGAGTAGTGACCCTTCCCATTTAGACAATTTGACTTGACCTTAGAATATATTCGGACGTCCTAATATATCTGACAAACTTAAGGAATGCACCCAAAGTCGCGGGTGGCAAAACATAGTGAGCAACCTTATCTATGGGTATACAGTACATGGATTTTGGCCTAAGGTTACCGGGATTATGTGTAACCCTTCCTCAAGTTAGTCTTTAAATAATGAGAACCCAAATTTGGTGCATAATTTCTATTTTTGTATTAATTGGTATTGGACTTTGATTTGGATATGGATTTTTGGATTTGGATTTGAGATTCGCCGATTTTGCCTATAATTGGGCTTGGAATGTCTTGTACAAATGATTTTGATTATATGTTTTGATCCGAACCTTTGGAACATCTGTCGCAGTGCTGCTTCGGTCTCTGCGCACGCTATTGGATCATCCGGCTATCGGATTTTGCCCCATATCACAAGCTGATCGGGCATTGGATTTGGACTCGGACTCGGACTCGAATTTGGACTCGGATCGACATTGATTTTGGAATTGGTTCAGATCACATTTGTTTTGGTTATATATATATTTATATATATATGCGTCCCGACGAGGACCATTTTTGAAATTTGGACATTTGTTTGGGTTTGGATATTTGATTTGAGTACGAGACTACTATTGGATTTTGAAATTTGGATCTTGGATTTCGGTTGAGTTTGTCTTATCGGTAATTTGGATTTATTCTGAAATTTGATTGGATTTTCATCCATTGACCTCTCATCTAATTTATTGGACTCCTTTTGACTAAATATGATACTTGCTGGGCATTAGGCTCATTTTTCTGTTTTGTCCCTTCAGAGTTGAAGATTCAGATGCAGTACAGGAGTAAAGGCGTGATCGGTCAGATATTCGTTAGATTCGGTAAGTTTTGGTTCTATCATGGTTTAAATTGACAATTGATGCGATTGTATTATGGAAATTGGTCGGGTATAGACCCCATAGTAATATTTTGGAATATGTGGAATATTTTATTATATCTGATTCATGATTTTGGTTAGAATTGTTACCTCCCTTACGATTATTGTAGAACAGGCCACATTTATATTATTTGGACGGTTATTCGAAGAGGTCCTGTGAGGATTTTAATTTTGTTGAGGGTATATTTTGGTTTGTCATACCTGAATTTTGGGATTTAGTATTATTTAATTAAAATTATTTGGGATTTTAGATTTTAGAAATTATAATTAATCATTTAAATTGACCTTCTTGGTTCGGGTTCGTAACAAATGAAGTCATATATGTTTTGAAACCTAAATCAAGAAAGATAAATGTATTACGAAAAATACATTTAATCATGATTTATGTTTACGCATCTTCATCATGCTTTATATTCTTCTTCCGCTTTATATTGTGTATATCATTTATTATCTTTGATTTTATTATACTTGTTGAGCATTTAGCTCATCCTTATTGCTTTCTTTCTTTCAGATGAGCACGCTCTTATACTCGATGAGGCAAAGTAGAGCTTAAGAGCTGGCTAGACTGCAGATTTTGGATGAATAGTCTTTTTGAACATAGTTTTGTGAAATTGTATATGGTGGAGCATTTTGTATCGCTTTTGATGGATTTATATATTGATATATACATATGATAATGATAATGTGTATGTAGTACAGTTTTTGCTATTCTTGATGGATGTATATGGTTCCGCAGGTATTTATGGTTTGTCTGGGGGATCTAGTAGCATCTTATCTGAGCCAATGTCATATCCGGAGTTATGACGTCAGTACCACATATTTATTGTGGTCATTTTTAGATCCCGTGTTATATATTATATACTATACAGGGTTTTGTACAGATTATATCAACTTAACGGTCATTATACTGTCAAATTTTGATTTGGAAAACATTGTCCATCACAGATACCACATCAAATCTCGATCTTACTCCTGCAATATGACTCATTCCTCTATTCTGAAGGGACAAAAATATAAAATATGAGTTTAGAGCTCAGCAAGCATAATATATAAGAAAATGGGTCCAATAAATTAGAGGGGTGGTCAATCAATAAGTAGCAAATCAGAAACAAATATGAATCCAAGTGGTCGGTACAAACATCCATTTATCAAATCCAAAATAAAATCTAATATTCAAATCTAACAAAATCCAATATCCAAATCCAATTGTAGTTTCATTCTTAAATTAAATATTAAATCCAAATAAATATCTAATTCAAAAATAGTTCTCTCAGGGCATATATATATATAACAGAAATGATCCGAACCGATTCTAATAAGTAGATGTCCAATCTAAGACCTGAGCAGCTTGTGATCAAGGACAGAATCCAATAGTCAAATGATCCAATTGCGTATACCAAAGTTAAAATGGCATCATAACAAATAGTTCAAAGGTTCGAATTAAAACATATATTTAAAATTAATGTACGAGACATACGAAAACCCATTTATAGAAAAAACTGATAAATTTCAAATTCAATTCTAAATATCCAAATCTATTTAAAAACACAAAACATATAACAAATCTAATTTTGATTATTTAAAAATTAACTTGAGAAAAGGATTACTCTTGACCCAACCACCTTAGGCTAAATCAAATACAGGTAAGGCAACCATACTAGGCTACCGATATACTCTATCTCCGATAGGTAATGTTGTTCACTATATTTTATCACCTAAGATTTTGGGTGTATTTTCTCAAGTTATCAGATATTTTAAAATGTCCAAATATATATAAATTCTAATAAATCATCCAAATGAAAAATGTCACTATGAACAAACCTTTTTTACCAATAGAAAGGAATTTATAATAACAAATATCTTTCGGTCAATAGTAGGCTAGAATATCCATCAATAAATCCAAATGTAGCGACCACGACCTGGCACATACATGTGAAAATGTATGACCTAATACAAGTTTCGTACTCATTTTTATACAGATATACTGATATAAAAATTACAAATTTCTCAAATATTAATAGAAATAAAATAAATACCTCAATCGATTAGTAAAAAGGTCATACGTATATAAGAAAATAAGTAGGCTAATTAAAAGTACATCCACGAGTTTAAAATCTTTAAATCGAAATAAAAAATATATCAGATGTGAATTCAGATAAATGATAGGGTTATATAATACTTCCCTCAAATTTATACCAAATAGATCAGAAGAAATAATACTTTGAGGTACCTGAACAATGCTCCTCTCTCCCCTGCTGCACGTTACTCGTGCCACTACCCTTTCTCTCTCCTACACGAATCCCTCCTGACAAGTGTGTCGCCACCTTTGCCTCCTTCTACAGTCATTGTCTCTGCCTCCTACGATCATTGTCAACCTTCCTAGTGTCACCCCTTTGCTGTGCCTTGCCGCAAACCTTCTCCTCTTCCCTTCCTCTTCTCCTTCTCCCTCTTCTTCCTTCATGTGAACCCTATGCCGCACTCTCTCTCTATCCTTTTTTTTTCTCTCTTTCTCTTTCTCCTCTTTCTTTCTTGGCTACGGCTTCTCTCACATGAGTTCTCCTTCTGCTTCCCCTTATATTTTATATTTTATTTCTTTTTTTACCCAAATATATTTAAATATATTATTTCACCAGCGCTCGGGCACCTCTCAGGCATACTTTGGGCGCCACATTGTAAATTTGATTTTTTTCTTCAAAATTTCACAATCTTTAATTAATTTTCATCACGTTCAAATTACCAAAAATTATAACTAATATTAAAATAATTCAAATTAGGATTCAAAATATTACAACTCGTGCCTGGGGTGCGCTTTACAGGCATTCGAGCGCGACTTGCAGTATAAAAGTGCGCCTGACACTTTTTTATGACATTTTAAAATCAAATCTTATATAAGGAGTGCCGCACAGAAAGAAAGAAGAGAAAATGAGAGAAGATGAAGAGGTTAGGCATCCGATTAATATCCGATTTGAATTTTGTTTTTTGCTAATATCGATAACGTTGTTCTAGAGCAGATTTCTAGAATATATTTCGCTTAGTTACTCTTATTTCTCATTGTATTTTTCTTGTGGGTTGTTAAATGTGTTGAGGGGTTGTAATGAATCATTCCTCACTCGAGATTATAGTAAAAGAATTTTGAACGGGATCATTTGTAACTGACACTATTATTATTATAGTAGAATTATTCATAGTATATCCTATGATTTTTTTCCTTCGTTAAAAAGGGTTTTTTACATTAAAAACTTTGTGTATTATTCTATTTTCTGTATTCACAAGTTTTGTAGTTGATGTGTGATAGGGATCTGGATTTTGTTCCGTTATACCAGATTGTATGTATTTGGGTCAAACTCCAACAATTTGTGGATGTGATCTCGACTTATCGAGTAAAATTATACCATACTCTCATATACTTGTGAGAATAAATATATATCTTTTCTTGTCGGTTACAAATCTATATAGTCTAAAATTTTAAATTGTATATTCAAAGTTTATAGATATAATAGATAAAACTATTAAAATTTAGACATGTTTAATTTTTTAGGCTAAACTTATGAACGAAGAGAAATAACCAATCGATAAAAGAATATGAAATTATTCTATTTCAATGGAGGTATGAGAAACAATTGAGGGCAACGAAGCAGGTGAAGTGATTGAATTTGGCAAGCCATTCGAAGGAAGGCCGGCCCAACTAGACATTAATTCGTTGCAAATATGATTTTAATATGTCAATCAAATACTAGCCATTATAAAAAATAAAATTGTCATTTGAATTGTACTTTTCTGTAAATAATAATTTGTATGTTGATGTCCTTCTTTTAGGTGTTATCACCGAGTATTTACTATATTTTCTTTTTTCTCTTTGGGGGGGAGGGGGTAATATTTCGCATTTGTAGCCCCTTTTATCTAATATATTTACTAGATGTTGAATCATTTCGTGGTTTTTTTTTTTTCCTCATAAATAATTGTACACGCAGTCCCAATCGTATTGAATTTGGTTGGAAAGTAATCTCAAACATTTGATTTTGAATAATTGTACATGCAGTCCGATTCGTATTGAATTTGATCGGAAAGTAATCTCAAACATTTAATTTTGATGAGCTCAACGGTCTATTCTTCCGAACGAGATGTGCGGCCAGTCAGCTGGACAATTAAATGACCTGTTTCCTCCTCAACTGTCAAATCCATGAGTAAAGAGGGTCCGGCACTTTTTTTATTTGTTGATTATAAGTAGTTGGGCAGTGGGCATTTATTTGGGGTGGGGCGTTGTACCGCAGTGGCGTATTTAACCAAATATTGAGGGCCACCTTTCTTACATCTTACCGTCGTCCAATTTCATTTTCCTTGAATCCCAGAGAGAGGTCAGCCGTCTCCCGTTTTTCTCTTCTTACGCTTCGTTTTTCTGTGATGCTTGGGTTGTACTAGCTAATCAATCTTATCACCATGGCTGGTATGAGAAATACCATTCGTCTTTTTGAATGTCAAACTCAACATCTACTATGAAGCCTTAAGCCATTCCATCCTTTAGTCTTGCATTAATTCTCTTCCCATATGACCATCAGCTAAAATATCTGTTTAAAATTTGTCAATAAACTAATGGCCAGCCGGCCGGTTGGCAAGGTGACATTATTGATTATTTAGTAATGTAACTTTAAACCAGAAGAGACATTTTATTATTAAATTTTGTAACTTTAAGCATGAAGAAACATATGATTATATATATATTTTTTGACGATGCAGCTATCTTATTGAGCCTAGTGGATATATAAAAAGAAAGGAAGCATGTGGAAGCTGAAGATTGCAGAAGAGACCGTAAATAAAAAAAATACTTACATTAACAGTACTAACAATTATGTGGGCAGGCAGGTATGGGAGTTTGACCCCAATTATGGAAGCCCCGAAGAAAGTGCTAAAATTGATGAGGCCCGCCTTACTTTCTACAATAATTGGTTTACCATCAAGCCCAGCTCCGATCTTCTTTTGCATTTTCAGGTTGCTTTTTATAATAAAATATTAAAAGCATCTTAAATTTTTAAATTCTTTTTGTTTCTGTGAATTGCAATATTAACTTATATTTCATTGTCATATATTAAAAGATAGTTATCAATATTTATTGCAATTGTAATGATATAGATATTGGCCACATATAAGATACATATCTCATATATAACACAGTAGTTATATTATGATAGATTTTTGATATGGTAATATAACATAGCCTTTTTTGATATTAAAAAAAATATTGATATGGGGAGCTTGGCACCAATTTATATTAGTCAACATGCTTTATATTTTCTAATATTTTCTTATATTAGCTAATATCTTATTTTATATTCTGTACTAATCATATCTTTTAGGAAAAATAAAACGAATCATATTAATTAGAGTTTAAGTCATATATTAATATACTTATTCTCAACTACATAGAAGTGTAAAAAGTTTAAAAAACTTGAATTAAATTCGAGTTGCATATTATGATTTAAAAATTTTTACTAAATTTTTCATAAAATGCAGTTATTTTTATAAAGAAATTTAAAAATCAAACAAAAATATATATAATTTAATAGTATGTTGTAAAAAAGTAAAAATATTGTGTTTTTCTTATATAATTTTTCCCTCTCCTTCATCGCTCAGGAGATTATTTGCATTATGATAAAGACAGAGGATGTTTCTTTAAGGATAAAATTATTTGTTTGGTAAAAATGTCATGAATAAAAAGCTGTAGTAATGGAACCTTAACCCTTGATATAAGACTAAGTTCTAACTTTCACGAGTCAAAATATATCATAAAAGTAATTATAGGTATCACATTAATTCATATTTTCATCTAAAAGTGGAGTTAGTAGCGTTCCAAAACTATAATATGTAAGAAAATGATAAGTGGAATGGGTTTTACTGGTCTTGTAACAGGTTTCTATTAAAGTATTTCAAATGTCAGACTCCTTTGATAGATTTTACATTTATGGATTTGAAGAATTGCCGCTTCTTGGAATTTAAGAGCTTGCCTCTTCAAGGACTCATTAGTAGATATAGACACAAGATGCTAATAATGTTGGATATTATAAACTCTCAACGATGTTAAACTCATGTGTGATTAAATGTTTGAGTTTGTTGAATATTCTTATTAGTTTAAAGTATGGTCTATCATACTATTCTGGTCGTTATAACACATTTTATTAAGTAGTAGTTTAATTTTAAAATATGATCATTTATGCATAATTTTACATGATGGTAGAGGATTTGGTAATTCTTTAATATTTCGAAAATGGTTGGAAAATATTGAATATTTTCAAAAGAAAGAGAGAAGAGGAAGGGAAAAGGAAGAGAATTAGACTAGTGAAAGAGAAGAATTCCACAGAATTCATAGTTTATCATTCACTTGTCCTTTGATTACAAGCCTTTGTATTAATCATTTGATTTACGTCTAATTGAACCAACAATCTTAACAACTACACAACAGCTTTGATCATCCAAGAAGCAGGGAACACAACTTCTTATTCCTATTATTCTTCCTGATGTTGTTGATTAACTCCATTAATGCAGACCCTTGGATGATCTCGGGTTGTCACTTGCTTTTGGTTGCTCTCCCAATTTCTATGAAAATTTTCAATATTGAGTACGTCATTTAGGACAAGGATGGAAAGATGGAAGTTATGCTTTGATGAAATCTGCATCTTCCCAAGTAGAATCTTCAATTAGGAAGTTTGTAATCATTCTGTCCAGCACTCATAAGATGAAAAATATAAGAATTTCTCATCAGATGAAGCAAGTGTTCATTGAATAGAAACATAAATTTGTCATCTTAGGGGACTTTCTTCCTACGGAGAAAAATGTGAAGAACATGATGGATTTTGGAAGTAGCAAGGAGTTGAAGCTTGTAATTGAGTTGCATTGTCAATTTTTTCCATAACACGAAATGGGCCATAATATTTTACTACCCGCTTGAGGTTTCTGAAAGAGAGGTCTGATGGTATGGCTTATTGGAACCATCATTCAGTTGAACCTCTCCATGGTACTTGTCTGTATATAATTTTAAGCAAAGGATCTACTCTCTAAAGAAACATTAAAAATTGTTATGTCATGAAGTATTATCTGGGCTAAAGCCATTGGAGATGATTCCATAATATCTATTGGTATTGGAGAGGGTCATAATCTAAAGAAAGGTGATATTTTAAAGATTGCATGGTAAATAAAATTTCACCGCCATTATGATAATGCTACCACTAAGACCATTGTCTTTATCTATGACCGACCATGTGTCACAAGTAACTCTTAGGCATTATTTCGGACATTCATTTTGGCTATTAGTTTAAGGTGATGAATTGTGTTAAAATAATGTGTACATCCTAATTTTAATGATTGTTAGAACAAGTTTGTAAAAATTACCTCTATAAAAAAAAATACATTTAGGCAAACTATATGACTTGACAAAATAATCGAAAACTAGGGGGTGCCTTTCTTTCAATTAAGAGATGAGAATGAGGAATAAAATGCAAACATTTGAGAAATCAGTATGCTACAACCACAATGATGGTCTTACCATTCTAACAAGGTATCCCCTAATCTAATTCCTAGCCTGCTTTGAAACTAGAAGTAGCTATGATTACCTACCTAAGGTAGTTTTGGTACCATGTTTGTTTGGCATATGTCAAAAGCAATGACCGACTTTGACGTGTATTAAAGAAGACAAGACCAATAAAATAATTATTTTATCCTGTGATATGTGAGAAGAATTACAAAATGTCTTCCCAAGATAGAAATAATCACTTCAAAATACACACACACACTCTCTCTCTCTATACTTCTATATGATGTGAGTTTATTCATATTAAGAAGCTAAAGTCCTATTATGGATTATGGTTATAGCATTTAGTGAAAAGAAAGTTTTATGACCAAAACATAACTTTGTGCATATCTTTTTATATTTTTTTCTCATCAACGTTTTGTTGAACCATATGTAATATATATAATAAAGCCTTTATTGGTTTGGATATTGCAATTATTAAGAGAGAACAATTTCAAGCAAACAATAGCCCCAGTGAAGGTTGGAGATGAAGAAATCACATTCGAGAAGGTTCAAACAACAGTGAAAAAAGCAGTTCACTACTTTTCATCCCTACAAGCTAGCGATGGTCATTGGCCTGCTGAAAATGCTGGTTGTATGTTCTTGATACCCCCCTTGGTAAGTCCCCTACCAACCCATTCTAGTGTTATTCAATGGTTTTACATAGTCGACACTATTTTTTTAATCATGAATTTTTATGAAAATTATAGTTTCACATTTACTTTTTATGTGCGTTATAGTCTTTCTTTACATTTTAATTGAAAGTGCAATAACAAAATAATAAATTTTGACCAGGAAGTTGGCTACACACAAGCCCAAAATATAGCCCAAATATGAAATGTAATATCTATTGGAATCTAAGAGATCATGAATATCAAAGTAAAGATGAGGAAGATCAAAGAAAAATAAATTAAAATATTCTTCAGATTTGTCAACATTTAACTTATACTTAAATATTTTGAATTACTAGTGTACTAGATAATTAAGGAAGGGTCTATTTTAAATTATTGTTGTATTAGATAATTAAAGAAGGATCTCTACAATTAATACTTTCCTAATTCGCACTTCTCTAATTATATTTTATTGATATTAAATCATAGAGGACATTAGGAGCATTAGTGGTGGATTATGTGGCCTCAACTCCCGTATCCCTCTATTTATTGTTGGTTGATATATTAATGTAAATAAGAAGTGAATAATTGTTCTTCCAATTTATCTCTACTATTTTCCGCGGTTTCAAAAACCAATTTCTTTCCCTAAATAATGTCAAAACATGGCCTAAGATTAGAACGGGAATAAAAACCTAATCCTCCAAGCTGAACTATAGCACCAATCAAGCATGAAACTATTGATATATCTCATATTTTTATTAGGAGACACAAACTAAATGGGCAAAACTTTCTCTAGTTGTCTCAATCCGTCATGATGCTCATATGCAAGGAAGGCAAAGATGATTATCTCCCATGAAATGCTCCAACCCTGGCTAGATATTGTCCTAAATTCAAGTGTTGAAAGGATGAAAATAATATGGTCATATCATAGTTGATTAATTCCATGAACAGTAATATAGAAAAAAAAATCTTCTCTATAAAACCACAAAAGAAATTAGGGATGCAGTAAGAGAAATATATACTTATCAAATAACAATTTATTAGAACTTTAAAATCGTATGTATTATCCATTATTTACATCAATAGGATTTTCCAAACAGTATACTTGCTTGGCATTGGCAAGGATTGGATATGTTTAAAACATAAGATTGGGATTGCTTGACCGATGGAGCTTAACACAAAAAACCTTGACAAAGTACAAGGCAAAATAATGGGAATAATATCACTTGGCAACCTTTGAGAATTTTCCTATAAAATTCGCTGAGAGGAGAGCCAAAAGAGGTTCATGATTGTATCACTTCTGGCCACTGAGAGCTTTGCCATTATTCTGAAAAGGCCTCAATTTCATCATCCCTGTAACAGCAAACTAAAAAAGCAAGGAAGACCTTGGTGCGATCATTGTCACAAATTGGATACATGGCCAATCAGCAAACTGGAAGCATGAACAAGCACTTGATGGCTGTGAAATCATGACCCACAATGAAGAAAACAGGCACCCAAGACCACTCTTTTCAACAAAGAGTAACTTGAACTCCTTCAAAGAATTCTTAGCCACCAACCTAGCTTTTTTATTTCTCGATCAAAATGCCACAGGAATTGGTTCCATTGTTCAAACACGTATCTCGCACATGGCTTTGAGTGCCCAAGTGAAGAAAAATAACCCTTGAATATTTGACCCCTCACTTAAAATCACATGACGAATAACACTGCAATCTTCCATACTTATAAACCCAATTTAGGAAACTTTATGCTCCAAATCGATGATAGAACTCTATTTTAGGTGGCATGAATAGGACTGATTACAACAATAATAACCCAACCTTAAGATCTATTTTGTTTGTTCTTAGTTTGACATGTAGCTTGTTATCAATTAGTAAATTTTCAAAGATTTGAATTGGATTGCTAAATTTTTCTCAAACTACTGTAAATTTAAGGACCCAAAATTAGGGAGAACAATTGGTAATGCTAAGTAATGTGTAGGACTCTATCTCCTTGACCACCCTAATCATCCAAAAGACCAAATCGAAGCTGCTAGAATTATTTTCATTCCTATTCATCCATGTTTATCTAAAAACTATAGTACATTCATTGGCAGTATATATTACGTTGCCACAATTTGGGATATTTGTAAAGATTACTTTCAATAATATTCAACGATATAGATCTTGATATTTTTCAATACGAGGTGTGTTAATTATCTAAATATGTAAGAAACAACTACTAAAACTATGAGCATAAACCATCTCATCTATTTACCATCATTCATAGCAACATGTGGAGACCCCTTGTAGTTAGTAACATTTCGAGGGCATCATAGTCCACAAAGTAACATGGACATATTGATAAAAATACCAATTTGTTTATTTGTCTAAATGCCTCTCAAAGTGAGCTTCTTCTTAGTAATGAAATAAAATCTTTTCCTAATTATATATTATACTCAATAAATTATATCTTATAATTAGGGAATACTCGGATAATCTTTACATTTAATAACTTAATAATCTCCTAAGTTAGGAAAATATATTGTTGTTTAGGTGCAATTAAAGGTATATCTTGTGCCAGTGATAACATCTTTAGTTTGGTTAATATTTCTCCAAATGATGTTGGGAAGTGAAGAATTATGAATTCGTCAACCATAAATTGATAACAGTGATGAAAAAATACCTTGGCATAAATATTAGATGATTAGTGATAAGTGAAAATGTGAGAAAGTATAATCACATTCTAAGTAAGTGTTTCATGGATGTAATGATAGTCCATCTCAATTTGGTTAATACATTGATGAAATAAAAATTTGTAACAATTTAAATATCATTCGTATTATCAACATGAGAGAAAGTAGGAAGATTTTAAGAAGCACCTAACTCGTGTTGTCATCTTCAAAGCCACACAATTCCGAAACACATTGATTATATGGATTGATATTCAAACCCAGTATAGGACTTTGAGATGTGATCCTAATTATTACTCTTATGTAATCAGTGCATGACTAAGAATATACACTAAACAGTAATAAATCAATGAGTATTCACACATCTAGCACCATCCACATCACTAAGACCTTCGAATTTTAAGGAAGTCTAAAATAAAAAGAAAAAACTATGACTAGAGATACCTTTGAGATAGCAAAGAAGATGTTTAATTGTGGTTATATGAGATTGACAAGGATCCTACGTGAACTGACTTATCTCATGTACAATAAAAGAAATATCATGTCCAACAACAGTTACATAATTCAAACTGTCTACTAAGTATCTATACATGGAAGGATTTGATAAAGAGTCACTATCATTTTCATGAGGTCTCATATTAACCGCTATAGGGGTAAGAATCATGTTGTTATCTAGAAGATTGGCTAGAGGAAAAAGCTATTTAGTATACTTATGCTAATGCAAGAGGATCCCAATCGAACAATATTAAATTTCAAATCTAAGAAAATAATTTAGTAGACCAAGACCATACCATTCATGTAAAGTATAGATTTGAGGTATTCCTAGACTTGTTCAATAAAGTGCAAATCGGATCTTATAATTACACTATATTTTATGCACGCTCGAAGAATAACAATCCTAGCTTTCTCAACAAAGAAAAAGTAAGGGGTCATATTGACTTGAAGTACAAGTGAAAGTAAAAAAGTTAGCAAGGAACTTCTCAAACCAGGCCCAAGTGCCTCCTTAAAACTTTTCATAGACCATTTTTAGTGACAAACCTTTTTGGAAGTTGAAGAAAACATACTAGAAGAGAAGTTATAAAGATTTATTGCTTCAAATCACTATGTAAAATGTATTTTGTTATATCCATTTTGTTGCGTCCGCAAATTCTGAGCACTGTACGGATAGGGATCTAAATATGTCCACAGGTATGGAGCGCTCGAGTAGAATTCGTACAACACAATGAACGAGGGATGTCCATTTTAGGATGAAGACGTGTTATAAGATGTAGAGAGAGTACGAGGATAATAACACAAGAAATTTTTACATGAAAAATTTTCTCTCAAATGAGAAGGAAAAACCCCGGGACTCTTGTTTTGAGAGCTGGTATTACTATGTGTTTGGTTACAAAAGAGGACGAAATTACAAAGAAGTGAACAGTTTGCGCTCAAGCTTTTTCTATTTCTTCTTTCTCTCTCTATGGCTGCTATGCATGTGTAAATGCTGGATCCTTTATTTGGTAGATAGTTAATGTATATATAGTGGATGAGTCCTCCTATGTGGAGTATCCACATGGCACTGGTGTGTGCAGAAAATCCTGCCACCAACTTTGTAAATCTATTTTGGCATGCTAGACACATTGCATACATGCGGGTGACTTCGTGTAATGTTGTCCCTGCAGGAATCGCATTCTCTGTAGGTAATCATTCAGTCTGCGGTCTAACAAGGTCAGCACCAAATCTCTGGCGTGTTAATTTTGCAGGCGTAGTGACATCCGAGGACCATCCCTGAATCTACGGGCCTGAGTGGACTTTAAGTCCATCATGCCACATGGGATGACTCTGCTGCCTGGACCTATTGGGTCTCTTAGGCCTACTGGGTCTCTGTGGTACTCGGGTCCAACTCATGGGAACGAGTCCTTCAATTGGGCCTTGGGTACCAGTATCCATCACTAGCCCCTTGCCAAATAGGTTTGAGATTTCAACCTTTTGACATATCAATTGGTCACGGACAAATCTCACGTGAAGATTTTCTCCACTGGAAGTTCGCTCATGCCTTTGCTCAGTGGCGTCGTCTAGCTTCTGCTTGAAGTTGGCGTTGTTTGTTTTCTCTTATAAATGTTCGCAGATGTGGTTGGATCTAAAAGCCTGGGGACATGTTGACCAAAACGTCAGAGAATATTGTGAGACTCATAGTCCTACAAAAGTGTCCGAAAAAATTTTGAGGTCAATGGTTTGGCTCAAATGTCTGAGGAACATTTGAGTTCTAGACACTCGTGGCATCACTAAGTGACCATTGCATCCACATGCATGTCCGCTACCAAAAATGTCCTCAAGTATTTTGGAGACCAAAGGCCTCAATGAAAGCGCATCTGAGAACTCCCTTTGAGTTAGAGACACTGGCCTGTACTGCCATTTGGGTCATTAAAGTGCATTAAATGTGTGTTTAATGAGATTGATGTCGCCTTGGAAACGTAAGGCCCACTATCTCTGGCAGCGTACGGGAGGCTGATGCGTGGCAAAGGTAATGATGGGGCATGCCTTTGAACCTTTTCTGCCTTTTTAAATAACCTTTTTGCCTTCACTTTTCGCCACGCAACCCTAAGGCCTTTCTCTTGAACATTTTGGCTGTGTTTCCTTCTTCCAACTTTTCACTCTTGCATTTTCTCTACTCTATTCTTTTAGCTTCCATGGCGCCCAGAGTGAAAGACATTACATCTTTCTTTTCTTTTGCCAGAGTCGATGCCATTCGTGTGAAATATGACATTCCACTTGATGGCAATGGTGGTGTCGGATGCTCATGAGAGGGATTGCAGTCCTCCTGAAGACTTTATCACTGTCTATGAAGTCCAGCTCATTTTTTTGTTTCCATTGAGTTATTTGTTATCATGAAGGAAAGCCAAGTCCCATTTGCTAGGCTGCAATCCAATGCCATCAGGTACTTCATATCTCTCTGTGTTTTTGTTCGCTGGCATGGCAAATTGTTTGAGATCTCTGTGGTGAAGGTTATGTTCCATTTCACTCATAACCAGGACTAGATTATTGCTACTTCACATCCTGAGTTTATTATTATAAGTAGTGAAAATCTTGATTCCACCAAGAGGTGGAAGGACAAGTTCTTTTTCTTGAGGTCCATGAGAACTAGGCCCTCTCTAATGCTTAGGGCAATGTGACAGCCGAGCATTACTCAAATGCCACCACTAATGAAAGGGTGGCTGCCAAGGTGGTCACAGACGTAGTGCTAGCCAACCTTGGCACATTTAATGAGAATAAGAAGAATATTTGGTTGCAACCCGAGAACATGGCGAGGGCCAAGTGGGGGACTCAGTCTGAGAACTTTGGCATCCCTATCGCTCCTCCTCCTACGAAGAAGAAGAAATCAAAAAAGGAGAGATCTCTGAGGATCGAGGAGTCATCCGAGCGACCAAGGAAGAGTCACCAAACTGAAACTTCAAAGTGTCCGGCGACTACTGCTGCACACTCCTCGTCCGATGATGACAATGCTGTGATTATGCCTCTTGTGAGGAGGTTGACGTCTTCACAGGCGATGCGAGTCCGAGGAGCTGAAGGCACCGAGCCTTCAGCCGCTGCTGAGTCCTCTGGGCAGCGTTCTTTGTCTGTGGGCCAACCCGTAGAACCGCCTATTGCCCTTCCTTCCATTGATGAGCACATGCCTGATATCCCTTCCACTTTTACTGATGAGGTCTCAGACTGGATTGATAATCCATCTGAAGATACTACTGAGGGACAGGCAGTGAGGGAGGCTGAGGCAACTCAGGCCGAGGAAGCAGCGATGATGACCGCAATGACGGCGATTGCTGAAGCTGCTGAGGCTGAGGAAAGTCGTGCCGCAGAGCTGCCTGCCGTAAAGACTGCTAATCTCCCTTGCCTTACAATCCAAATTTACAGTCCAATAATGACTCTGTCTGCTGCCCCTGAGGAGCCGCTGGTCGAGGACGGTGAAAGGACTTCACGTGCAGCTAAAGCACAAATTGGGGCCGAGGATTATTCTGAAGCGGCTGAGCCCCCACTCTTGCATGACACTACTTTTGTGCTTGAGGCTAGGGTTAAGGTTTCCGTGGTGCAGGAGGCTGCAGCCAAAGAGCTTGAGGAGCCAGAAGCTCCCAGAGATGAGAGCACTTCTAGGAGCTCTTTTGTGACCAAGGTACTCTTTTATTCTCCTCCACACTTTTGTTCTCTTTTGTTCACACCTTAATGACTTATCTTTCTTTTTACAGCTTCAAGAGCTAGCCAGCAACCTCGCCATAATCATTGGTGAGGCCGCCCAGACTTCTGCAGAGTTGGAAGCTTTCAGGTCCTTAGGAGAGCACGTCCAAAGTCTAGAGCTCGAGCTCGCTGAAGCCGTGAGAAGAAATTCCTCCCTTGAGGGCTTGTTAAGGGAACAAGAGCAGTTGAACGTCTTCCTTAGAGGTAGGAATCTGCAGTTAGAGGAGGTCCTCAGAACCTCTCTGAAGCCCATGGACATAGGACCAACTTCGGAGCTCAAGTACTGGGACGCCATCAATATGTGCCACCGGGTCATGAGGTTTTTGGTCCCAAGTTTTTCCGTTGCTCTATTTGATCCTCGGAATGACAGTGCTCAGCGAAAAGATAACTTGGTTGGTCTCCCAGAAAGATAGAGGACCTCTGGCCCTTCTCGATCAGGATCTTCCAGCCAGGTGGAATCTTTTAGGCAGCCAGGATCCTCAAAGTAGCCGGGAACCTCAGTGCAGCCAGGGACCTCAGGGAAGCCAGGGACCCCGAAGCCTTAATGATTTTTGTTGTTCGTTTTTTACCTGTATACAGTTATACACAAGTTGTATATATGAATAAATTTCATTTTATTTCAGTACAATCCTTTTGTTTATCTTACTTGGACAGATTGAGTATTTGATTCTTTTATGACATGCTGTAAAGAAACTTGGTCTTTTATTAACTAAATATCTGAACTTTTTGACTGTCTTAGGCTAAAGATACTACCTTTAGGGTTGTTGTATTCTTATTGTTTTAAGCTCCTCTAAGTTTTTGGGTTCAACCTCTAGGGTTACTTGGCATCATGGCCAAGTTTTAAATTCCACCTCACACGGGCCAGTCGGGTATAGTCGAGTTTTAAGTTCAACTTCTTGGGCCGCTCAGATACAGTCGAGTTTTAAGTTTGACCTCTTGGGCTACTCGGATGCAGTTAAGTTTTAAGTTCGACCTCTTTGGCCACTCGGATATAGTCTAGTTTTAAGTTTAACCACTTGCACCGCTCAGACACAGCTGAGTTTTAAAGTAGGTGAAAGGGACTCTTTCTCCTGACTTAGAGACAACCTAGGTCTTATAGATTAATAAAATGAGATGCAATCATTCAATGAAATGAAGACAGTAAATAAGTGAAAAAGAATTTTATTATATCAACAAAACGTGTTACAAGCACATCGCATGATACATTTTGCCTTACCTGGGCATCTGTACAAACATTTATTGATAGTATTTTTTGAGGTGTGTAGTATTCCATGTCCGAGAAACTAGTCTGTCTCCTTGGGTGCCCAATTTGTAAGCCCCGTTGCGAAGGATGGCCAAGACCAAGAACGGCCCTTCCCAATTTGGGGGAAATTTATTCCGGTCGGTGTTTTTACCTGTGGCCTCAATACTCCTCAGTACTAGGTCCCCCACTTCGAACCATCATGCCTTCACCTTCTGATTATAGTATCGGGCTACCCTCTATTGGTACGTCGCTGTTCTTAGCCTTGTAACGTCTCGAGCTTCCTCGAATACATTGAGATTCTCACAAAATCTCTAATCATTGCCGCTCAGATCAAAGCACTCGACTCGAAGACTTGGCAGTTCGATCTCCACTGGAATGACTGCCTCTACCCCATAGCCCAAGCTGAAGGGTGTCTCTCTTATGGACTCCCCCAGTGTTGTTCTATATGACCAGAGCACGGACGACAACTCGTGCACCCATAAGCCCCCAGAGTGTTCTAGCTTTGTCTTTAGTCCGTGTAAGATCATGCGGTTTGTGACCTCCACTTGGCCATTGCTCTGCAGCTATATGACTGACGAGTGAACCAATTTTATTCTCATGGTAGTATAGTATTTGGTGAACTGCTTTCCTATAAATTGAGTCCCATTGTCAGTCACAATATACTCAAAAATTCCAAACCTGCACACAATATTTTACCAGACGAATTCTATGGCGTTCTGCTCTGTGATTCTTGCCAGCAGCGTAGTTTCGACCCATTTGGTGAAGTAATTTATCACAATAATCAGGAACTTTTTTTACCCAGCTGCTGTTGGAAGAGGTCCGAGTATGTCTAGCCCCCATTAAGTAAAGGGCCAGGGTGATTGTAGTGTTCGGAGTTCTGTGTAAAGTTGGTGAGTCATATTGCCATAGACTTGACAGTTTTCACATTTGCGTATGAAGTCCATGGTGTCATACTTCATAGTTGGCCAGTAGTACCCTTACCTCATGAGCTTGAAAGCGAGGCTCTAACCTCAATGCGTGATCCACAAATTTCGAGGTGCACTTTTTATAGGGCATAATCTGCCTCTTCGGGAGTAAGACACCTTAGATAGGGGGCCGAGAGACCACGCCGATACAATTGGCCATCTATAACAGTGTACCAACTGCCGTCTTTTTCACTCTTTTGGCTTCGTCCACGTCCTCAGGCAATATCCCATTGAACAAATACCTCAAGTAGGGAGTCATCGAATTATTGGCACTCGAGACCTGCATCACTTATAGCTCAGGATCTTTGATGCTTGGCTTCTCAAGGACCTCGCACATCCCTCGAGTATATTGCTCTTGGTCTCCGAATGCTACTGCCCTTACCAGCAAGTCAGCCTTCCCATTCTGCTCTCTTGGGATGTAGACAATTTTTACCTTTTTAAAATCCGCAGTCAAAACTTGGACCTTTGAAAGGTATTTGGAGAGCTGTGAGTTGTTAACCTCAAAATGCCCGCGAACTTAGTCGACGACCAACTCTGAGTCACTATAGACAACCAAGTTTTTGGCAAAGCATTCATTGGCTAACCGGAGTTCTGCTAGCAATGCTTCATACTCCGAGGCGTTGTTGGTTGCCAGAAACCCTAAATCATCAAATATTTTATCTCCGACCCTCAGGAGTTCTCAAGCACAACACTAGCTCCACAACCATTTTCATTGAAGAGTCGTTCACGTGCAGCATCCATGTCAGTGTGCCACTTTACTCATTTGCGCCACGAAGGTCTAAATCATCAAGGGCCAGGGTTGTTTCAACGATAACGTCTGCCAGGGCCTAACCTTTCAAGGCTAGCCTCGGACGAAATTCTATGTCAAACTTTCCTAGCTCAATGGCCCACTTGACCAATCGTTCTGACATATCGGGTTTCTGTAAGATAGCTCTCAAGAGTTGATTAGTCAGGACTATTACTTTGTGCGCCTAGAAGAATGGTCTTAGATTTCGAGCGGAACATACAAGCGTCAAAGCTTTCTTCTCCGCAAGGGGAGACCTGGTCTCTATGTCAGCCAGGGGTTTGCTCACATAGTACACAGGTTGCTACCTATCGTATTGTTATCGTATCAATATCGAGCTCAAGACCGCATTAGACACGGCAAGATATAAATATAGCTCTTCGCCTGGTTGGGGAGAAGCAAAGAGAGGAAGGTTCAATAGATAGTCTTTGAGTACTCTGAACACCTCCTCGTAGCCATTGTTCCATTGGAAGCCGTTAGTTTTTATCTCTCTCAACGCCTTGGAAAACGGCAAATACTTCTCAGCTGATTTAGCCAAAAAGCGAGAGAGATCAGCTAACTGTCCAGTGAGCTTTTGGACTTCTTTCACTATCCGATGGGATTTCATGTCAAGGATGGCCTTAATCTTTTCTAGATTCGCCTTAATCCCTTGGTGTAAAACAGTGTATCCTAAAAACTTTCCAAACGTCACTCCAAATGTACACTTAGTTGGGTTAAGTTTCATCTAGTGAGCTCTTAGGACGCTGAAGGTCTCGTCCAGATCTTGGATGTGTTGGTCGATTATTTTGATTTTGACCAGCATATCGTCCACGTAGACCTCCACATTTCGTCCGATCTGATCCTGGAACATCTTATTTACAAGTCGCTGGTAAGTAGT
Source organism: Nepenthes gracilis (assembly GCA_033239525.1). NCBI lineage: Eukaryota > Viridiplantae > Streptophyta > Magnoliopsida > Caryophyllales > Nepenthaceae > Nepenthes > Nepenthes gracilis. Next base: position 19,353,458 of record BSYO01000014.1, on the reverse strand, counting down.
ACCTGCATTCTTAAAAACGAAGGGCATGACTTTGTAACAGTACGTCCCTTGGTCCATCATAAATAACGTGTGCTCCTCGTCTTCGGGGCTCATCCTTATTTGGTTGTAACTCGAGTATGCATCCTTGAAACGTAAAGGCTCATGGCTGGACGTCGAGTCTATAAGTTGATTAATTCTAGGTAGAGGGAAGTTATCCTTTGGGTGTGCTTTATTGAGGTCCATAAAGTCTACGCACATCCTCTACTTTCCATTGCTCTTCTTCACCATGATCATGTTTGATAGACAATCCAAGTACTGTACATCCTGGATGAATCCTGCATCCAGGAGTTTCTTCACTTCCTCACGTATGGCCACCAGTTTCTCTACTGAATAATTTCTGTGTTTCTGCCGAACAGATTTGTGATGGGGATCTAGGCTCAATTTATGGACCATTATTTCAATTGAGATCCCCAGCATATCACTTGGCACCGAGGAAAAAATGTCGAGATTTTTTTAGAGGAAACTGATAAGCTGATCTTGGACGGATTGAGGCAAAGAGCTTCCTATCTGGGCAAACTTTTCGGGATCTCTAGGATACAATGGGACTCGGACAATTGGCTCTTCAGACTGTACTTGCTGCAATGTCACTTTATCTCATAGGTCAAGGTCTTCAAGAGGTTGGGAAAGAAGTGTATGCATGACTTAGGTCAAGTAACATGTCCATCTGGCAGCTTGGTCTCTGATGACCTCCCCAATCCCGAATGAAGTCAAAAACTTCATCTTTAAATATGGGATGGAAGTGACAGCACTGAAAGAAATCAAATAAGAACATCCGAGGATTGTGTTATAGACTAATGGAAGGTCTACTACTACAAAGGTGAGAACCTTAGATGTTATCCTTGGGTATGTTCCAAGTGTGACTTCTAGTTGGATGACACCCTAAATCGGAACTGGCTCATTGTACAGCCTGTAGAGTTGTCCCTCGGTTGCTCTCATTTGACTTCTCTTAAGTCCCAATTTAAGATAAGTATCAAGGTAAAGTAAATTCTAAGAACTTTCATTATCAACAAAGATTCGTTTCATCTTATAGTTATTTGCTCCATCCGAAACGAGTACAGTTACAACAAAAAGGTCAGAATAGGGGAAAGTTACATGAGTCATGTATTCATTACTAAAACTAATAACTTCGTCCCTATTTCCTACCCTTGGCCTCTTTGTTGTAATGATCTCCTGAGCGTGTTCCTTGTGGGTAACCCAACAAATTGGTTTGTAATTTGTGGATTTTCGGAGAGCAACTAATGAAGTGTATTTACTAAAAATCCGAAAAAAAACTAGCTGGTAAGGCAAAGTGTCAGTCAACGGAGTTGACTGTCTAAAGGAGGCAAACGGCTGAAGGTGCACGGCTTGGCCAGTCAACACGAAGGCAAATGGCCAAGGGCCAAGGAGAGGTGTGCAAAATTTGCCAATGAGTAAATTGGCCGGTCAATGTTTTGACCAGCCAAAGAAGCAAAGAGGAAGGCGCAACAGAAGCTCCATTGAGGCAAATGGCCGATCAATGCATTGACCGGCCAAGAAGGCAAATTGGCCGGTTGGCGCGCGGAAGCCTTAGTGCAATTTGTCAATCAACGCGTTGACCGGCCAAGGAGGCAAACGGTTACTGAAGGCGCACGGTGTTGGAAATTCCGAGGATGTGGGTGCTGATTGCACAGGAACGTATGGACTAAAACAGCCGAGGACACTTGGATGGCAAAGGGCACAATGGTCCGAGGACTTGAGCACAATAAGGACTGAGGACATTGTGGAAAGCTGACATTGCAGACAGCTGGCTGTCAGGCTTTCGTAAGGCATGCCTTCTGACCAGTGCAGAGCATATGCCGTTTGCAGGAAGCTCAGAAAGTGGTGAAGGTGCAGAAATGATAGGGACGGCATGACCAATCATCTGTAAGACGGCCAGTTGAATAGATAAAATTTGGTGGAGCCGAGTTATTATAAAGGCACACCAAGAACTTCAGTTTTTTGTGTGGGAAATCACCAAGGGTGCGGGTTGCACCGTGCTGGTGTGGGTGAGTTAACACCAGGGGTGCTGTGTGCCGACCGCAAATGTGTAGGGGTGAAACAGAGGTTGCCGTTTCATCACGCTTTGTAAAATATCTGTGAGCAGAGAGTATTATAGTAAGAAGAAGGAGAAGAGAAAAACATAGATATGAGAGGGAAGGAGAGTTTCCTTACTCTTGGAGATTGTTTTTCTTATTGACTGTTATTCGGAAGCTTTTGTAGTTAGGGTGTGTTGCTTGTATTTTGTCTTGGGGTTTGCATAACCATTTTATATAGTGGATATATTGGTAGATTATATGTCCCATGATTTTTTTCCTTAGTTAAGAAGGGGTTTCTATATAAAAAATACTGTGCATCCTTTATTCCTTATTCTTACTAAATTAGTGGCTGACGATGATGGGGGTTCTAATTTTTTGCTGTACCAAATTGGATGAATCCGAATGTCAAATCCCAACAGTTTAAAAGTTCATATAGTAAATGAATACTCTATCAAAAATGAATAAGTTAATGAGTCAAAATCTATTTATGTAGATTAGGTCAAGTACTTTGTAGATCAAAGATGTGACGAATACTGCCTATGGGAAAAACCAAATAACATGGCTATAGTAAGAATAGTGATTAGTTTAAAGAATATGTTTAGGACTATTACTAAAAGATTGTCTAATGAATTAAGAAATCTAATTAAATAGTCCATGAATGTAGTCTGTGACAACTTGATAGCAATCATATTATTAAAAATCTAGTTGATCATGATAGAACCAAATATGTGAAGATAAATTGGCATTTTATTTAAAAAATAAAACTGAAACCAAAATTTTAAATCTAATCTCACACCAACTCATACTCAAGTGGAAGATGTTTTGTGGAAGCTCCTTTTATGAGTAAAATTTGAGGAATTGATTTGCAAGTTGGAAATAATCAATATCTTTTCACTAGCATTAGTGTGAGCATTGAAATTTCAGAGATTATAAAAACTAGAGTAATAACGAGTAAGATTAATAAATCAAGATATTATTCTGATGTGTAAATATTTTATTTATACTTATAATATTTTAAATTATTCTTATAGTATAGAATCAAGGAAGAGTATATTTTGAATTATTATTGTAGTAGAGAATCAAGAAAGGCTATTCTTGAAGAATACTTTACTGAATTTCTCTTATCTTATCTTCTATTTATTAAATATTTGGATCAAAGAGGATATTAGGATGGCTAATTATGTGGCCTCGACTCCCTTATCCCTTTATTTATTCTTCAGCTATCATTTTTTTGGTGAAAAAGAACTAGAGAATAATTATTTTTGAGTTAATCTCTACTCTTCTTCACCATATATATGGCTTAAATAGATTGTATTCCATATTGCCCATCCACGTGACTTGTATGGGAGGGAAAAAAGTTAGCTGCAAGATACAATTAAAAATTCTAAGTAGAATCTTGGATAAATCTTCCCCAGAGAGTTATTTATTATCCTTAAAAGTTCGCCTATCACATTTTGGAGTGCTTATCACCCAAATTTCTTTTTCTTATCACCATGGGTTGCTTATCATTCTATGAAAAGCTTCATTTCCTACCACTCAAAGATTTTCTGTATAGTCCAAAATTTTTGTTCACAAAATTATATTTCTCCTTGAAAATAGTAACAGGTAAATGCACCTACAGATTGTTTACACGGTGGTATTAGACAAGTTTAATTTTGTATATATCCTTCCCACTCTTGCACAATGAAGTCTTATTTCAATAGGTTCTGACTTGCTATTTTAGACAAAACTTTGGTTGCCTCAGTACACTTGTCATGAAACATTATATTGTGGTGACATCTTTCAATTTCACCCAATTCAACTAAAATCCTTCTAGATAAGACTCCTAACAAGAATACCAAGATAATCTTAACAACAACATTACGAAAAAGCTATTGAATTAATTACCAAAGATATGAATATCCAATTACTATCTTTCATTATCAGACTCCCCATCTTCATAAACAAATCCTTCCTAAGGTTTTAAGAAGTTGGAGAATTGACAAGACTATCAAAGAGGAACACCATAAATTTCAAAAGCTTAAATCACACGTAATGAACACAACTAATAGAGACAACTTAACGTAACATCTTCATGTAAATTCTCAATCGTTTTGTCATTTGTTGGATTGACATTCTAAGCTGAGGGTATAGAAATTTTTTCTAACAAGGGTTAGCCTAACAATACTCAAAATTCTACTTGGTTTCTAACTAAAATCATGCATGGCATTAAACAAATGAATTTTACATAATTATAATAGAAATGATATTTTAGAAAGACAAGTAAAGTCTATCAATGGGGAAGAAGAAAGACAAAAAATGAGTTGTGTAGAATGACATATAGTACACTTTTCTATAAATGTGGGTTTCTTCTTTTGCTATGAAATTCTTAATCAATTTCTATTATAAATGTTTCCTCTCTTAGTTCTAGCACTTGAATCTCTATTTCTACAATTGATATATATGCTAATGAAATGGGAAAAAAATTCATAAATAAGCAAAAGAACATGTTAAAATCAGTAAGGTTCCTGAACTCAAAGCTTAAAAAGGAGTTTTACCAATCCCTCTATGATACGTATCAGGATTCTAGATTCATAGCGTATCTTGATCACGCCTTCTTTGTAAGTAGGATCTCTACTCCATCTTCGACAATCCAAAATCTGCACACTATAATTAAATCAAAAATCAGAGTACAATCGGGACTTACTCCCCGAAAGGCACTCAAACGCTCAACTCAGTTCTTATCTAAAAATTGAGAATAATTTTTTTAAAGGAAGAAATAAAATGGTATTTTAGTTCAAGTGCATTGTCCAGTTTTTTGTTCGATTAACAGTCCAAATAGTGGAATTTACACTTGAGTGGTCTAGTCTCCTTTTTCTAGTCCGTCCTTCATCTTGGACGTTCTTTTCTTTTATATGATACCCAGACAGTTCAGTTCTTTCTCTGTTGGATTCTTCATGACTTGTGACATCATGCTGGATAAAGTATAATTGAAGCGGTTAAGGCATCCGGAGTTAAACTAAAGAAGTTATAGTCTCCAAACGTTAGATTGTGCGCATCGTGCATATAACCTAGGAGATCACTGAATGGCATTTTGTTGGGCCTTCTTTCATGGGCCTCGATGTTATTCCAGCCCATTTCAAATCATGACCCGAGCGGCCTTTCATCATATAAGCCCATTTGTAGCTGTACCCATCACTAATCTCTCATGCCAGAGATTGTTAACTTTAAACCTCTGATATGTTCATCGATGGTGTACTTCTTTCCCATCTGCTCTCTATTGTTATCTTAGCGGAATCACCTTATAGCTGATTTTCCTGAAATCAATCTGAGATGGAACTGAGCGAGAGTGATCAAACTCTAAAAATTGATTAAGTCTGGAGTGAGAAGAAAAAATCTAGAGTGACAAATCTTCCAGAATGAATAAGGTTTCTGGAGAGACAAAATCTCTGGAGGGATAAGGTCTCCAGAGAGACTAGAAAGATAAGAATTTCGAAGAGACAAGGTCTCCGGAATGAATGAATAGCTTCAGAGTGACAAGGTCTCCGGAGAGACAAATTTTCTAAAGAGATAAGGTCTTTGGAAAGACAAGATTTCCAAAGAGACAAGGCCTCCGAAAAGACAAGAAAGATAAGGATTCTGGAAAGACACGATCTCCAAAGGGACAAGAAAGATAAGAAAGATATGGATTCTGGAGAGACAATATCTCCAGAGTGCCAAGTTCACCGGAGAGATATGATCTTCGGAGAGACAAAATCTCCGAAGTAACAAGGTCTCTCGAGAAATAAGGTCTTCGTAGTTAATGAAATTAAAAGACAAAGATTCCAGAGAGACAAGATCTCCAAAGTGACAAGATCTCCGGAGTGACAAGATTTTTGGAATGTCAAGATCTCCGAAATAATAAGGTCTCCGGAGAAATAAGGTCTCCAGAGTGGATGAAATCGAAAGACATAAAGTTCGAAGAGACAAGGTCTCCAAAGAAACAATGTCTCAAGAGTGAACAAGGTCTCCGGAGTGACACGATCTCCAAAGTGAACAATGTCTCCTTAGAGAGACAATTTCCGAAGTGAACAAAGTGTCCGGAGAGATAGGATCTCTGGAGAAACAAGGCTTCCTGAGAGAAAAATGTCTCCAAAGATAACAAAGTTTTCGGTGAGAAAAAGGTCTCCGATGAGAACAAAGTTTCCGGAGACAAAAAGATCTCCAGTGAGATAAAGTATTTGTAGTGAACAAAATCTTCGGAGAGACATCGTCTCCGGACTGGGTTCTATCGTAGCAAGAAACCAAATTGTTTTTTGAGATTTACCTTGGGTGCTGTCATTCCTCGAAACCATGCGTCCTTTCAATTCAAGCGTGGCACCTTTTCAAACACAAAAAATTTGATATAAATTCGGCACTATTTCAGGTCATTTTTTTCCTTCTTCTTCAATCTTCAAACCCTAACTCTCCCTTGAACCTTTTTTCTTTCCGATTACTTCACCTCTCTACTGAGTATCGCTCCATGGCCGTTCACGTCGCTAATACTCGATCGGTGCTCATTGGAAATGACGTCAAGAGGTTGTATTCCGAATTTAGAATACCCAGGGAAATCCTGTATGTGGTGCCTAGTGAAGATGACAGATCTTACGCTCCACCCAATGACTTCATCACTATTTACAAAATTTACCTTACGGGTGGTCTTCACATTCCCATTGTGCACGAGTTGCTTCAGATGTTCAAGGATTTTGGCGTTCCTATTGCCAGATTCCATGCAAACGCTATTAGGTATCTTTGTAACCTCTACATATGTTTTCATCTTTGTGGGTTAAAATTTAACTCCACCACTGTCCAAGTTATTTTTGATTCGTCCAAAGTGATGATTGAATCTCGTTGTCTCCAAGGGAGATAAACCTTTTTGGACTAATCCACAAGTCTGTAAAGGATTGGAAAGATAGATTTTTATTTTTGAAATTATCTATGGGTATTCCCAATGATTAGGGAAGAGTCATTGACTAACTCATTGGTAGGGTTACTCCTCAATATGAGAAGTCTGCTAGATTGTTCATTGAAATTCTCTGGAAGAAGGCAGATTCTTTCACCGATATAAATAAGGGCCGCCTTCTCTCATTGGAGTTGCTGATCTTTACAAAGTGGGTGACTGGTATAGAAGAAATGGTGGTTGTCACTGTGTTACCACTAAAACACGTAAAAGAAAAATGGGTGTCACTAAAGTCAAAGCTGTTTCATCACGGTGGCGAGTTTCCACTTCTCAATCTGTTGAGGTAAATCCTTCTAGGCCTGGGCTAGATGTTTCACAACCTGGGAGCCCAACTTCAGACCCTCTTGTTCAAACGAGTCTGGAGCTAAAGTTGGACACGGGTTCAGGACTCAAATTCGTTACTGGTGAGGATCCTCCAATAACTTTTACGGAGCCCCCTAGCATTCATGAGATCATGGGCCAGTCAACTGATATTGGACAGTTCGGCAAGTGTGGCCCTCAAATTGAGGCTGAAAATGTCCGGACTGAAGAGGTGTTATTGCCTACCTCTTCACACACGCAAGCTAGGTTGTCTGCTTGTCAGGCTACTATAGAGGAAGTTGCTGGAGTGGCTGGTGAAAAGGAAACTTCTCATCAAGAGCCTCTGGCATTTAATCCAGTTGCTCCCTCATCTCAACTAGAAGCTGGTGATCTACCTCCTACGTGGCCATTCACTCCGAGCGCAACGACTTCAACGCCTCGCCCTAACCCCGTTGGGAGACGGCCTGAATCCACTCCGGCAACTGGGGTAAGAATTTTTTTGACTGAAGCAACTCTCAGAGCATTATTTCTGATTGTAAGTATTTAGTTAATCCCTTCCATTAAGTTGAAAAAACGTTGATTCCTTAGACTTACCTAATTTGTGCGCCCACGGGATGGTAAAATGATCAATCATCTAAAGATTGGCCTTCATCAAAGGAAGCTTTGCATTCACCAGTTATAGGATGAAATTAGTCACTTGTGACAAACCCGAGTTGATCCCAACACTCTACTACAATCCCAAGACCAGATTTCCAATCTTGAAGTTGAGTTGCAAGATGCCAAGGACGCTCTTGAGCAGGCTAACCATCAGATCGAAGAGCTCCAGAGTGAAAATGAACGCCTGCATTATGAGCTGAGGACTTGGCTCAGGCCGAAGGAGTTAGGACATGTGCTAAATGCCCAATTTTTGGACGGTGTCCATCTATGAAAACAGATTGCAGTGCTGGTTGACCCATAATTTTCGGTCAACATTTTTGATAAAAGAAATAGAGGTGTCCACCACTCATCTGACTTGCGGGGCTCCTCTGACTCCAAAGAGCCAAGCTCTTTCCACCCTAGGAGCTCCCAATGATAGTTTATATTTCTGGTCGTCCAATTTTGACGTTGTAAAAAACATTACATGGTTTATTAATAAATTAATTTTTTGGTTGTCTATCTTATTCTGTAAATAATTATTTGTCGGCCAAGCTCTTTGACTTTATACTTTATTGGTTCCGAATTTTGGTGAAATTGGGATTGTAGATAATTCTGATCATAGTTTACATGTCATAGTTGATTGAAGGTGCTCATCCTTGAGGAAGGGAATCGAAGCACACATGCTAAATAGCCCTCTAAGGTTTAATTGTCTAACAATGCTTGGTCAGTTGGAATGTATCCACAATTGAAATTTTCAATCGCTAGTGGACCGCTCAATGACTGGATCAAGATTCTTTTGACTGCCTTGGGTTATGAAACAAGTGAGATGGAAAACTCACCTGACTTAGGGGCAATCTAGGCCGATTTAATTGGATGTGTTGTTACGTGAGCACACACACATATTCAAATGAAACAATGATAAAAATAAATAAATAAATAAGGCAAATGACTTCATTAATATGAAACATAATACAAACACATATAAGGATGCATTCACTACCTACCTCAACGAATGAAACTATTGATAAAATTTCTTCAAATGAATAGCATTCGATGTTCTCAGTATTAATTTACCACTCTGGTCATGCAATTTGTGTGTGCCATCCCTGAGGATAGCAGATACAATAAACGGTCCCTCCCAATTTGGGGACAATTTATTTCTATTGTCAATTTTTCCCGGAGCCTCTATGTTGCATAGGGCTAAGTCTCCAACATTAAACTTTTAAGCCTTCACTCTTTTATTATAATGTTGTGCAACTCTTTGTTGATAAGCAGCCGTACGCACCTTGGCGGTTTCCCAGACTTCATGGAGCAGATCAAGATGTTGCTCGAGTCTTTCAGCATTGCTAAGAGAATCAAAGTTTTCAACTCTGAGATTGAGTAGTCCGTTCTCCACAAGAATTACTGCCTCCGTCCCAAAGCATAGACTGAAACGAGTTTCTCGAGTTAGCTCCTTGGGTGTAGTTCTATAAGACCACAGTATAGAAGGCAATTTATCTGCTTAGGAACCCCCAACATCCTCCATTTTTTACTTTAACCCATACAACAGAGTTCTGTTAGTCACTTTCACCTATCCATTAGCCTGTGGATAGTCACTGAAGTATGAACAATCTGACACCTAAACTTGTGCAGTATCTGGTGAAACGCTTTCCAATAAATTGAGCCCTGTTGTCGGTTATTATAACCTCTAGGATTCCAAACCGACAGACAATACTTTGTCACACAATCTCCATGACATTATGTTCAGTAATATTTGCCAAGGGATAAGCCTCCACCTACTTGGTGAAATAATCATTCCCCACGATAATAAATTTCCTTTGTCTGGATGCAATTGGAAATGGACCAAGGATATCAAGCCCCCACTGTGCAAAGGGCCATGGTGTCTGCAAGGTTCTCAACTCGGTTAGCGGTTGATGAAGTATATTTTCATACAGTTGACAGTTTTCACACCTTTTGACAAAATTCATTGCATCCTTCTTCATTGTAGGCCAATAATAATCTTGTCTCATAATTTTGAATGACAAATTTTTAGCTCCAAAATGGGATCTTCATATGCCAAGATGAACCTCACTCAGGATATAATCTACCTCCTCCGGAGTGAGGCATTTGAGGTATGAGGTTGAGTATGCTCTACGGTACATTTTTTCATCCATGATAGCATACCAACCAGCTATCTTTTTCACATGCTTAATATCCTTTGAGCTCTTTGGTAATATTTTATCAGTCTGGTATCTCTAATATGACGACATCTAATTTTTCTAATCGATAATCTGTAAAATTTCTTGCTCGGGCTCCTCAATACTAGGAGTCTCCAAAATTTTTCGTAGGCATCTCGAATATTGCTCAGGGTTTTCAGTGGCTGCAACCTTTGCAAGCTGGTCTACTTTTCCATTGTCTACTCGGGAGATGTGAGCTATCTCCAATTTACCAAAGCTTTGCACCATACTTTTCACTATTGCCGTGTAGTTTTTAAGCAAAAGACTAGCTACGTCAAAGTTTCCCTAAACTTGGTTCACGATCAATTCAGAGTCACTATATATAATCACACACTTCGCTGAAAACTCTATGGCCAGCCTGAGTCCGGCTAGCAAGGCCTCATATTCAGCGACGTTGTTAGTCGCCAAAAATTCATGCCTCAAATAATAACTTATTTCTTTTCCATCAAGAGTCTTCATAACTACTCCTGCTCCACTTTCGAACTACGTTAATGACCCATCAATATTTAAAGTCTAACCGGGCATGTCATCTTTCTTGCAGATGTTTTCATTAACAGCGGAGGTGCCCAGAATTGGGGTCGCGATTTTAACAATGAAGTCTGGCAAGGCCTGACCCTTGATCATCGGCCTTGGTCTAAACTCAATATGAAACTCACCCAATTCTATAGCCCACTTTATTAATCTTCCAGACATATTAGGCCTTTGTAGCATAACTTTCAACGGTTGGTTAGTGAGGACGATTATGCTATGAGCTTGAAAATAAGGTCGCAATTTTTGAGCTAAATGAACAAGTGCTAAGGCCATTTTTTCCACATGTGAGTAACGAGTTTCAGCGTCTACTAACATCTTACTGGCATAGTACACCGGCCGTTGCACATCTGATTGTTCTTAGATCAACACTGAACTTAATACCGTTTTAGACACAGCCAGGTACAGATATAAATCTTCATCCTGCTTTGGTGAAGCCAACAGAAGAGGACTAAACAAATAGTCCTTCAACTCTTAGAAAGCAGTCTGGTAGTCAGCTGTCCAGATAAATCCATTTGATTTTGTTCCCCTTAAAGTGTTAAAGAAGGGGAGGTATTTTTCGGCCGACTTAGCCAAGAATCGGGATAAAGTTGTAAGCCTCTCAGTTAGTCTCTAAACATCCTTCACAGTCCCAGGTGGTGCCATATCCATTATGGCCTTCATTTTCTCTAGATTAGCTTCAATCCCATGCTATGAGATTATAAAGCCCAAGAACTTTTCGAATGTTATTCCGAAAACACACTTAGTTGGGTTCAACTTTATCTGATATTTTCGGAGTACCCCAAAGGCTTCGTTCAAATCTTTGATATGGTCACATGTTGCCTTGCTCTTTACAAACATGTCATCAACGTAGACTTTCATGTTTTTACCGATTTGAGTCTCAAATATTTTGTTTACAAGCCGCTGATAAGTGGCTCCCAAATTTTTGACACCAAAAGGTATAACCTTATAATAATATATGTCTTGATCGGTCATGAAGGAAGTATGTTCCTCATCTTCCTTGCTCATTCTAATTTCATTGTATCTGGAATAAGTATCCATGAAGTTTAGCAGTTCGTATCCCGCTGTGGAATCCACCAACGTATCTATCCTTAGCAGTGGGTAACTGTCCTTAGGAAGAGCCTTATTTAAATTGGTGAAGTCCACGCACATTCTTCATTTTTCATTACTTTTCTTCATTAGCACCACGTTAGAGAGCTAGTCAGGATACTGGGCTTTTCCGATTAATCCGGCATCAATTAACTTTTTTACTTCCTCACGGATTGCAATAAGTTTTTTTGTGAAGTGGTTTCTTTATTTCTGCCTAATTGGCTTATGATTGGGATCAAATCCAAACTTGTGGACTATCAAATCTACTAGGATTTCAGGCATATCAACAGGAGACCATGCGAACACATCTGCATTCTGTTTGAGAAAGAAGATAAGTTGATCTCGGAGCTATCCGGAGAGAGAGCTCCCAACTTGTACATACTTCTCCGTATCATTTGGGTCAAGAAGAATATCCTCAGTCGTTTCACCGGATTGGGCCTATTGTAACGTCACTTTTTCCCGGTAGTCCAAATCTTCAATTGGCCGTTCTGAAACTGCTTGAGTGACTTGCATTAAGTAACAAGATCGGCCAGTGACTTGATCACCTAAGACTTCACCAACACCTGAAGGAGTTGGAAACCTCATCTTCGGGTATAAGATTGGTGTTACTGTCCTAAAAGCCATTAGACATGACCGGCCTAAAATGGCGTTGTAAAATGAAGGCAGATGCACAACCAAAAAGGTGAGTACATGGGTTGCTGTTCTAGGATACGTCTCCAACATAACTTCAAGTTGTATTATTCCCTAGACGGACACTGGTTCGTTGTCCAATCCATTATTCGTAGGTTTTAGTTGACTTTTTTTTAAATCCAGTTTAAAGAAGGCATCCATATAAAGTAAATTACTACTGCTTCTATTATCGATAACGACCCGTTTCAGTTGGTAATCCACTGCACCATCTGAAACAAGTGTAGTTACTACAAGAGGGTTAGAATGGCGTACTTGTATATGAGACAGATTATTTTCATCAAAACAGATTACACCATGCCTAACCCCTACCCTTTGCCTTTTGTTTTCTACAATAGTTTCTACTCGGTCCGGGGAGTGCTTCTTCTGTAGTATGGTTGATATGATATCATCCATTCCTACTACAACTCTATTCCTCAAGTGCTACTACTGGTCCTGCTCTTCTCCTCATTCTTCTCTGGTGATTTGTCATAGATTCTTTACAAATTTCTTAACGTGCCCTTTTTTGATGAGCTCCTCGATTTTTATCTATAGGGTCCTGCATTCCTCTGTACTGTGTCCCGGAGATGGATGGCAATTACAATACTTCGATTGATTACCTTCCTTCAGGTTGTTGACAAGCTTGGACCATTTTAAAAACTTCTCTCCTCATATCTCTATTATAATGTTGGCTTTGGAGTCATTCAGTGGTGTTAGGTTTACGGGTTTGTATTTCCTTTGAACCCTCGGCTCAAACTTGGATTGCTTCTTCGAATTTTACGAGTCAACACGGTCTCCGTTCCTTTTCCTTCCATCTGGTCCATGCTATGAACGATCGTCCTGCCTCGGTTTCTTTGCCTCAATCGCTTCCTCTGCTGCTATGTAGGCTCGAGTTATAACTTCTGCCTTAGAAAAGGTCCTAGGATCTTTATGACCCAAATGCTTGAAAAACTCGTCAGACTCTAGAGTATTTATAAACGTATTCAATTTGACCTCATTAGTAAGCCAAGGAATCCGCTAGGCTTCCGCAGTGAATCTTCCCAAAAAACTTTTCAAACTTTCCCTTTGCCCTTACTTGATATGAGCCAAGTGCCAAGGTTACTTTTCAATCTTCCTACTGAAGGAAAATTGTGACAGAAAATAATCAGCCAATTTCTCAAATGACCAGATCGAATTTAGTGGTAAATGATGAAACCAAATTCGAGTATCTTTCTTTACTGTCAGGGGAAAGCATTGATACATACTCATTTCATCCAAACCTTGAAAACTCAAGTGCGTGCAGAAGGTTACTTTTCAATCTTCCTACTGAAAGAAAATTGTGACAGAAAATAATCAGCCAATTTCTCAAATAACCAGATCGAATTTAGTGGTAGATGATGAAACCAAATTCGAGTATCTTTCTTTAGTGTCAGGGGAAAATATTGATACATACTCATTTCATCCAAACCTTGAAAACTCAAGTGCGTGCAGAAGTTGTCCAAGTGATCCATTGGATCACCACTTCCATCATAGACGTCCAATGTTGGCATTTTGAATTTATGTGGGACTGGACAAGTTTAAACTCCATCGTAAAAGGAGATCTTCTCAAATCTGCATAATGCCTTTCTGCGCTATCGTCAAACATGTGTTGCCAGACTTCGTCCAATCCGTCATCCACATGAGAGGCAGTGGTAGCTGTGGATCTCTTCTCATTGAGGTAGTCCCTCAACTCCAGGTGCTTTGGCCGACTAGGATGACTACGCCCTTCTGTAGGCTGCACGTTGCAGGAGGCCCCATCATGATCCAGTGGCCTTCGATCATTTCTCAAATAACGAGGATTTTGTTGTTTAGGGCTTTCCTCCTCAAATCTAGGACCTAACCAACTTTCTAGCCGCAAACGGCCTCCATCTCAGTTGGTAGAAGGTTTCTTTCCTTCGTTAATAGGCTGCTTTGCATTTCTCACCGAGCGTCTCCTCCTTCGGCTCCTTTTTGAAGCGGAAGTACCTACGGTTGTAACTGAGACTGCTTGTCTTTGTTGTCCTAACTAGGTGCAAAGGGTTTGGAACGCCTCTGCCATACTTGTCATTTGATCGTTCATAGTTTCTATCAAGATCATCTACCAGTGTTCCCCACAACTACTTGTAGGAGGGTCGTTGCCCGGGGAAGTGACGTCTCCAGGAGCATTTGTGTGACTTATGGTGTTGACCATTGTTGGATGAGTGGGGTGGTAAAGCTAGCTCTTTACTCTAGCTTCCCACAGACACACCAGTGATATGCATTTGGGTTCTAGATTCATAACAAATCTTGATCACGCCTTTTTTGTAAGTAAGATATCCACTCCGTCTTTGACAATCCAATACCAGCGCACCACAACAAAACCAAGAATCATAATATAATCGAGGCCTGCTCCCCGAAAGGCACTCTAACGCTCAAATCAGTTCTCATCTAAAAATTGAGAATAATTTTTTTTAAAGGAAGAAATAAGAGGGTATTTTAGTTCAAGTGCGTTGTCCAATTTTTTGTTCGATTAGCAGTCCAAGTAGTGGGATTTACACTTGAGTGGTCTGATTTCCTTTTTCTTGTCCATCCTTCTTCTTGGGTGTTCTTTCCTTTTATATGATAACCGAACGGTTCGGTTCTTGCTCTATTCGATTCCTCATGACTTGTAACGTTATGCTGGATGGAGTCTAACTAAAGCGATTAAGACCTCCGGAGTTAAACTGGAGCAGTTATGATCTCCGAACGTGAGATCGTGTGCATCATGCATATGACCCAGCAGTTCACTGAATGAGATTTTGTTAGGCCTTGGTTTGTGAGCCTCAATGTTATTCCAGCCCATTTCGCATCAAGGCCCAAGCGGTCTTTTATCAGGTAGGCCCATTTATAGCTGTACTTATCACTCTATAAAAAAAAAACTATATCAACTGAGACGCGACAATAAACTTAACTAAATTTTGATAATTTCACTTGAATTCTCTTTATTGTGGTAATTTTATATCTATCAGTAAGTGTACATAATTATTAACCGATCGAAAATGACCTATCAGTAAGAGTACATAATTATTAACCGATCGAAAATGACTTCGGAGACTATTTTTTCACTAGTTCAAGGCCAGGGTTGAAAATGGTTGGAAGAAAAATGAGAATAAATCTGACATATTTGTTAGTTATCATACTACTTAGGATTTAGCTTAAAATGAGTTTTCTGCCATATCCGTAACGAAACAATATCAAATTATGAGCTATAAGCGATCTTATTTATTATTTTTGTATTTCAAAAAAACAAAAAAAAGTTGGAGTCCGCATCACAGCAGCCGAGAAGTCAAGTACAACAATACAACTAACCAACTTTTTAGATTTCACAATTGCCTATTTATGACCCCACGTAAATTCTCTCCTTTTTTTTTTTTTTCAAAACTATCAAGTGACAAGGGGTCCTTACTAGACATCATTTTTTGTGGAAAGGTACTTTTTTGTCATCACAAACATCTTGATAGATAAATTAATCTTCCATGCTAATAAATCAATCAACAAGAGTAGCAGGAGCACACCATCAAAATAAGGAAGAAAATTCCGCCACTGTTGCACGTGCTCTTTAATTTTTACCTACTTTAATCTTATCTTTAAAAATGACATTTACTAAATCCGTAATATTACTCCATCATAAATATAAGATTATGACTTTAAATTATAAAAAAAATTATAATAAGAAGCGAAAGTATATATATATATATATATATGACATTCCTTATGTCCCACAATATTAAAAATTTCCTATTATTGGCTGTCCTTTCTTAATTTGATATATTTTCAGATCTTTGCATTATCCATTTCATGGTTGAGAATGTTGGAGTCACTCTAATGTGGAAGTGTTCATGGTTCGAGGACCTGGATTGAGGACCAGGACCTTATATGTGGCTATATTCCGCATACTTGTGCGCTGAGTGTCCACATACTTTGCACAATATTGGCACAAGGAATTTCAGTCAACGTCCATTAACCGAAAGCATTGGTTGGGCAAAATTGACCAGTCAACATTTTGACTGGCCAATTATGCATGATTGCCCATTATGAATTCCGATCAGCATGCTATTGACCATGTTCACCGGCCAATTTCGCATTATTGCCCATTATGGATTTTGGTTAACATGCTGTTGACCAGTTAAAGGTCCATGGACTTGTGCGATGAGTGTCCACGGAATTGCGAAGTCTGTAATTGAGCACAATGACTCCAAAAGGACGGCTAACCGGTTAACGAGGCGTTGACCTGCTTAGAGAAGAAGGCAGTCAATGGGAAAGTTGATCGGCTGAGAACATGTATCCTGAATAGTTGTCTTCTGCAAAAGCATGGAGTTGACTTTCCTGATTAGGTAGCCAGACAAGTCAATCTGCAGATGAATGCATGTGACATCTGTTACAATACAGGGCGTGTGCCGACTATTGCAGGCTTTGGGAGCTGTACACACAACCATCATATTAAGTAGGTGGTTGTTCATTTTGTCTGAAGATGTATATATGTTGAACTCAGAAATGTGTATATGTACAAAAGATAGGGGAGTAAAAAAGCTAAAGAATGAGAGAGCAGTGAGTGAAAAATAGAGTATGAAGATCTTTGCATTCTAGTGCTCTATTCTTCGTTTTTGCTTCTAGGGCTAGTGTAACCATGTGATTTTTATAACCAATCTCATATAGTAAAACTTATTTGTAGACTAAGTGTCTCGTAATTTTTTTCTTATTTGAAAAGGATTTTTCACGTAAAATTTTAGTGTTCTCTTCTTCTTCTTTATTCCTCTTTTCTCTGCTATGTGCATTTTTGAAGTGGTCTAATATAATTTTTTTCAATAAGTGGTATCACAGAGCACGATTAAAAACTTTCTATTAAATGGCATTGTCATCTTTAAAGAACCTACTATTTAGTGTGAAGCAATTCAATGGGTAAGTAACTTCATCCTTTGGTAAAAAGGATGAAGAACATTTTCACCTGAGAAGAAACAGTGAAAGCATTGCGAAAGAATGATGAGAAGTCAGAGAACCTAATCGAGGAAGAATGGTAAGACAAAAGGAATCTTGCTAACTGTACTATTAAATTGTGTCAACGGATAACACGCTTCAGGATGTCCTCGGCTTATTAGACCCAACAGATGTCTGGGAGAAGCTTGAAAGTCGGTATAAGTTCGAATCCTTGACAACCAAACTGCACATGAAGAAGTAGTTCTATGGCCAGCGGTTGTCAGAAGGTGGGAGCTTTGAGAATCACTTGGACAAGTTCAACAGAATAGTGACGCAGGTGTTGGCCCTTAATGAGGGAATCAATGAGGATTACAAGGCATTGGTATTGCTGACTTCTTTACCAACCTTGTATGACCATATCATTACAACCTTATTGTTTCACCCTTAAATTGAACGAGGTCATTGCTTCCTTACTCATAAATTAGTCAAGGCAGTCACAAGGGTCCTCAACCTCTTCACACTCTGAGGTACTTGTGATCGAGTCAAGGGAAAGAAGTAAAGGACGCAGCTAAAAGCCGGTAGAGAAGAGTCATAGTAAATCTCGGTCAATGTTTCAAAACCTTGAGTGCCATCATTGTGGCAAGAAAGGCCATATCAAGAAACACTGCTATAAATGGAAGCGGAAAAACGCGGAGAAGGAGAAAGGAAAAAGGGATGAGGTGAAGAAAAGTCGTCGATCTTAGTGGTTATAGGAAGCAATCTCCTATTAACTTATGAAATGGATGTGGCAAGTCTGACGGACCATAAGTTCGACTAGGTAGTAGATTCTGATGCCTCTCTATACTCCACATCCAAAACGGGACTATTCACTTCCTAAACTCTGGGAGACTTTGGGGTGATAATGATAAAAAATGAACAAATATCCCTAATAATTGGCAGATGTGACATGTTACTTGTCACTAATAAGGGGACAAAACTACTACTAAAGGATGTATGACATTTTCCTGATATCCGACTGAACATAATATCAACCGATAGACTTGATAATAAAGGTTATTGCAATACTTTCTTGAAGGAGAGTAAAAGTTAACCAGAGGGTCTCTGGTTGTTGCACGAGGAAAGAAGAGCTCCGGCCTGTATATAATAAAGGTGTCTGCAGTGGCTGGAGATGTGAATGCAGTGGCTGGAGATGTGAATGCAACAACTAATAAGGAATCTAAGGATCTGTGGCACTATAGGTTGGGCCACATGAGTGAATAAGGACTGTGTTATTTGGCCAAGAAGGGCCTTATTCCAAGGATAAAGAAAGACAAACTAAGGACGTGTCCTCACTGCATGGCTGAAAAGCAATGAAGAGTCTCATTCCATGGAGATTCATCCTCTACAAATGTGAAAATACTTGACTTTGTCCACAATGATATATGAGGACCATTTAAAGAAAAGTCATTCGGAGGAGCCTGGTATTTCGTGTCATTCATTGATGACTGTTCTAAAAAACTGTGGGTTTATCCACTGAAAACCAAAGACCAAGTCCTTGGTATATTTGAGCATTGTCATGCTCAGGTGGAGTGACAGATGAGAAAGAAGTTGAAGACCGTCTGAAATGACAATGGTGCCGAGTACATTGGGGTATTTGATGCCCACTGTCAGTCTCATAGCGTTAGGTATCAAAATGCCACAGTTGAACGGAGTGGCTGAGCGAATGAACCGCACAATCTTAGAAAGGGTCAGGTGCATGCTTTCTGAGGCAAAGCTTCCTGTATCCTTCTAAGCAGAAGTTTTGAAGACGGCGGCCTATGTTATTAATAGGATGCCAATAAGCCTTTGAATGGTGAAGTCACAGAGAAGATTTGATCAGGAAAGGAACCGTCCTATGGCCATCTACGGGTGTTTGGGAGTAAGGCTTTTGTTCATGTCTCAAAGGACGAAAGGATCAAGTTAGAGCCAAAGATGATGCAGTACATCTTTCTAGGTTACAAAAAAAGATAAATTAGGATACAAATTCTATGACCCAACTGAAAAATCTTGTCCCGTTCAAGGGACGGAATTTTTATTGAGAATAAAATAATTGAGGATATTGGTAAAAAGAACCAAATCGATGCCAACCGGACGGACAAGATAACTCTTGAAGTTATCCGTTTGGTACCTCTTCATTATGAGGACAATGGGCAAAGAGTGGCCGACGATAATAATGAGGCAGTTACTGCACATGAAGAGGACCGTGATAAAGTCACTCCTCAACCGGTCAAGGAGGTTCCTATCCGACGATCCTTGAGGAACAGACGATCATCCGTCCATCTATCATCCAGTGAGTATGTCCTACTTACTGATGTAGGAGAGTTTGAAGACTTTGAAGAGGCTATGAAGGATGAGAATAAGAAAACATGGCTGGAAGTCATGCAGGATGAAATATGCTCTCTGCATGAAAATCATACATTTAATTTGGCTGAACTGTCTAAGAGGAAGAGAGCCCTAAAGAATAAATGGATCTTTCATTTAAAAATTGATAAAAACACCATACAATCAAGATACAAGGCACAACTGGTGGTAAAAGGATTTAATTAGTGAAAGGGCATTGATTTTGATGAAATATTTGCCCCTGTGGTGAAGATGTACTCAATAAGGGTTGTTCTTGGCTTTGCTACTGCTTGGAATTTAGAGGTAGAGTAGTTGGATGTTTGAATGACTTTTCCCATGGTAGTCTTGAGGAATAAATTTACATGGAATAGTCAAAAGGATTAAATCTTAAGAAAAAGGAACGGCTTGTGTGTCGTCGAAGGAAGAGCCTGTACGAACTGAAATAGGCTCCAAGACAGTGGTATAAAAAATTCGAGTCTATCACGGTCGGCTAAGGATACCGAAAGACTACTTGTGACCACTGTGTATTTACATAGAGATTTTTTGAGGACGACTTTACTATTCTTCTCATTTACATGGACGACATGTTAATTGTTGGACACAATGACACTCGGATAAAGGAGCTAAAGTATTAACTTAGGCAGTCATTTGTTATGAAGGACCTGAGATCGACGAAACAGATTCTTGATATCATAATAATTCGCGATCGATAGGCAGAAAAATTATTGCTGTCCTAAGAAAGCTACATTGAAAAGGTGCTCCAACGTTTTAACATGGATAAGTCCAAACTTGTGAGCACTCCACTGGCGAACTCCCGCAGATTGAGCAGTCGCCAGTGTCTATTCTGGGATGATGAAAGAGAATACATGGGAAGTGTACCCTACTCTTCAACCGTAGGAAGGTTGATGTACGTCTGGGTATGTACGAGACCAGACACAACACATGCTGTTGGTATAGTCAGTCAATTTTTGTCAAACCTAGGAAGAGAGTATTGGTCTGTGGTCAAATGGATAATAAGATATATCTGAGAAACTTTTAAAATATTCCTGTGTCTTGGAAGAGATAAATCTCAGTTGATGGGATACTCGGATGCTGATATTACCGGAGACATTGACTCCTAAAAATCCACCACGGGATACTTGGTGAAATTCGCTGAAGGTGCAGTCTCCTAACAGTTAAAGCTGTAGAAGTGTGTTACCCTTTCTACCACTGAGGCTGAGTTCATTACAGTAACAGAGGATTGTAAAAAGATGTTGTGAATAAAGAAGTTTGTCCAAGAACTACGCTTCAGACAGAAGAATTGTGAGATACTTTGTGAAAGTTAGAGTGTCATACATCTTTGTAAGAACTTCTCATTCCACTCTAAATCAAAGTACATTGATATTCGATATTATTGAGTGAGGGATGTTATTGAAGCAGGTTTGCTGTTACTAGAAAATGTCGAGACAGAGAAAAATGGCACGGACATGATGACAAAAATTTTACCGAAAGGAAAGATTGAGGCTTGCTACAGTTTGGCTGGGCTGACGGATTCTAACTCCCCACGGTCGGAGGGAAAGTTTGTTGAAGTCACTTCATTGTGGAAGTGTTCGTGGTCCGAAGACTTGGATTGAGGACAAGGACCTTGTGTGTGGCTATGTTCCACGAAATTGTACGTTGAGTGTCCGCGAACTCTACACAATATTGGTACAAAGAACTCCGGTCAACATCCGTTGACTGGAAGCATTGGTTGGGTGAAATTGACCGGTCAACATGTTGACCGACCAATTATGCATTACTACCCATTATGGATTTTGGTCAATATGCTGTTAACCGGCTGAAGGTCCATGGACTTGTGCGATGAGCATCCACAGACTTGCGAAGTCTGTAATTGAGCACGAGGACTCCGAAAGAAGGGCCAACTAGTCAATGGAAAAGTTGACTGGCTGAGAACAGGCATCCTAAGTAGCTGTCTTCTACAAAAGTATGGAGTTGACTTTCCTAATTAGGTAGCCGAAAGATGTCATCACTGGGAAGACGACAAGTCAATTTGCAGAGGAATTGATGCGATGTCTGCTACAGTACAGGGCCTACGCCGACTGTTGCAGGCTTTGGGAGCTAGCACGTAACCACCATGCTGAGTAGGTAGTTGCTCGTTTTGCCTGAAGACGTATATATCTTGAATGCAAAAAGATATATATGTACAATAGATAGAAGAGTGAAAGAGTTGAAAAAAGAGAGAATAGTGAGTGAAAAACAAAGTGTGAAGATATTTATATTCTAGTGCTCTGTTCTTCGTTTTCGCCTCTAGGTCTTGTGTAGTCGTGCAATTTTTATTAACCAATCTCATATAGTAAAAATTGTTTGTAAACTAAATATTCTGTGATTTTTTTCTTTATTTAAGAAAATTTTTTTACGTAAAATCTTAGTATTCTCTTCTTCTTCTTTATTCCTCTTTTCTCTACTGTGTGCATTCCTGAAATGGTCTGACGCCATTTTCCTCAACAGAGAGAAACCTCGGGAGGTAGCTGGGGACATATCTTCTTATTAGTGGTTGGCAAAGATTCTTAAAGGTGCCTTTATAAAAA
The DNA here is from genome assembly GCA_033239525.1 of Nepenthes gracilis. Classification (NCBI taxonomy): domain Eukaryota; kingdom Viridiplantae; phylum Streptophyta; class Magnoliopsida; order Caryophyllales; family Nepenthaceae; genus Nepenthes; species Nepenthes gracilis. Next base: position 19,331,140 of record BSYO01000014.1, on the reverse strand, counting down.
TGTTAAATTAAAATTTTGACATGACATGCAAAAAAAAAATGATGGCAACAAAACATACCATGATCTCCATTATGTTTTGTGGACAGGTACCTTTTTTGTCATCACAAACATCTTGATAGGCAATTTGATCTTCCATGCTAATAAATCAATGAACAAGAGTAACAGGAGCACACCATCAAAATAAGATAGAAAATTCTAGGTAGAGAAGAGATTTCAAGTAAAACGCTATTATTATAAACTTGAGCACTATAATTGTTAAAGTCCTTCCTCGTTTTGCTTATATCCATCCTTCAATTGAAAATTTCTTTTTGACAGTATTTCTAAAATTTATTATTAAATTTCAAAGCTGACTCGATATAAAAGATGGTGAAATTGATTACTTCCTTCGCGAATAAGTCAAGAAGTTTTTGAATAAGCAACCTAGCACTAGAAGTACAAATATAGGACAAAATGAGGGTAGGGATAAGTATAAATGGTGGCGGCATGAATTAGTTGATGGTGCCAATATTGGGCTCAACAGTGATCGATGTTTGCTGCTCTATGACCATGGTGATGGGAGAGTCCTGTCCGTTTATATTGTTGACTTTAGTATGGATTGATGGTAAGATACTAGAAATTGATACGGCTGACAAACGTTGAAGCACATTTGCCATGGGAGAAAGTCAGAGGAACACACAACTGATTGAAAAAGTGAAAGGAATCGTTGCTGATTGGTGATAGTAGCAATTGAGTTTCAGTTTCAGTAATAGTGGAAGTGGAGGCACTGGTGGTGTAGCAAAGGATGGGAGAGTGCAAGTGGTCGCACTTGTTTCCAAATGAGGGTCGCAAGAGACGTAGATGTTCCTGTTAGAGAATATTATGTTCACTTAATTAGTTTAGATAATTTACCAATTCTTCCTATATTATTGTTAAGATTTTAGAATAACAATATCAAGATTATTTATTAGCTGAATAACATTCGAAATATTTCAAATATTTATTTTTTTCTCTATAAATTTCGGCATTTCAATTGGCATGAATGATGTCCAATATTAAATGAATAATTACATTTATTGTTAGCACGATATCAGAACTTTTCCTACTTTATATCTAATCTGTCACAAACCCTCCCCCTCCTCCCCTAAAAAAAAATTCTTCAGCTGCTAGCGAGCAGCTATTTTTTCGTTTTGTTGCTGCCAACTAGACCACAGCAATTTTTTATCCTCTGTTCATTTACTTGGCTTGGTTATATACTATTTTCAACCTTTTTCATTTCTCTTAATTCTAGTTTTTCACTATCCTTGCCACTTTTCTGTTGTTTGATTGTCACACCCGATTTTATTCATTCATTCCATTAAATTAGTTGTCATTCCATAAACCTTGAACATCCTTGTCACAACTCAATCATGGTAAAATTATCTGAAATTGACAGCCTCTTGCACTGTAAGGCCCAAGAATGCAACTGCTAGTATATCTTAATAGCCGGAAAAGCTGTGGTCTGTCTAGGCTTCGTTCCCTCTCTTGGCCAGTTAAGACAATCACTTCGGTGCTTTTATCTTTGATTTATATTTCAGTTCTATATTAAAGACATTTCTGCTTTCATTTTAGAAATCTCACCCAATTCCTAGAGTTATTGATAGTCCGATATATGCAATAGTATGTATAAGACTGAATATAACTCATGCGATTGGAATAATCAATTAATTCTTATTCAATCCTGAAAAGGTACACTAGCCTACAATAAAATAGATATTGAAGTATCTTTGGGAGACTTTCAAGATATGTCTGTTCTTCGAAAATGGAAAGTTGCTTCTAATCAGGTACAATGACACTAACATGACGGGCTACATTGATTTTCAGAAGTCCATTTCAATTTACTTAGTTATACTTGCGGGAGGACCTAGGTTTTTAAAGTCGTAGCAGTAAAAATATATTACTCTCTTTACCACTTGCCATAATAGAAGCGAGTAAGAAAATATTCTGAATCAGGAAATTCATCTAGGAACTTGACTTTAAGTAAGAGCAGTATATGATACTATGTGATAATTTAAATGTCATTTACTTTTATAGAAATTCATCCTTTCACTTCAAAACAAATCACATTGATATTCAACATCACTCAATGAGGAATATTGACTTGGAGTAATTGATACTCGATAAAATCAAGATTGAAAATAATGGATCAGATATAGTGATAAATATGGTGCAAAAAGAAAAGTTTAAGATATGTCAAATAGTTGTTGGATGGTGATGGCCCCAACAAGATCGTGAGGAGAAATTTATTATTAACTTTTGGATCAATTTCTTATAAATTTTATATCCATTGATATGTTAGGTTAGGGCTTGCTCCAATGGAGGCATCAAGTAAGGGTCGGCCAAGTGTAAAAGTTCACTAGATATTTATACGATTTTTATTTGAGAATAGTCGAGTGTCTGTCTAGTGTTAACCAAGTGACAAATGTCACAGAAAGATCGTATAAGTTTAGTGCAAGGATTAGTTGAGCAAAAGCCATCTACATGTGGTAGGCACAAGATAGAAGACCGTGTGCCAATCCCTATAGGAACAGCGCATGAAGGGTACACTTGCATGGATTATCCAAAGGGGGTCACACCTAAAACACGTGAAGATACACCTATACTGTTGTAAGGCTCCTACATGATATGGTAAGGTTATAGTAAGGAATAATTACTTACAGAATTTGAATCATTTGAGAGGCGACATAGATACAAAAAGAAGATAAAGAAAATAGAGAAAAAAGATGAAAATTTTTCTTATCAGCTTGAAATTTAAAATTTATTTCATTATTTGCTAACATTTGATGCATTGCATTTGGTATCAATAAAAATATTTTATTGGTTATTTTCTTATTATTTATTTTTGTATTCTCTATTGCTTAGTTTTGTCATTATAAAGCTTTGTATCGTTGTATTATTTAGTTTTTATAACTAAGATTTGTTATATAATAAATATTTTTTTAACTTATAATCCTGTAATTTTTTCTTTATTTTAAAAGAAACTATTTACTTAAAATATTATGTCTCTTTATTTATATTTATTATTGTAATATACATTATCATATTATCTTTTCACGGGTTCAAACAAAGAGTTTAAAAATAATACTTACAGAGATTAGATCATAACTTTGTGTGTAAAGTTTCGGCATTTGTTTCTCAACGCGTTTTGCTCCTCAAAGCCTAACCTTCATGACCTATATTAGGGATTGGGCGTCTCCTTTCGTATGTTCAACTTCTGTAGCACCTTCCGTATTTTCTTTTATTTGTTTTCTATGAATGATGGAAATTAAATTCAGACTATAAGAATTATTGTGTCTCCATGTTATTAACAACTTGTTTGATGAATTGTGAATTAATTTCTAAATTTCAGCTAGTGATTATGATACGGTTACAGTGGATGACACCGGCAATTGCAGTGTTTAAGGCGAGCGAAGAGAACTGGAGAATATGGGGGAGGGGAATTCAGCAGAGGAAGACGATGACAGAGAGCGAAGGAAAAGTAGAGAGAGAGAGTCAGAGGGAAAGGGAACAGAGAAAGCAAACGAGAGAGAGAGAGATTGAAATGATATTTTTTCATATCTTCCCAGTACAGCAACAAGCACCTTAAACATGAAAGGGCAACAGCCCGCGGCCCACCCACAAATAGAAAACCATCATGGAAGCACTAAACCAAAAACAGAAAACCATCATCCCAAAAATAAAAAAATAAATCAATATGTAGTATTAAATATCATTGTCTGGGTATTTCATCTTCAAGGCAAACTCAGTGAGTGAGCTTCCAATAGTATACTGAAGAGTTCGTAACATTGCCATTCCCATCAAAAGGACCTTGTCCTCAAGGTTGGAAATTGAAAGCTTTTGACGAAGAGTGGCCACTATTAACTCACCCAACACCAGCTGCAGCATAGGTTCCTCCAGGATCCCACAATCGACGTAGCTTCTCCTCTCAACAAATCTCCTTGCAAGCCGAAAAACAAGTTCTCCCAATGAGTTCTCCGCCTCACAGCGAGCTCCGTGCAAATTTACGAGCTCACACACACACCCAATAAAATTACAGGCAATTTCACCTCTTGTTGCCAGCGTATCATTTCTAAGATATACTCTTATGGAAAATTCAGCAACCAAAACCACAATGTTGTGGGCCATCAAAATCCAGTTGATCTCTGAGATATGGACCTGCCCCTATATTTGCTTAGAAGTGTGAACCACCTTTACTCTGGGAAAGTAGCTAAGTGACTGGCTCTGGTTGATGATAGAGTACATTCCACTAATGATTGCTTGACTTCCCACAACCGAAGAAAGTATGGCTACAAGCAATACTGGCAATTTCACCCTCTCTGGAACTGAAAGGTATGAACTAATTTCTGTACTGCTCTGGTGATGCTTTGATAAGTATGCAGCTTGGCCCATGTATGCTAATATAAGTGTTGGATCAAAAAGAATAAAAGCAATCTGAATTGTAGCATAGGAGAAGTGTATTAGAGCAGGCAACCTTGCCTCTGACCTTGTTATACATCGCAAAACTCCACCCAGGACTATCCAGCCACTCCACCTTGTCTGCTTCAAGAAAGTGTACATGTAATAAGGTGAGAGGGCTTCATAGACGAGTGGGTTCCAGTGGAAGATAATGTCCAAGCTAAGAGCACATATGCAAAGTGACCAAACCAACACCACCGGTGCAAAGATGTATCCCACTTGATGTGTACCGTATTGTTGGAGAGTAAATAGCAACACTAATACATAACATGTTACTCCTTCTGCCAGTACATTTACATAAGCATACGTTGGGGCTGGAAGTTCAAGCTGCATTCCTTTATCAACAAAAAGTACTCCTCTTGGAGTATTCGTTGTCCCACTCACACCAGATCCAAGAGTAACAAGAGCAGGATGCAGGGAGTGGACTACACATATCGTTGATACCGACATCATATTGGGGGTCTGAATTCCAGCCTTGTCTTCAACAGATCTTGACCAACAATTTCCATCAGAAGCACTGCTTCCCTCAGGGCTGGTGCTAGGCCGCCACAAGTCTAATGTTGCTGCAGATAAAGCCACCCACTGAACAATATCGGTTATGGTAGAGTTGGAACCACTAAGCATGAATTTGGCCACGACACTTCTTCCTGTAAGTCTCTTCCCATCTACAGGTATGGTATCCACAAGAAAAAACAATAAAATTTCTCCAACACAGACTGATACATTCAAGTCAAGTGCAGGGCTCATAAATGAAACAACCCTTTCGTTGAAGGTAGTAATGGGTCCAAAAAGATCAGAGTCCATACCAACTATACCTCTAACAGCATCACCAACTTTATTAACAATAACGGCTGGATGTCTTGGGTGATCCTTAAGGCTTTTCCTTTTTTTCCTGCCTACAAAGTTTGCATCAATCAGTATCGACAGCTCTGGATGAATGCCTCTACCAACCCTACCCAATAATGCCATGGAACCATCAAATCCATGACTAGTTAGTGATTCGAACAGACCTCCCCAGTCATCACCATGGATAATGTTAACCCTATCACTTAGTTGTCCTTCTTTGTCTTTTTGGAAAGGCAAAGCTACACCAATTTGAGACCCAATTGCTCCAGGGGTTAAATCACTTTTCCCAACATTTCCTTTCCCAGTGTAGTCTTCAATAGGAAAATGAGGAAATGTCAATGAGAACTGTGCCGTAGCTGGAGAATTGAACCGAGAGTTGGCTCTGAGATTACTAGACTTGTTACAGTCGATGACTTCTCGCATGAGATCTTCATAAGCTTTATCAAAAGAGTGATTGCTCGCATGAGAACACTGGATTTAAATTTGCTCAAAGACCCATGAGAGGCGTGCCTCTGTAAGCAAGTTTGGGTTGTCAAAAGGAGAGATAATCAAATTAAAGTAGGTCAAGATTTACAAAAGAATGGTCCTAACAGTGGGTTGGGAGGTCTTGTAGGGTTGGGTTGTACAAACGGAACTAGTAACCTTGATGGCTCATGTAATTAACGGGTTAAGATGAATGATCAGTCAACTCTTACTGTAATTTGGTTAGGCCTGATTTTTGCGAAAAAAGCCACCTTGTTTTTGGGCTCGAAATTGTATCAGGTGCAAAAATGTCACAGATGAAGTTTATTTGGGGCTTGAGTCTTACTTGGTACTTCTTGTGTAGTATGACAGACCAGAACCATCAGTTGGGACTTCATGATTAAGGATCACAACATATTATGGATCACCTTATTTAAAAACCTGATAAGAGCATAGTTAGTTGTGTAAAAATTCAATCTATTGGATTTAGTCACTCCCTTGTGGGTGGCTCAGTAAATAGAAGCATCATCAGAGGATCATACACATTTTGTATGATATTCAGAGTGCTGCAAACTGGTTGCAGCAATGACCAGGAAGACCGTTTTTCAGAGAAGGCAAATCTCAAAGATAACCATTTGCCGGAATAATCAAACGTTAGAGTGACCATTTGCCAGGTGGGCAAACCTCAAAGAAAATCATTTGCCAGGATGGCAAATGTCGAAGTGACCATTTGCCAGGTGGGCAAATATCAGAGTGGGCAAAATTTTTCAGTTGCGACAAAGTGCCAGGTTGGGGCAATTTCGCCATGTGCCAAAATGACCGGTTGGGGAAAAACGCCCAGCTGCACAGGAAAAGTCGGTTGATTAGGATTTGCCGATTACACAGGAAATTCCGATTGTGCAGGAATTGCTGGTTGCGCAGGAAATGTCGGTTGCGTAGGAAATGCCGGTTGCGCAGGAAATGCCAGTTGCATAAGAAATGCTGGTTGCGCAGGAAATTTCGATTGCAGCAAATTAGCAAGTTGGGCGGAAATAAGCGATTGGAGCCGGGGTGACCAACTTGCCAGATTGGGCAAATCTTGAAGTGGCCAATCTGCTAGAGTAGATTTCTGGAATTGCAAATTCAAGACTAGTTACCAGAGAGGAAATCTGAAGTGATTTTCGGATTGCAAATACTGGAGTGGCATTTGTTAAAGAAGAAATCTGATGTGGATTTTCAGAGTGCAAAATATCGGAGTAGCATTTTACAGTGAAAATCCGGAGTGGATTTTCAGAGTAGAAATCCATGGATTTTCGGAGTACAAAATGTTGGAATGGCATTTTGCGGTTGAAATCAAGAGTGGATTTCCCAAGTGGAAATCAGTCACATTCCGAAATGAATAAAGGTCGGAGGTCAACAAATTGTGTTAGACAAAGAGACTAGCGAAGGTCGAGGACTAGGTGATGGCCAAAGAGATTAATGACAACCGAGGATACTAGGTGATGGCCAGAAAAACTAGTGAAGACCGAGGACACTGGGTGATAGCCAACGACAGTTTGTCTGGAATGCTTGCAGCTGACTGTGCATAGTTGACTTTCCAGTATTAGTAAATTTTACAGAGTAAGTAGATGTCATGCAAAGCATGCACCGTCTGTGCAGAGAGCAGGTTGACCTGCAGAGTATGCGTATCTGAAAAAATCGCATAAACTTGTAAGGTCGCAGGAAAAGACAAGGTTGGAGTGACAAATCATTTGCGAGAATCAAGCTAAGTCATCAGATGGATTTGGCGCCATGGTCTTTATAAATAGCACACTAGGCGTTCCAAGGTGTGAGACAAGCGGAAGGCAACCAATAAAGTGAAGGCGCTAGCGAATGCTGTAGCCGCCATAGCGGCCGCAGGTGCAATAGACAGAAGTAGCAGCGGCGGCAATAGCTGCTACGGTAAAACGCAGAATGAGAGCGGAACGGAACAGAAGTGCAAAAGGAAACTCTCGTCGTTCAACCATCTATCATCACACTTGTAAAATCAAAGTGAGTAGAATGTACCACCAATTAGAAGAATGAGAAAAGAAAAATAGAGAGATAAGAGGGAATGAGAATTTCCTTACTCCGATATTGTTTTTCTTATTCTGTCTCGGGTGTATAATGGATACTCTGTCTCGAGGGTTTTTATAACTGATTTTATATAGTGGAATCTTATTCGGAGTTTGTCCCGTAGTTTTTTTCCTTCGTCTTATGAAGGGTTTCTACATTAAAAATATTGTGCATCCTTTTATTTCTTGTGCCCACTAAATTGGTGATTCTCAACTGACAAGGAGTTCAGATTTTTCTGCTGCGTCAGATTGTGTGTGAATCCAGATATCGAACTCCATCACAATCTTGACAAGGGTCATAGAAGATGATATGCAGCTACAAAAACAATGTTTGGTGCCGCTTATGTGAAGTCCTCTTTGGAGGCTCGTTGGACGATTGTCCCTTATAAGCAAAGAAAACTCTCTTACAACTTCAATGGCGCTTGAAGTGGTCATGAATGAGGAGAATTATCTGATGCTTTGAGATGGTTCACAAATCAGTATGAAGATATTCCTAGATAGAGACGCTTAAAATTTTTAGAGATTATGAATCACCAAGGCATGATGTGAAAGACACAAGCACTGGAACCATCGGAAAAAGGGAAGATGGTATGCGAGCAGCAAAATGTTATCCTTTGAAGTCAATTATGAAAAATGGAGAGGTGAAATTCCAGGTTTTTGGCTGCAAAGGTTAATGGGTCTGAGAGTTTAATCTTGGAATGTGGGAGGGATTAATGATGCTAATAAAAAAATCAAGAATGAGTAATCGCTGAAAAAAAATGGAGATGTGATTAGGTTTGTATTCAGGAAACAAATTAGTAGATGTTTCGAATAGACTGTTTGGCAATATGGGTTGGCCCAGTGGTAGTGTTTGAGTTTCAGGGTGCTTTGAGAAGCATTTGTGTTGCATGAGGACAAGATCATTATGTATGTATGCCTAATTGAATTAGTCAGTGCTGTTTCTGTGATCTTATCAAAGGCCAGTGTCAGTTGTCTCCAGAAAGTCATTAGGAAGGTTCTTCAATTGGCAGAATGCATTGTGGTGTCGAAGGAATACATTGGACACTTCTTTAAAGAAAGTGTTGGCGCGATGTTGAAGTCCAACTTACCTGGGGTAGTGGCAAATTGATGATCTGAAAACGCATATGACCATGCCGATTTGAATGTGCTGCTCTGCTTTTTGGAGAGGATGGGAGGGGACTTATTAGTGCATCTCTTCTTCTAAGTTCTCGCTAATCATTAACACTGAACCTAGGGTTTTTTTTTTTTCTAATAAGGAGCTGAACAAGGCGATGTCTTTCCTCATTCTCGTTCAAATTGGTTATGGAGGTGCTCAACCATTTTATGCAAAAAGAGGTGAATGCGGGTTCAATAATGGTTTTTACATAGGAAAAGAAATGGACGGATAGTGTAAATAATATTGGTGAACCTATGGTATTTGAGATATGCTCTAGTTGGTTCAGGCATGACGTTGTTGGCATTTCTCTGGCAGAAAAAACACACATAATCAGCATCGTAGAAATGAATTCCTAAATTCTCTATTAATTATTAGTCACCAAATGCCATAAGAGTACAAAGAACAAAATCAAACAACTACGCAAGTAAGTTGCATGGTAATATTTAACATAAAAAATCCTTATCATTTAAGAAGAAAGTCACAAGACATATACTATTATAAATATAACATCTTTTGGAATCTCTTCACATCAATCTGTATAAATAATCAATTGAATACGGTTCAACAAACCTAGCAATCTATTAGAGAGGAATATACCGAAGAAATGAGCAATTAAATTGTATTACATTCTAGAAGTTAGGCTAGAGCAACATATTAGAGTTTGGTAAAAAATAAAACTTAAATTGAACATCAGTCAGATACCAAACATCTTCCCATTATCTATTTTTTCTCTTCATGCAGTACTCTATTGTACCAAATGATCTCTTATTTTGCCCTAAACATTGCACTGAGAATTTATAATAGCATTGATGCTTCTGCGCCCTTCAACCACGTATCACGTGGGAAAAATAGTACATGCCACGCATAAACATCCTTCATGTGCTCATTATATGTGAATAATAGTACAGGCTATGCTTGAGCGATTTTCATGCATGCATCAAGCACCAGCATTTGTTTGAATGAATATCGCACAAATCACTCATGAACCTCTAGTATACAATATCACTCAAGTGAACCTTGCGTGAGAGTCATTAGTAGGATACTTTTACAAGTTTGCATACTAATCTCAGGTCTGTTTCTTCCATCTGTTGTTTGATATTGAAGGATCAAATTGTTGGAGTTCTATTTGGACACACACAACTCGGTACAACGGAATAAAATTTGAACCCCTGTCGAATGTCAACCACAAAATTTATGAGTACAATACTTTCTACGTGGAAAATCCTTTTCAATTAAAGAAAAAGTCATTGGACAAATTATGAATAAATTTCTTATAATATTAGTGCAAATTACAAATAACTCCCTCCAAAATTCATTCACTACAATTCTGAGTGAAGAATTGTTAATTATAACCCCTCACCACACCCAACAACTTATAAGAAAAAGTATAGTGAGAAATAAGAGTAATCAAATGAAATATGTCCTAGAAATCCACTCTAAAACAATATACCTGATATTAGTAAAGAACAAAATTTAAATCGAATCTCAACTGGATATTGAACCTCATGCACTCCCTATGTGAGAAACAATTTTTGATTGCCCTAAATTGTGCTAGGTGCGATTTTATACCAAGTATGGTGTTTGAGAGCGCGTCCATTGAAATTGACGTACGAACGAATATTGCACACAACCACTGCAATCTGCATACGAGCACTCCCTTGGGAATGCCTCATACAACCTCGAATCTAGAATTGATGCACAAGAATAAATCAGACGCATGTCATGCACCAACTTGCTAACCTTCGATCGATTCTTGACTGACCCTTGTACGAATATTATGTAACCCTTTAACAGCTTTTACTACTTAGATAACCCTCTATTTGTTATGGCATCCATAAAGGAGTGACCAAAGCTGATCAAATTTTCCTTCATAACCTTTTGGGGAATCCTTCGTCTTTACCGATGACCGTCGCCACTTGTCCTTGGGTAATTTCCCCTCTAATGGGATCCCAGTATCAGCCTTGACAAGTATAAATGATACCCTTTTCTATTTCACCGAATCTGGGGTATTCTCACTCCCCTTTGACTTCTTCTTTATGGTAAAATTACTTTCCCATGCACTACTCCTCGACCTCCTCTTTCCACCACATTGACCAATACCCTTATTGGTCACCTTGACTTTATCCTTTATAATCAAAGTTTTCATCAAGTACCGACTTGATTGCTTACTTCCCCTTACCACAATCGATGCATCTTTGATGATTTTCTACTTGCCTTTTTCAAATGCTGTACAAAAGCCATCTTTATCAAATTCACTAATTGAAATCACATTTAACTATAAAAGCAAGGCATATTGCATGCCCTTTAACATTAGTTTCATGTTGTTGCTTATCCGCATGCTAACATTTTTGAAGTCAACAACCCTTAATGAACCATCATTACCCATTTTCAATACCCCATAGTACCCGAATGTATAGTTAGTGAAGAAGGACTTCCTCAATATCGTATAGTGTAAAGAACTGCTATCCATCACGTAATTTGTCTCTTGGCTTAGGAAGCTCCGTGTCTTTCCCGCGTAGACAATTAGAAGGTTACCACATGAAGGAGTGACCAAAACTAAACAACCTTCCCCTCACGATCTTTTAGGAAAGTCTTTGTCTTTATCAACAAACGTCATCACTTATTCTTCAGTAACTCCCCCTCCAATGTGATCCTAGCGTCAGCCTCTACAAGTTTAAATAATACCCTTTTCTATTCCACCGAACTTGGAGTATTCTCACTCCCCTTTGGCTTCTCCTTTGTGGTAGAATTACTTCTCCCATGCACTCCTCCTTGACCTCCTTTTCTCACTACCTTGACCAATATAGCCATTGGTCACCTTAACTTTATTCTTGACAATCAAAGCTTTCATCAAGTACCGGCTTGATTGTTTACTTCCCCTTACCACATTCAAGGGATCTTTGATGAGTTTTCACTTACCTTTTTTGAATGTCGTGTAAAAGCCTTCTTCATCAAATATACTGGTTGAAATAACATTTAACTACAAATCCGAAGCATGTTGCATGCCCTTTATTAGGAGTTTCATATTGTTGCTTATCCACAAGCTAACATTCCCAAAGCTAATAACTCTTAATGAACCATTGTTACCCATCTTTAATACCCTGTAATCCCCAAGCATATAGTTGCTGAAGAGAAACTTCTTCGAAATCGTATGGTATGAGAAACAATTCAAAAAGCTCTGTGTCTTTCCCGCGTAGACAGTTAGAAGGTTACCGCATGAGGCAATAGAGGCCCGATCATTTTTGTCATAATTACTCCACTCTTGACGCTCGCCTTCACCCACCTTCTTCGACTTCCTCCTGAAACAATCCTGTTTCATATGACCTTTCTTACCACAATGGAAGTACTCCATATCTTGAAACTTAGACCAACCATTGTTCCTATCCAACTTACCACCTTGGTCCCTTGAGCTTCCATATCTCCCACTGCTAGTAAATACCAAGAGTCTCAACTCCCAGAAACTTTAACACTCCCCTTCCATTCTGACTCATTCATAAGTAAGAAAGCAATAATCTCATTAATTTTAAGCACGTCTTTTCCAAATAAAAGTGACATGAGAATACAATTGTACAAAGCCGAAAAAGAAGCTAACAACACTAATGCCTTATCTTCCTACTTGATCTTCTCATCAAGTATCAATAATTGCATCAAAATTTCATTAAACTCATTCAAGCACTTCTCAAAGATTCTCCCTTTCGATAAATGAAAGCCATAGAATATTTTCTTCACATGTAACATCATTGTCAAGGATTTAGATTTATACTGACTCTCAAGCTTTATCCAAACCTCCGTTGGATCCAACAAGTCAATAACTTCTTAAAGAGTATTATTCACGATATATAACTTGATCGTGCAGCTAACAAAATCTCTCATATCTTACCACTCTTCATCTTTTATCTTCTCCAATTTATCCTCATTACTCTAAAGTGCTTTTACCATTTCTTTTGGATTGAAATATTTCTTACCCTTTTTACCAAAGAGTAAAACTACTTTACCCATTAAGTTACTCAATACAAAATGACAAGCTCCTCAACGTCGACACCATCAAATCAAAATTTTATAACCTACGCTTTGATATCACTTGTTGGGATTTGACCTGGACAAACATAATTCAATGCAACGGAACAAAATACAAACCTCCCATCGAATATCAACCACCAAATTTGTGAGTACAATAAATATAATAATGCATAACGTTTTTAACGTGTAAAATTATTTTCAACCAAGAATAAAATTATAAGACAAATTTCAAACAAATCTACCATAATAATAATGTCAATTATAAATAGCTCCTCCAAAATTCCTTCACTATAATTCTAGATAATAATGGTTGATTATAATCCTCTCATTACACCTAACAACTTATAAAAAAAAGTACAATAAAAAATAAGAGCAATCAAATGAAATACATCTTAAAAATTCACTCTAGAATAACGTACCCGACCTTAGTATAGAACGAAATTCAAGTCCGATATCAACCAAATACCGAATCTCTTATTTTTCTCTCTATTTTCTCTTATCTCTCTCTGTGTGGCGCTGCTTATATGAGAAATAATTTTAGATTGCCCTAAATTGTGTCAGGTACAATTTTATACTAGACATGGTATTCGAGTGTACGCCCACTGAAATTGTTTGATCCTCGGTTGACCCTCACACGAATTTATACTAGGCACCATTTTATACATCACTTTACTGACTTCCGACCGATCCTTAGTTAACCCTCACACAAATATCATACGACCCTTCAATATCTTTTGTAACTTAAATAACTATTCATTTATTGTAGCGCCTACAAGAGAGTGAGCAAAATCTAGCACAAATATCTTAAAACGCTTTCTTTGAGGAACTGTGACGATAATTCTATACTGATTTGTTGAATTGTTGCAATGTTAAAAGGCTTTTCAGAGTTGGGTCAATTGAGTGTGAATGATTAAATTTCACTAAATATGCTTGATTGAGCAAAATTGCATTGGAGGCTTGTGAAGAAAAGGATAATTTGGGTAGGAAGATGACAATTTTGTGTATGGTGTTTATTCCAATGGTTGGTTTTCTGTTCAACATGGAAGACAAAGCTATAGTGAAGGCAAATGCACACAGATTAAGAAGGGTGATAATCATGGAAGAAGAAAATTATCTTTGCATATTATCAGGAGAACTTGGGTGTTTTCTCTTGGTGCCCTCTGTTGTTTAGAATGAATGAGTCATTAATCTACTGCAGTTGTGGTGCAACTTAAGGTTTATCTAGGAAGGAAAAAACAAAGTTTGGTCCAGGCTTAAGAAATATGGAGCCAAACCGTGCACTACAGACTGAAAAAAATAATGTTGTTCCTTACTCCTATAATCTAGTTGTCAAATATGCTCCTTTCAATATCTTTGTTAACTTGGGAAGCTACTTCAAGGAGGTGTCTTACCTGTATATCTGTTAGGGTTTGTCACTTGGATTCACACACAATTTAGCATAGCGGAAAAACCTGAACCCCCCGTCGACCGTCAGCCATCAAGAATGTGAGTACAATGAATATAAAAATACACAACGATTTTTAACGTGGAAAACCCTTCTCAACCAAGAAAAAAACTATGAGACAAACTTCGAAATAAAATTCCACTATATAAAATTGGTTACAAAAATCTCGAGATAGAATACCAGCAATCCACCCGTGACAGAATAAGAAAAAATAATCTCCAGAGTAAGGAAACTTTCCTTCCCTCTTTTTTCTTTATTTTTCTTCTCTCCTTCCTCTCACAGGTGGTGCTCTCTACTTACTGATTTTACAAGTGTGGTGGTAAATGGCGACCAGTGAGAGCTCCCTTCAACACTTTGCTCCATTCCACCCTTTGTTCCACATAGGGTTCACCCACACATTGTTCATGCACACTTTCTTCTGAAGCGCCTAGTGCACTTTATAATGATACTGGCTCCAAATCTCACCTACTCACCTTGCCTGATCTTGAAGATAATTTATCACACTAACTTTGTCATTATCTAAACCTTCACCAGTTCCTGCGCTATCCCAGATAACGCATAATCTTCCAGTTTAGACACGTGCCCTGCAAGTCATCCTACTTTGCATAAACGGTGCATAATCTGTAAAGTTAGCTTACCAACTCTAAAAGTCAACTACCTACTATGAAAAACTTATCACCTACTCCTCAAAGCCTGGTACCCACTCTGCAAAGTCATCTAGTAGCTCCATCAGGTCGACTCCTCTAAATTGACATTTCCTGGTCGCCTTTTTGCATTAGCGTCCCATCTCAGCTTGGCGAGCCGGCCTCCCTAGCCGGTTTCTTCCATCAACCGGCTATCCTCTCTAGCCGGCTTCTTACTACCTGATCGTCTAGATTGCCGTCCTCTTGTAGCCCTGTCGGCTTCGCCCTTGCTCCTGTCGGCTCTGCCCTTGGCCCTGCTCGGCTCTACCCTTGGCCCTATCGACTCCGCCCTTGGTCCTGTTAGGCTCCATCCTTGGCCCTACCTGCTCTGCCCTTGGCACTGCTAGGCTCCATCCTTGGCCCTACCGCCTCTGTCCTTGGCACTACTCGATTCTGCCCTTTGCCCCATCTACTCCACCCTTTGCCTCTTACGGCTCCACCCTTGGCTCTACTAGGCTCCGCCCTTCGCCGTGCCGGCAATTGCTGCTCTGACATTTGTCCACTCCAACAAATGAGTCTCTTCAACATTTGACCACTCTAGTAAATCGGTCTCTCAACATTTGCACACTCTGACAAATCAGTCTCTCCGATCTTTGTTGAAGTTAGTTTGCAGCACTCCAAACTTCGCACAAGCCCTGTGTAATCTTCCAATGATGCGTCTGTTTATTGAGCTATCCGTAAGGAAGTGACTAAACCCAAAAAATTTTTCCTCATGACCTTATGGGGGAACCTTTTCCTTTACCCGATAACCGTCATCGCTTGCCTTTCGACAGCTTCTCCTCAATTAGGATCCTAGCGTCAACATCTACAAGCCTAAATGATACTCTCTTCCGCTTTATTGAACTTGGAGTAATCCCACTTCTCTTCGGCTCCTCCGTGGTCAAATAATGTGATGTATAATATTTTCAACCAAAAATCTAGTAAAGTTTCGACTGTAATACGGTCGTCGGCTCAATATAAAAATTAGTAATTATCCTGTACAATATACATAATCCACAATTTTTATAAACACAGGATCCAAAAGCTACACAGTTACTCATGGCACCAATGTCACAACTCTGGTACAACATTGGTTCAAAATAGATGCCACCATGTATCAAAACTAACCATGATAACTTACGGAAGCATATACATTTGTTAATACAGCAGAAATTATACTACGAATATGCGTACATCTATGAATAAAATTCATCAGAAATATAAAATATTCCATCAGAGGACACAAGACCACATAACTAAGTCCATAAAGTCATCTTTAACGTCTTTGCGCTTAACCGACTTAAATCCTTTACCCTACCTCATTGGGTACAATTTATATTCATCTAGAGGGAGAAAAATAGTAAGGCTGAGTTAAAAGCTCTACAAGGCACATATATATATATATAATATGCAAAATCTCATATTAAAAAATATAATAACACATATAGGAAAAAACAGAGATGCATATAAGATCACAATACATAATTCAGAAAAGAATGTTTTCTTCTTTCGTTCCAAATTTCGTTAGTTCATTTCCTTCGTCATTTTCTTAGTTATCAAATCACGTTGGAAACTTATTTCGTTTGAGGGGCAGGGGTTAGTAGGCCCTATTGACAAAGGAGCAGTCATTTGTAACCTGGATTATGTTTACTTCTACACATTCAAAAACCATCTCTTCCTACTCAAAACCCAGAAGTGGGCTGTTTACATACAATCCCTATAGACGGGGCCAATAGTCGCAAGTAGCACCAAAACAGATAACAACTTTCCACTATAGTATATTAAGGCATGCTAAGGAATATCACCTACTACAAAATACGACCAAGAGAATCCTTGAGTTTTCACTGTAATATTTATAATATGTCAAAGTATATTATCTGTTGGAATAATCCTCGTCCAAGTTTTTAGTTTCTTATTTCTATGGAAAATTTTGCTCTTAAGTACAAAATTCTTCGTTCCCACTCTGCTAGAGAATGGTTCAATCAGTCCATCAATTTCTCGTTTCGGATAACGGTTCATAAGTCCATTACTTAATTATATAATTTCTTCCATCATTAGATTTCTTTTCATAAGCATATTTCGATACAGATTTTCATATTTCTCGTGAGTTTGAGTTCTCACACGTTCATAATTCATGTGTAATTTTTACTTGAAGCTCTAGAGAATTAAGAATTCCTTTTCATTTTATCCCAAATAGAATGATAAGGCCTTTGATCAATAATTCTTTTACAATCGGTTCATGATATAGTTTTCAGAACATATTAAATTAACATATTCATAATATATACATAAATCATCACAAGGTTAGAACATATAAAAAATTCTTACCACCGTAAGTCAAACGTAACTTTAGAGCGTTCGGACATCAAATACTTTCCCAAAAGCATGCAACATAATTTTCGAAACTAAATCATGTACAAATTATGATTAATTCGGATAAAGCCTAAAGGAGGTTTAGGTTAGGGTTCCGGTGAGTATAAAATCATATGGAACTATCAATGTGGACAACTACTTGATAAATTAACATGTTCATGGTCTAGGTAATAATATTCTAAAGCTAATTTACGTATAAGTTTTAATTTAATAGGTGAAATCATCCGGGGTGTGGTGTTAGGGTTTCATGTCTAAAAATGGGTCAAAACTACGAAATCAAACATAAAATTCACATAAATGTACAGTCAAGTTATGGGTTTTCATTATATAAAACCAAATCACGCATAAAATCAAAAATAACTAGTGAAATCGGTCAGGGCACGGGTTAGGATTCCAGGTTGTAAAAATCCGAACAAATCTCGCAAATCGGATATGAAATCGAAATATTCTCATACTTAAGTCATAGGTAATACAAAATATAACTTTATTCGGGTATCAAAATGAGGATACCATAAGAAAATATAATAAAAGTGCAAGAAAACAAAAGAGGAGAATATAGGTGCATTTGCCTCAACCCGATCTATTACTTCTCTAACTAGCTCAAACTCGGAACCAAATTTGGAAACCTTGGATTCCATCCTCTCTCTTCTCCTCCGTCCTCTCTCTCTCTCCTCCCAGATCGCCCAAAAAATAGCCAAAGAAAAATTCTCGGCCGTTTAAATCACAGGCTGGCACTGGGCGTCTGGATCCAGCACCCTCCCAAGAGCTCGAGCGACCAGCGGGTGCTGGCCCACTAGCTTGGGCATCGAGTAGGCCAATTCAGTCAATCCGACACACTGTCCCAAAATTTAATTTTTTCATGTGCATTAAGCACAATCATGATCCTATTAATTTAATTATCTGCAATTACAATATTTAAAAACCTGTACATTATAATCTCCCTCCTAGAAATTTCATTCTCGAAATTTAACTAACCTTAAAAGTCAACAATTAGGAAGAATCCTTTCCGAATTCCTTCTTCATAATCATACGCCACATCCCTGATCAACGACTTATTCTTGAAGACTTAACCAAATGAATCATCCCAAATCCCAATATCTCAGATTAGAACCTTATCATAAGACAAATTTCTAATCCCCATGAGGCTTAATTCGATCACGTACTATTTCTTTAATCATTAAATCATGGGAGAATTCATGACAATCCACAAATTCTAAAGGCAACTCAGATATATTGACTATTCCTCCGACTTAATTTAAAACCTCAAGTGAATTTATAGACTTCTACCTCAGTTCATCCTAAGCCTCGTAAATAATAGATCACGTGGAACCTCATTCTTACCCTAAAATTTCTAGGCCATAGGCCCACATGCAACCGCTGCGTTATTCTAATTAATCATTTACTTGCACAATAACTATATTGCAATTTTTGTCCTTTGATTCATCGAACACCTAAATTACACAGCAGCTATAGACTCAAGAAAATTCCAACGATATCGATATACCCAAGGCAAAATCCATAATCTTCAAATTACAACCAACAAAGGAAACACGATTGAAACAATTGTCCCAAAATTTGGGTACAATCCCAAGTTACCACTAAAATCTCGAGACTCAAATACTAAGCAATTATCATCTTTTGGCATACAGATGAGCCAACTTATTCAATCTAATCATATCATTCAAATTCACAATAAATGGACCGTCCTTGTTAGCTAATTCACAATTATCCAAATTTTTAAAATTATAGCCGTACTAACAACCCGAAAGCATGACCACAATGACTACTTATCTCATAATTGTACAACTCCAAGTACAATTCTGTTTCCCAAATCAAAAGTACAGCATCCCATTTGCTCTGATATTGGAACCTACTCGCGATTCACCTTACATCATTCCTTACGAAGCATTGAAGACATATCCAATTCAAAGGCTCACAATATCAAGTTATCGGTACTAATGCTCATTCTCTTTAAAAGATTCTGAGATTCTTCCCCACACTCCTAAAACAGATTTACCCACTTTCTCTAACGCACAATCAACTCCTCCTCAAGACACAAATGTTCAGATCCTTAGAATCGTTGGACATTATCTATCCTCAAAGGCAAACCCGATAAGTTCTCAAAGCAAAGGCCTCGATCGCTAACTCCAAGGCACAGGTGGAGTAATTCCGATCATGGACCTCTTCCCCACTTAATCCAAAGGCATCCAACCACATATGATGCAAGAAAATCATAATCCTAAATGTTCTTCAAAAATATCACATTCTGCTATAATTCATTGGATCCATCAGGGATCAATCCAAATGACACGATTAACAATTTACCCTCCATTTCTCAAAAATTATCTTCATCTATCTCATCCCAACAGATACTGAGCACTTCTAAGCCAAATGCTCCACGGACGTTGTAAAACCACGAGAAATACTCAATGGGCATTCTTTCCGCATTCACTTAGACCTAAGAGAAACGGATACTTATGTGACATCAAATCAATCCTTCCCAAATGAGTCATTCCTCAAGCTCTTCAGAATCACATTCAGGCTATCAATGAATTACATGCTCAACACAATACTTCCCTTAACCAAATCTACACTCTCTACTCAATCGAGCCCATGGCTATCGGCCTTCCTAATCCATGACACAGTCCTTAAATAAAGTTCATACATCCCCATGATCTCATAAATTTCTCAATAAGGCATTCACAAAATTAACCCAAATGTGGCCAAAAGATCCATTCGATTGCATCCACTGCAATACCAACAAATCTTCAAACCCAAATGGCGTTATTAGAATTTGTAACAACCGAAACTTTATCCCGCATACTGCCACAGGCTCAATTCTCAATTATCCCCAATCAACAACGCTATGGACACAGATCGATCTTAGAAATTATCAAACCCTTGCAATAGATCAAATAATTCACATATTCATTCATTGTACCCACTTATCAAATCATTATTCTCTTGGCGATTAAATTTCCAAAACTCCATAGATAACCTTATCGGTTCATCTTACTTACCTCAAAAGTTCTAGAGGATGCCTCGACGGCACCTAACCAATGATTTTCTTGGTTTTGTAAGAAATCCTTAAAGATTAGTGTCGATTTTGACACAATCTCAAAATTTCCAATTAAAAGATCAATCACCTAATCTTTTTTTAAAAAATATTTTTAACTATTCACACGACCAAAACTTCTCAGTGACCACAAAATGACCTACAGATATGGTCTCACATACTAGTTGGACTTGGCACAATTCCTCCTCAACGATTTGCAGGTAAAATGATACAAATTTTCTAATACCTCGATCGATTCGGACTCATGCTTCAAACCCCACAACCTAATTGTAGGATGCAATATCCTTACCAATCCAATTCGTACTGACATAGCAGTTTGCCCACCTAACTACCTCCAAAATTAGATCAAAACTTAATACCTCAAAATTAATCAATTCAGACCAACCAATCATATCTACGGACCCAAGAAAATATCGTAGACATTGATACCGCTAGTATCATGTGAGATCCAAAATTTTATGCTCCAATTGGAATTTAAAATGTTAACCGGCTATGTGAAGTGAAAAGAAGTCCAACCACCTTAAGCCTAAAGGAGTCCAGTTCTTCCCTTGATCCTAAAACAAAACCAACTTTCGTGTGAGAAGAAAACAAGATCAGCCCCTTTATGTCAGGTTTGCCAAGGACCCCCGGGAATCACGATGCCGTCTGGGTTATAGTTGACCGACTGACAAAGTCTGCCCATTTCCTGGCGATCAGGACGACCTACTCACATGACAAGCTGGCACAGCTTTATGTGAACGAAATTGTGAGACTTCGCGGAATTCCTACCTCCATCGTGTCAGATAGGGACCCCCGTTTTGTCTCAAGGTTTTGGAAGAGTCTGCATAAGGAACTGGGGACTGAATTAAAGTTCAGTACTGCTTATCACCCCCAGACAGATGACTAGTCTGAGCGGACCATTCAAATTCTTGAGGATATGCTGAGAGCTTCGGTGTTAAAAATGAAGGGAAATTGAGATGCTTACCTGGTGTTGGCAGAATTTGCCTACAATAATGGCTGTCAGGCTAGTATCGGCATGGCCCTTTTTGAAGCCTTGTATGGAAGGAAGTACAGATCGCCAATTCATTGGGAGAAAACTGGAGATAAGAAAATCCTGAGTCCATAAATAGTGAAAGAAACGGTGGAAAAAATCAGACTAATCCATGATAACTTAAAAGTCGCTCAAAGCAGACAAAAGAGCTATGCGGACAAAAGAAGGAAAGACTTGAGTTTTGAAGTAGGAGATTTCGTCTTTCTGAAAGTCTCGCCATCTAAGGGAATGTCACGATTTGGAGTAAAAGGAAAACTAAAGCCATGATTCATTGGTCCTTTTGAAATTTTAGAAATGATCGGAGAAGTGGCGTACCGATTAGCACTACCGCCGAGTTTAACTAAAGTGCACGATGTGTTCCATGTATCCATGCTCCGAAAATATGTTTACGACCCTACACATGTGATTGAGTTCGAATCCCTAGAAGTCAACAAGGATCTATCCTATGTCGAGGAGCCACTACAAATCCTCGAACGGAAAGAGTAAAAGCTGCGGACAAGGATGGTCTCTCTGATAAAGGTGTTGTAGAGGAATCACTCACCTGAGGAAGCTACCTGGGAGCGAGAAGAAGAAATTCGGAGCAAGTATCCCCACTTGTTTGCTTAAAGTATGTAACTTTGCTCAAATTTCGAGGACGAAATTTCTTTAAGTAGGGGAGAATTGTGAGATCCAAAATTTTATGCTCCAATTGAAATTTAAAATGTTAACCGGCTGTGTGAAGTGAAAAGAAGTCCAACCACCTTAAGCCTAAAGGAGTCCGGTTCTTCCCTTGAGCCTAAAACAAAACCAACTTTCGTGTGAGAAGAAAACAAGATCGGCCTCTTGAGGCACAACAACTTCGGCCTTCCCCTTTTGTATAAAGAGGTTCGGCCTCCCCCTAATGATACAAGACGTCCGGCTTTCCTTAAGACCAAGACCGGCCTTGTGAACATGGAAATCCAAACCGGCCTCCTCCCATGAAAATCCAGTCCGGCCTTGTGAGGAGAAGAAAATCAAGTCCGGCTTTCCTTTTTAAATCCAGATCGGCCCTCCCTTCCTTAAGAGTCACAACCGGGCCAAAAAGGTTGGCCAGCTAGGAGTGGGCCACTGGCAAGGAAATGGAACAGATTGGCCCAAAATGAACTAATGGTAACTAAAGACAAAAGCAAACTTTACTGATCAGTTAGAATTCAATTAGACGGTGACCAAATGGAGTAAGTAAATTAACCTAGTTACTCCCACCTACCCCTGAAAAGAAGTACAGGAGTAAGTGACTTACTCCACTTACTCCACCAAACCCTTCCTCTATATAAACCCAGCGCTGATTGATGCGAAGGCAAGCAGAAGGAAGAGAGTGAAGGGGAAAGCTTCGAGACGGTAATATTAGGCAATCAACTCTCAAGAAAGTGTACTCTGTTTTAAAGTCCATGATTTACTGCAAGTGTACACTCTGTTTTTAACTTCAGAATATTACTTTTTTTAAGTCTTGTTTTTAAGAATATTGCAAGTGTACCTCGGACGCTACTTTTTAAGTTCTGTTGTTAAGAATATTGCAAGAGTACTCACCGTTTAAGTTCATGTTTTTAATGCAAGTTTATCATGTTGTTGATGTTCAATTATTTCATGATATTCGAACGCATGAAACTTAATTATTGCATGATTGTAGATGATAACTAGTTATTTGTTTATGAAAAAGTACCGGTTATTCCATGATGTTTGGACATTTTACTTAAATGCATAAAATCTGTCCATGTTTTAAGTTGTTCGGCTATTGCACGAGTAATAAGAACTCCGATTTTTGATAAAAAGAACTCCGACTTTTGTTGAAAAAGAACTCCGGCTTTTGAACTCCGACTTTTGTCGAAATGACCTCTGGCTATTGATAAAAAGAACTACAGCTTTTGATAAAAAGAACTCCGACTCTCGATATAAAGAACTCCGGCTTTTGTTGGAAAGGAACTCTGGCTTTTGAACTCCAGCTTTTGAGAAAAAGAACTCCTGCTTTTGAGAAAAAAAAAGAACTTTGGCTTTTGAGAAAAAAATAACTCCGATTTTTGAGAAAAAAAAGAACTCCGACTTTTGAGAAAAAGAACTCCAACTTTTTGAGAAAAAGAACTCCGACTTTTTGAGAAAAAGAACTCTGACTTTTGAGAAAAAAAAGAACTCCGACTTTTGAAAAAAAAGAACTCCGACTTTTGAGAAAAAAAGAACTCCGACTTTTTGAGAAAAAGAACTCCGACTTTTTGAGGAAAAGAACTCCAGCTTTTGAGAAAAATAACTCCGGATTTTGTTGAAAGGAACTCCGAATTTTCCTTGAGGAACATCAACTTCGGCCTTTCCACTAGTATAAAGTGGTTCGGCCTCCCCCTAATGATAAAAGAGGTCCGACTTTCCTTAAGTGAAAATCAAGTTCGGCCTTCTCTTGTGTAAAGAAAATCACAACCGGCTTTTGTGTGAAGAAAATGAAGTCCGGCCTCCCTTCTCATAAGATAAACTCTGAACCGGCTTTATGATAAGACAAATAAGTTCTGACTTTAGCTTTGGGAGATAAGATTCTCCGGCATGCCTTAGAACTTTATGGTAATAATCGATAATAACTCTATCCATGGAGTTATTTGTGGTCCACCCTATCCTTGGGACGTTACGGTAAGGAGGAAGGCATAAGTTTCTGGCCTACCTTCGGGTGGCACACCGATCCCACGAGACGGGATACTTCTATTCAGTTATCGGCCTTGGATTGTGTGGACTGAACACAATCTATCCACGATTAATGCCTCCTCCGCAAACAGAAGAATAAAAGAAGACTTTTATAACGAAACCGACTCTATTTTATGGTCTGACATTCTGTTCGACCTTCATTGATTATAGTATTGCATATAATTCTGTTCTGATTTTTCCTGCATTGATTACTTTAGTTTTCTAATCCGCTACTGTTTATTTATATTCATGCATCCGCCTGACAACACCAATGTTTTATCGGCATGTACCTTGTTGAGCTCCGACTCACTGTTTTCTGTTTTTTCCCCTACAGATGAGACTTTAGAGCTTGTGCCTAACGAGTTGGAGTGATTAGAGCTTGTCTGAAGAATTATTAAAGGTTTGAAAGTTTATTTTGGAGAATATCATTGTAATGACTCGATTATGATTCATGAACTTTTATAGTTAGACATTTTTTATTATGTATTCGGAATGAATATTTTGGAATAAAGATGAATGCTGCCGCAAGTGTTAGAATAACTTTCGCTTTACTTCTTATGGTTAAAAGTATATGAGTCTTAGATAGCATCTGTGATCCTATGTTGCAAAAAAAAAATTCACGTTCCGTCACATATCAAGCCTAGATCCTAAATTTATAGGAATCACAAATAAAAATTATATGTTCGGGATCCCAAAATGATACATATGCTATAATATCAAAATTTAGGAATCTCACCTTCCATCACAGTGAACGACCCATCATCGCGAAACCCAATCCAAGGCATTGGACGTTTTCATTGTCCAGCCAAGGGATACAGATAATCCTCAATCCAGTGATCAAACTGTCTACAATATAGAAAATACTCCCAAAATCTTTTCAGAAAGATATTTATTCATATATCATCTGCAAATATATACCACGATATATCTTTATCCTCCTGGATATTGGGTCACAACAACTAGATAATTAAATATATTTTCTAATTCTAGCTTAGTTTTATCCTAAGCCATTAAAACTATGATAATTAGAACTATCTAGCCTAGCTAAATCATCCGTCGCCTTCATATATTTATTCAGTCTTTCTTGTTCTATCCTAAACTTCCATGTAATTTTCCGATCAAATATAAAGCATCTGCTCTCTAATACAATTTGTGACGTACCGTATTTTTAACCGAAAATCTAACAAATTTTCGATTATAATACGATTATCGATCCAATATAAAAACCTTTAATTATCATGTACAACATACATAATCCATAATTTTCACAAACACATGATCCAAAAAACTATACAACCACATGTAGCACCAACGTCATAACTCTGATATGACATTGGTTCAAAATAGATGCCACTAGATATCCAAACTAACTATGATGACCTGTAGAAGCATACACATTCGTTAATACAGAGGAAACTATATTACGGGTATGTCATCATCATCATATACATACATCTATGAACAAAATCTATCAAAAATATAAAATATTTTATTAAAGGACACAAAATCACATAACTAAGTCCATAAGGTCATCTTCAACGTCTTCAAGCCTAGCCGACCTAAATCTCTGCCATGTCTCATTGGGTACAACTCATACTCATCTGGAAGGAGAAAAATAGTGATGGTGAACCAAAAACTCAACAATGCACATATATATATATATAACAAAGGACATGCAAAATTTCATATTCAAAAACATAATAATACATATAGGATGAAACAGGAATTCATATATGATTGCAATACATAATTTAGAAAAGAATGTTTTCTTCTTTCGTTTCAAATTTCATTAGTTTATTTCCTTTGTCATTTTCTTAGTTATCAAATATTGCTAGAAACTTATTTCGTTTGGGAGCCAAAAGTCAGTAGGCCCTACTCACAAATGAGTGAACGGTCGTAGTATGGATTGTATTTACTCCTACACAATCAAAAGACATCTTCTCCTATTCAGGACCCAGAAGCAGGCCGTCTATATATAATTCCTATAAACATGGCCAATATACTATACACCCACTATAAGCGGTACCAAAATAGACAACGACCTTCCACTATACTATACTAAGATAGACCAAGGAATATCACCCATTATAAAATACGACCAAGATAATCTTTAAGTTTTCACGGTAATATTTATGACATATCAAAATATATTATCTGTTAAACAATCATCGGTCTAAGTTCTTAATTTCTTATTTCTTTAGGAAATTCCGCACTTAAATATAAAATTCTTCGTCTCCACTCTACTAGAGAACAATTCAATCAGTCCATCAATTCTTCATTCTAGAGAATAGTTCATAAGTCCATTACTAAATTACAGAATTTCCTCCATTATTAAATTTCATTCCATAAGCATATTTCGCTATAGATTTCTATATTTCTTATGACTTTGAATTCTCATGTGTTCATAGTTCATGCATAATTTTTCTTTGGAATTTGGGAAGATTAAGAATTTCTTTTTATTTTATGCCAAATAAAATTATAAAGCCTTCGATCGATAATTCTTTTACAACCGGTCCATGACATATTTTTTGAAATATTTTTAATTAACATATGCATAATATATTCATAAATCATCATAAAGCTTGGAATATGTGAAAAAAAAATTTCATCGTAAGCCAAACGTAATTTTAAAGCATCCGGACATAAATATGAAACTAAATCATGTATAAATTATGATTAATTTGGATAAAGTCTAAAGGGGGTGCCTGGTTAGGATTTGGTGAGTATGAAACTATACGAAACTACCAATTTAGACACCCAATTGATAAGTTAACATGTTCATGGTGCGGGTAATAATATTCTGAAGTCAATTTATGTATAAATCTCAATTTAATCGATAAAATCATCTGGGGCGTGGGGTTAGGGTTTCGTGTTTGAAAACGGGTCAAAACAACCAAATCGGACATAAAATTCACATATGTGCATACTCAAGTTATGGGTTTTCATTATCTAAGGTCAAATCATACCTAAAATCTAAAATAATTGGTGAAATCGGTCAGGGCACGGGTTAGGGTTTCGAGTTGTGAAAATCCACATAAATCTAGCAAATCGGATATGAAATCGAAATATTTTCATACGTAGGCCATAGACAATATAAAATATAAACTTATTCGGGTATTGAAATGGGGATACCTCAAAAAAATGAAATGAAAGTATAAGAAAATGAAAGAATAGAGTATGGACGCACTTGTCTCAACCCAATTTATTACTTCTCTAACTGGCTCAAACTTGGAATCAGACTTAGGAACCTCGGATTCTCCCCTCTCTCTTCTCCTCCTCCCGCTCTATCTCACCTTCTCCCAAATCGCCTGAAAAATGGCTAAAGAAAAGTCCTCGGCTGCTTAAATCACAGGCTAGAGCTCGAGCAGTAGTCTGGTGCGCGGCAAGCATTGCGCACCTGGATCCAGTGCCTCCTCGGATGCTAGCCCACTGGCTTGGGCACCTGGCAGTCCAACTCCACCGATCCGACCCACTATCCCGAAACCTAATTTTTTCATGTGCATTAAACCCAATTTTGATTATATTAACTTAATTACCCGTAATTACGATATTCAAAAATCGATACATTATAAATTATTCTCCCTTGCACTTCATCTCAGCCTCCCAAGTGCTTTTTCCATTCATTCCTGCTCCACACTAAATCGCAAACTCCTCGACGACGATGCCATCAAATCGCAGATTTATGACCTCTCCCTAATACCACTTAGTAGGGTTCGTCACCCGGATTTACACACAATTCGGCACAGCGGAAAAACCCAAATCCTCCATTGACCGTCACCCATCAAGAATGTGAGTACAAGAAACATGAGAATGCACAATAATTTTTCACGTGGAAAACCCTTCTGAACCAATGGGAAAACTACGGGACAAACTCCGAAATAAAATTTTACTACATAAAATAGGTTACAAAAATCTGAGACAAAATACCAACAACCCACCGGAAACAGAATAAGAAAAAAATTCTACATACTAAGGAAACTCTCCTTCCCAATTTTCTCTCTATTTTTTTCTCTCCTTCCTCTCCCTATTAGTGTTATCTGCTCACTGATTTTATAAGTATGGTAGTGAACGGCGACCAATGAGGGACCCCTTCCACACTTTGCTCCGTTCCACCCTTTGTTTCACACACGGTTCACTCACATGCCGTTCACGCACACTTTCTTCTGAAGCGTCTGGTGCTCTTTATAATGACACTGGCTCCAAATCCCATCTACTCACCTGACCTAATCTTACAAATGATTTATTACACTAACTTTGTTATTATCTATGCCTTCACCAGTTTCCGCACATCCCCAAACGGCGTATACTCTGCTAGTTTGGACGCGTGCCATGCAAGTCATCCTGCTCTGCATAAATGACACATACTCTACAAAGTCAACTTACCAATTCTGAAAGATAACTACCTACTCTAAAAAACCTACCACCTACTCCTGAAAACTTGGTGCCCACTTTGCAAAATCATATACCAACTCCGTCAGGTCGACTCTTCTAAACTGTCGTTTCCTTGTCGCCCTTTTGCATTAGTGTCCCATCTCAGCTTGGCCGACTGGCCTCCTTCGCCAACTTCTTCTCTCAGCCAGCCAGCCTCTCTAGTTAGCTTCTTGTTGCCCGTCCGTCCGGCCGATCGTCCTCTTATAGCCCTGTTAGTTCCTCCCTTGGCCCTACTAACTCCGCCCTTAGCCTTACTCGACTCCGCCATTGGCCCTGCTCGACATTTGCCGCTGCAACATTTGCCCACTCTGTCAAATCTGTCTCTCCAACATTTGCCCACTCCGGAAAATCGATCTCTACGACATTTGCCCACTCCGACAAATCGGCCTATCCAATCTTTGCTGCAACCTGTTTGCTCCACTCTGAACTTTATACAAACCCTGTGCGATCTTTTAATGAGGCGTCCATTTATTGAGATACTCACAAGGGAGTGACCAAATCTAACAATATTATCATTTGTTCATCAGTGTCAATCTGCTGCGAAGCTTTGGGCTACTTCTTTTTCCCTTAAAAGGAAACAGTTGGGTTCAAGCCAGTACCCGTTTTGATAAGTTGTTGGCCTCGGAATGGTTCATTAACTGCACAAAGGTCAATACTGAAACTCATTCCAAGAGCAGTGGTTTGGGATTTGGAGTGAAAGGATTTCTAAAGCATTTGAAGATCATAATAAATTAGATCTGGAGCTGGTGAAAAGGCTTGCATCATTTCATATCATGTGCATTATCTTGTCAGTCAAAAATTATTGCTTGCATTTGCAGATAAATGATTCGGTGAAATTTTTACCTTTTCTGCAACCGGTAGATGTGGACTTGGGACCCTTATCTTCATGCTGATCAATAATTCGTGGGAGTTAGCAAATATATATATATATATATATATATATTAGAGTGGAACATTTTAGTGAAATGGTTGTAATACCTTAAAACATTATTAGTAGTCCATATAATCTTGAATATAACTGAAATTACTATGCATAGAATGTAGAGACTAAATTGCTTGTGGTTTTCATTTTCACGCTATTGTTTGCTTTTTGCCTTATATCTTTTCCTTGTCATCACAAAGATTGCTCATTATGCAAAAACATTTAAATAATGATTATGAATTTTTTTTTCCTCTGTAGATACAGATTTACATTGATATAATGATTTTCATGCATTAAGACAAGGCCAAAAGGCCAAGAATGACTCCCAACAAACACGAAACACTAAAAATAACCTGTAATTAAGTATTAGAGATACTATTTAATAATTAGACCACTTAAAAATTCATAAGGGTTAATCAGTAGAAGCATATGAATTTGATTCAATTAGAATGATAGTGAAAAAAAAAAAGCTTACGGCCAAAAAATTTCTAAGAGAAAGAGAATTGAAACCACACAATTTACCATGGCAAGATCCGACGAAATTTATCGATTGGCCTCACCGGCTAAAACTTTTGTATTCTTCTTTTTCTTCTTCATCCTACAATATCCCATGACTCTTCCAGTAATAAAAATGATTAATAGCTTGGTGCTTGAATTCTTTCATTTTCTGCTAATTACAAATATTACTAGTAGTTTGATGCTTATTAATTTTGTTAAATCTGATATTATTAATGAACTCCCTTATATTGTTACAACAGAGCATCACTAGCATTAATTTCTATGGTCTATTGAAATTGAAGAATAGTGACAGAAGAACTTTCACAAACATAATATATTTAAGAAATCTCAAATATAATTAGATGATAATTATATCTTCTAACATCCAAATTTTATCGATTGTTAATAACTAATTATATTTGCAAAACTTTTTCTTTCTATGCAGGTAATGTGTTTATATATTACTGGACATCTAGATACGGTTTTATCAACAGAATATCGAAAAGAAATTTTACGATATATATATAATCATCAGGTATGTTGAGATTTTAATTTACAAATTTTCAAATCACATCTATGTAGAAATACATGCCAAGAAAATGGAAAAGAAAACAATGAAATTCAAGGTTTTGTACATCTCCAATTCTCATACGTTTATCTTCCATTCTATACCATTTATATCTTTAAAAAAAAAGTGCGAAAGAGCTAAAACTTTCTGCTAATATTAATGTCATTCCAACTGATAATGTACTCAGAATCCCTTTTACGCAATGTTTCAACAATTGAGGCAAGCCATAGTGTAATAGCATTGTTCCACTATTATGATACAAATGTAATGGACTTAAATCATATCTAACTTTTCCTAATATAATATCTTTGTAACGTAAGGTACACTAATATATATGTAACCTTTCCTAGGTACTATAATTCCAACAACTCGTATGCTAATCACCCAATGATTTCAATATTTTTTATAGGGGGAGGGAGGAAAATTTAAAGTTGAGGTTGGTCTAATCTACCCCATGACCTGCCATTATTAGCTTTTATTCATAGTGCAACCCAAAGGTGGTTAACGTCTACCAATTCTTCCTATTGGAAATAATTTTTGAAAATATTAGGTAGTCCTTAATAATTATAATGTTAACATTTAATATGCCGAAGAATAAATTATATGAATATTCAATAAATATAAAATATATTTGCCTTTGAGTACTATAAATATAAAATAACAACTCTAATCTTTCAACAACACCAATATACAAAGCAAACAAAATATTGCAATAAATTAACACACAATGTATAGGCAAAGAAAAACCTTAATAATTGTGATGTATCATATTTTTTATCAAACATCCGGTAGAGTTTCCTCTATAATATTGACGTCGACCAAAATACAAAACCTGTGAAATAAACTTCTATAACAATTTACAATCTCCACACAGCAAAATCCATCATAAACTACTCTGACACAATCAGAAAATCCAACGGACACAAACTTCAACATCCAGACAACCTCAACAACACATAGGATCTAAAATAGCCACAATTAATAACACGTGGTACCGACATTATAACTCCAAATATGACGTCGACTCAAATAAGATACCACTAGGTATATAAATAAACCATATAAACCTGTGAAAGTAACTATACTCATCTAATACAGCAGAAACTCAATTACAAAAATAACATTGTCATTGTCTATATACATGATCATCAAAATAATACAAAGGCTCCTAAAGATAAAAATTCATAATCTAAGACTTCAAACTATCCCTCAACATCTTTGAGCCCCTAACAATCCTCTACTCTGACCGATCAGGTGTAAATCTGTGCTAATTTGGGAGCAAAGAAAGTAGTAATAGTGAGCAAAACGCTCAGCAAGATACATATGTATATATGTCAAGAACATACAAAATTGTCATATTTAAAAGAAGTGTATAAACACATATGGAAGGTAACAGGGATGCACGTGAGATTATAGATTATGGTTCAGGAAAGATGATTTCATAGTTTGTTCCATATTTTTTTGATTCATTTCCTTATCATTTTCTTAATTATCGATTCATTGCTAAAGATTTATTTCATTAAGGAGCCAAGAGCAATAGGCATTACTAACAAAGAAGCGGTCGGTCGTGGCCTAAATTGTGTTCAATTCACACAATTCAAGGCTAATGTCCTCCTATTCTCGATTCAGAGGGGAACCGTCTATATATCATCCTTATAGACGGGGCCGATCAGCCGTGACTGTCCAATCGCAAACGATTTCAGAACAGGCAACGACCGTCTGTTATAACATACTAAAACATACCGAGAAATTTCACCCGTTATAAAATATGGCCAGAATACGCAGCCAAAGTAATCCTAAAATTCCCACTGCAATATTCATGGTATGTCGAAATTTGTTATCCATAATTCTTGATCCAAATTTTTCGTTCCTTATTCCATCAAGGAATTTTGTTCTTAAGTACCAAAGCAAATTCCATTGTTCTCACTCTGTTGGAGAACGTTTCATAAATCAAATAAATTATTGTTCCGTAAAATAGTTCATAAGTCTATCATTTAATTACAGAATTGCCTACATCATCATATTTTTTTTCATAAGTATATTTTCATATTCTACGTGAGCTTAGGTCCTTATGTGTTCATAGTTCATATACAATAATTCTAAGAGTTTAAAAGGATTAATAATTCCTTTTTGATAATGTCAGACAGAATTCTTAAAGCTTCCAATTGTTAATTTTTTCGTAAATGGTTCATAACATGATTTTTTGAACATTCGAATCATTGTATTTATGATACGTGTATAAATTATCATAAGATCGGAACAATTAGAAAATTCTTACTATAATAAGTCAATCATATCTTTGGAACTTTCGGATAACAATTCCTTCACAATTGCATGCATTATAATTTTCGGAGCTGAAATCTTGTATAATTATAATTACTTCAAATAAAATTCTTAGAGGAGCATGCATTAGGTTTTTCGGAGAATATTAAAACCTACAAAACTACCAACGCAGACTCCCGAACGATAAATTTACTTAATTTAGGTGCCGATACTGGGGTGCGGGTTTTAGGTCTAAAGTCTGAAAATGAGTCAAAACTATAAAATTGGGAATGAAATTCACGTATTTACTTTCCCAAGTCATAGGTAACATTTACCTAAGGCCAAATCATGCATTAAATCCGAAATAATTGATCAAACGTGGTCCGGACGTATCATAGGATTCTGGCAAACGGGTTTTCATCTAAAATTATCAAATCGGATATCCAATCGATAATTTAACTTATAAAGACATAGGTAATGATATTCTAGTCCCAAATTAGGCCAAAGCCCCAAAATTTCGTGGGTAAAGAGGTCCCGAGCATGAATGAATAGTGCCGTGTGGGAGTTAGGGTTTTCGGAAAGCAAAATACAGCTCAAAACTTGATATTCGGATATGAAATTGATGCATTGTCATGTTTAGGTCATGGTAACACATAATATAAATTTATTCGGGTATGTGAATGAGAATATTTGAAGAAAATGGAATAAAAGTGTATGAAAACGAAAGAGAAAAGTATGAGTGCACTTGTCTCGACCTGATCTATCACTTTTCTAACTGGCTCGAGCTCAAAAATGGACTCAAGAACAACGGATTGCCCCTTCTCTCTCATTTCCTCCTCCCTCTCTCTCTCTTCTTCTCTGGTTTGGCCGAAAATGGCCGAAAAAAACTCGCACCGGCCTTTTAAAACGAGGGGCTGCGCTCGAGCACCAGCCGGGCTCGCGGTGAGCGCACCCTATTCTGTTTTTAGTGCTCGAGCACCTGGCGTGCGCTGGCTCACTGCTTCGGGCGCTTGGGGTGCAGCACGAGGCACCCAGTGGGCCCCACCCGTCGACATCTCCCCAGTCCCGTAACTTAATTTTTTTCAAATATATAAAGTCTAATATTGATTATATTAATTTAATTATCCGTAATTATGATATTCGAAGACTGATACATCATAATAATCAAATAGTTCTTTAGTAAAACCATTCAAAACTTTTCAAGATGATCAACATAAATTCTCTATAAAAAATCAACTTATAGACCAAGAGGTATATGTGAATTAACCATAAATTGACTTACTTAACCCCTACCAAAAAACTCACTAAATTTAATTCCTAACAATAGAATTGAATGCCTTTCGATCTTTTTTTTTTTTTTAACTCTTTTATCTCACAAATAACCAATACTTTTAGAACTCCAGAATTTATACTATCGATAGGAGAGCTTTAATTTGCACTTCACAATTGAATATGTTGAATATTAAGCTAGCATCAATATACCGAAATTTCATGTCAATAAGAATAAAATCAATACAGAAAAAAAGTCATGTTCGAGAAGAAACAAAGATAAATTCTTGGTTGATTCTAAAGCACACAAAATTAAAATAATAATGCATAAAGCAAGTTAGAAGAAAATCTTTGCACATCCACCATCCCTCGAAATTTTTTAACGTTTTCTTTTTTTATGCATATTGTCATTCCCTTTCCCATCTAGAAGATATTTCCGTAGCTCTTCATGTGATTCTCAAAACCTTTTTTTTTTTTCTCTATAAGTATACATTTCTTTCTATATGTAGTTTTCAATATATTTTTATAAAATGGATGGATCGATTTGATTATTTTTTTGGCAGAATGAAGATGGTGGGTGGGGATTGCACATAGAAGGTCATAGCATCATGTTTAGTACAGTCTTCAATTATGTTTGCATTCGGATATTTGGAGAAGGACCTAATGGAGGATGCGACAATGCTGTTGCAAGAGCTCATCGATGGATTCTTGACCATGGTGGCGCCACCACCATCCCTTCTTGGGGCAAGACTTGGCTTTCAGTAAGTTTATGCATTTGTAGTAGTAATAATTACCTATACTTTACAAGCACCTACAAAAAGCACATATCTTTGTGTTTACTATTTGGGTGCTGCAGATACTTGGTGTTTATAATTGGTCAGGATGCAACCCAATGCCTCCAGAATTTTGGATGTTTCCTTCTTTCTTTCCTGTACATCCAGGTTTGGATTTTGTTCTTTATAGTAGTAGTATGGTTCTCTAAACTCCATTGTTCGAATTAGAAAATATGTGTAAAAGGAAAGGAAAGTAAATGGTCAATACTGAAAACGAGAGATCCCTTAACTTCGTTCTAAGTCTTTTCACTGTGCCAGCAGCCATTTCTTCCTTTCCTTCAACACAGTAAAAATTTGTTTATCATGAATCAGGTTTTGAAATTTTTTATCTTACTACAATAAAATAATTAATCAGAAAACATGCCAAACAATTGATGAAATTAGATTTTGTACTTTATAATGATTTTACCATGGTTTATTTGAAGGAAAAATTTGGTGCTATTGCCGAATGGTTTACTTGCCAATGTCTTACTTATATGGAAAAAGGTTTGTTGGTCCCATCACCCCTCTCATTCTACAACTTCGAAAAGAACTTCACATACAACCATATCATTCAATTAACTGGAGTAAAGTGCGTAATCTATCTGCAAAGGTATGTTAAACTCGGCCTCAATTTTGTTTCCATTCTTTTAATTCATGTTCACATACCATGTTATAAAGCAGGATACTCATGCAAATTATATAATATTACAGGAGGATCTCTACTACCCTCATTCATTAATACAAGATTTGATTTAGGATAGTATTTATATATTTGCCGAGCTGGCCTGTTCTTGCTCGTTGGCCATTGAACAAGTTGATCAGAGAGAAGGCTTTGCAAAAGGCAATGAAACACATACATTATGAAGATGAAAATAGTCGATATATAACCATAGCTGCAGTGGAAAAGGTAACGAAAACGAGTAGATATGTGATTGTTGAGCTTCTAATAAAAACTTCTAGTTTTTACTTGCAAAATAATGTTTATACCTAAGAGAAAAAGTACTTACACTTCCTACTTTTGTTTAAAGCAATTCCAAATGTACATGAAAATAAATATGCAAATTTATGGACTTTCTTCTGAAGCTATTTTCCATTTAAATTCGGCAGCCTTTATGTATGCTTGCATGTTGGGTTGAAGATCCAAATGGGGATTGTTTCAAGAGAAATCTTGCTAGAATTCCTGATTATATTTGGGCCGGCGAAGATGGAATGAAGATGCAGGTGAGAGGATGCATACACTCAAAATAAAAGAATAGTTATATAATCTAACATAAGTTTCTTGTTACTATTCTTTGATGTGTGTTAAGTTTTTGGGTTACTCACTTGTCATAACAAATGAATAAATTATCAAAAAACACACAATGTTTCCATGCGAAATACTCAAGTAAAAATGTCAAGTAAAAGTAACGTGATACTCATGCAATGGTCAACAAAGGGTTAGTTGACGATAGTTAAAGCGACAAAGAAATCTAAGTGGGACAAGATGAGTGCTTGAAGAGAATATATGCATCATTTGCCTAGAGGAGTGGCAC
The DNA here is from genome assembly GCA_033239525.1 of Nepenthes gracilis. Lineage (NCBI taxonomy): Eukaryota > Viridiplantae > Streptophyta > Magnoliopsida > Caryophyllales > Nepenthaceae > Nepenthes > Nepenthes gracilis. The sequence goes on along the minus strand of BSYO01000014.1, from coordinate 19,294,556 downwards.
AAGGTGGGCGTTTGAGAGACGCACAAGTGTAGGTTGTCCAAAAAGATTACGCCGTTCAGGCATTTTGTTCAAAGAGGTTGTATCTAATCAGCATTTACCTACCGACATTGATATAAAGATACACTTGATATAATTTTAGGGTATTTAAAATTATTTTTTTACATAAAAAGTATCAGAGAGAAGAGAAAAAGAAAAAAAATATTCGATATTCGGTTGAGATCTGATTTAAATTTTATTCTTTGTCAAAATCGGTACATTATTTTAATATTATTTTTTAGGATATACTTCAATTTGATTGCTCTTATTTTTTTTATTGTAATTTCTATTATGGATTGCTACGTGTATTAACATGGTTGATATATAACCATTATTCACTTGGGTTATAATAAAAAGATTTTAAAGATGATTATTTTTACAATCAATACTATTTTATAGTAAATTTGTTCAAAATTTATCCCATAATTTATTTCTTAGTTAAAATAAATTTTTCACGTTAAAAATTATTATTTATTATTATGTTCTTTATATAAACGAGTTTAGTAGTTAACAGTTGATAAAAAATTTAAGTTTATTCTATTACACCGAATATGCTTATTTTGGTTAAATCCTAACAATATGTAATAATATGTGAGCTACTTTCTTCTTATTTCTATTCCAAAGTGTAACAGCTTTATGTTCCTTGTGTAGAAAGTCTGTTCATCTCCCTATACAATAATGTCAAACTCCTCACATTGTGCAATCAAAGGTCACAAGATGCAACTTCTTGGGCAAACTACGACCCAAGCAACTAAGCCTTTATTTCCCAAAATAATGACTGTGAAAGAAAGTTGTGATTTAATTTTTCTCAAATTTAAGCTCCACATACAACTAATTATATATTTAAAATTTCTAGTTACAAGAATATGGTTGTGATTGATATGCAGACTTGTGGGAGTCAACTATGGGACACTGTTTTTGCTATTCAAGCTTTGTTGGTAGCTAATCTCAATGATAAAATTGGGCCTACACTGAAAAAAGGACACAACTACATAAAAAACTCTCAGGTTTGACTATTATTCCAGATGCATAATTGCCACTCTATAACCCTATATACATGGATTAATTTACTTGCAGATAAACAATTACATCTTAATTTTATAGTTTTGACTAGTAATTTCTATTTAGGTCAAGGATAATCCTTCAGATGACTTCAAAAGCATGTATCGCCATATCTCAAAAGGATCATGGACTTTCACTGATCAAGATCATGGTTGGCAAGTTTCTGATTGTACCGCAAAAAGTTTAAAGGTATCCATTCTACTTCTTGAATTGTTTTAACTCAAGTCTTCTAGATTTTACCTAACATTAATGGATTATTTTCTGATCTTCGCTCCTTTTTGTTTTATTATGAAGTATTGTTTTCTTTTATCTGTGATGCCCCCTGAAATAGTTGGAGAAAAAATAAAACTTGAGGGGTTGTATGATGCAGTAAATATCCTACTCTCTTTACAGGTAATGGATCCTTATAAGTACATCTTTCTCTTTATGAATGGACATGGGTTGTTCCAATTATTTATAAGTTTGATTTCTATATACAAATAGTTTGTTTTTAATATTTATCCTGACTAATTAGGCTAGTATTTTTTATTAATCAAAACCCATTTCCTATTAAAATATAGTTTGAAAAG